>LR738712.1:766414676-766472083 GCA_902687465.1 Secale cereale
CCTTTCTTTTATTTTTGTTTTATTTGTTTTTCTTTCCTTTAATTTAATTATTCTTTTCTATTTTATTTTATTTAAAATACTTAGGCCCTTTTAGAAATTGTAATAACTTCACCATAATTAATCTTGCAATATTTAGTACCGCCCGAACAATTTTATTTAAATTTTTGGAAACTTATATTGTTCATTTTTATTTCGGACTTTTAATTCGAACGGGGTTTTTGATTAACGTGATGTTATCAACAGTAACATGATGACGTGGCATCATTAGTAGGGAATTACTGTAGCGTGATTACCCGGGCGTTACACCTTGTTAGTGAAATATAAAATTACGGACCTTGTTGACTCCTTTTGCATTTTAGGTCCCATCGATTTAAATTCCTACATAATTGTGCTTGGGCTTTCTTTTTCATATTATTGACCACTTTCGTATACTATTGGTACCCATGTGATCAAACCATAGGTTTGTATACTATTGGTACCACGTATGACAAAATCATATGTTACTTGGTGTTACTAGGTCTTTTATCTGAAAAAGAACCAGTTGAAGCAAGACAACATAGTTGGGGAGAACAAGTTGAGGTGCTGGATACAAATACCACGGATCCAAGATCAAGATCATTTTGGGAGTTAATGCAAGCGAGATCCTGTTTTCTAGGATGGCATGGTGCGCCCAACACACCAGAGGAGGAGACAATGCACATACTGAAAAAGACGACGACATGTGATCTGTATATGCTGATTGAATGCCTGCATGATGCTTTTATCCTCCGTTCAACCTCTAACATGTACTCCCTCCGTTCCCAAATATAAGTCTTTCTAGAGATTCCACCAAATGACTACATACGAAGCAAAATGAGTGAATCTACACTCTAAAGTATGTCTACATACATCCGTATGTTGTCTTTCATTTGAAATGTCTAAAAAGACTTATATTTAGGAACGGAGGGAGTATGCTTCATATGTGTTTTGACAACCTCACCTATGACGACTCTGCTGGAATTACTCTAAGCTACCACTATCTATCATCCCCCAGTGGTGACTCCATGCCAATTCAGCCACGTGGATAGCGAGGAGGTTGCACCAACGCCGTGGGAAACTCTTGTGTGAACCAACATCGAGGTCAACCTATTACCATCAGGAGCCATGTGTTGTGGATTTAGTAGAGTAGAAATAGAGTGATGGCTATTGCATTTTTCTTGGCGTGGATATATATTCTCCCAATGTCTCCGGTTCCCATGTTTTTGTTCATCTCTTTGGTCCTTCTCGTGTGGTTATGCAAGAGAATCCTTGAATCTCTTGTAATTTGCTCGTGTGAAGATACTAAGTATATATGGGGAAAGTATTATTCACACAAGTGGAGGTTGGTGAGTTATTTATTGGTTGTTTTTCATTTTAGGAGTATTTTGTATAGGTCCGACATGGGTGTGTTTGTTGGTTGATCTCGGCTCTGACCAGGTAAAAAATAACATTAACAGGATGGTCCACGAACTAACGTACGTGGCAGTGGACCCCAACAGAATTGCCCCAGCTTTGCGGGATACTACAGCTTTCGTTGATCCGGTGCTTCTGCCATTCTTTCTCTTGTTTTTCTCTTCTTCTTTTTCACTTTTTTTTCTCTCTCTTGGGCATGATTGTGTTGTTTGTCCCATCTTTGGATTATATGATGTATCGGGTGCTTGCTATATTAATATAGCGAGGCGAAAGCCTATTTCGAGATACTACACTCGCACAGTCTTCATCACCGCGGTCGGTATCCACCCAATTGTCAAGATCACCGGTCGGTTTGGAACTGCTGACACCTCGGCACAAGAATTCAGAGACACAAATGCGTGTAGCCGAGGAGCTACAAAACGCGACCATATGCCCGCAGAATGCAGCTGGCAGAGGCCATATGAGTGAGGATTGGGCTGGGGCATCTCTGGCGAATAACAGTCCAGGCCATATGACTGAGGATTGGGCTGGGGCATCTCTGGTTAATAACAGTCCATTAACGCTTGGGGACATGGATCACCCAACCTATGGAGAAGTTACAAGATTGAGTGGCTAAATACTCAATGTCGGTCATGTTCTGATGTCTCCAATTCCCATTTACATAGGTTATTTTTCTCACGTTCCCCTTTGTTCATGTGTGGTCAGTGCGTGTATGAGTGAAACAACTGGGCTAGCTATCTACTTTGTCGAAGTTGGGGCGGTATATGTACAAGGGAGAGGTCGGAGGCCATCATTCACACAAGTGTAACACGTTGGTTGAATATTCATTGTGTATCCATAATATGAATGGCCATGTGCACTGAATTTGTGTACCTAGAAGGCAGGACAAATTGCATCGCATACGGCCTATAATAGGTTTTCAAAAGATACGGAGAAAGCAGCCCATATGGCCTTGCTATCATGGCGGGGAGGGCAGGACACCCAGGTTACTATGCAGCCATGGCTACTTCACAGTGCCAAGCTACCAGGTTACTATACTGCCATGGCTCCTTCACAGTGGCGAGCTACCAGCATTAGCTCAATAATTCGGTACTGGTGACCACGGAGCAGCAGCTCCAGTGCCCTCCAAGGACGGACACGTAGCTGTGAAAGCCTAGTGCGCTACGGAACAAAATGGCGACGCCCATCAACCATCATTGCGCCGATGCTGCACACACATGCCACGCCCACCTGCTCGCGCGACCCGTGATGAATGCCCATGACCAATCCACCACAATCTTGTGTCCTCCCTGTGCATGATCATTTCCATCTCCTAGCGCATTGTTCGTGCAGTGCCCACACCTGGTGTACTTCTCTACCCTTGTTCGTTCGTTTTCCATCCAGATTTTCACCCAGATTGAGAAATGTTTCAAATTCGAACTACTTGCTTCCAATGTTCAAATGTTTCAAATTCGAACGAACCGAGCGGGGAAATGGACAAAATGACATCAAGCAAATTTGAAACTCCAAAACATTGTCCGCACCGCACGCAGCCATACCAACCATGAGCCAGCCGTGTATGTCCCCAAACCAAAAGACCAGGCTGGGCTCACCGGACCGGACCGGACCACCGTGCTCCGGCTCACTGACTCTATACAGAAGGAGACGCTCCGCCGGCCATGAATGTCCCGAGGAAGGAATCCAATGCCGGAGTGGGAGGAAATACTACTACCGCTAGCGCTAGATGCGGCGAGGGTGCGGCGGCGGTGAAACGAACGAAAAGCTAGTGCTGGTCGAGCGCGTTGGGGCCGGAGCAGTAGCTGCGGTAGGGGTCCCAAACCCACTGCACCAGGAACCGGCGCCCGCCGACGCCGTTCAGGTTGTAGGCCGCGCCGGACCGCCCGTCGGTGAGCAGCTGCCCCGTGTACGCGCCGCCGCCGCCGGTGCCGTAGATGCCCTCGCAGAGGTCGGCGATCTCCGTCGGGAAGGACGGGTCCCCGCCGGCGTACCACGCGTTGGCCAGCGGGTTGGACGCCATCTCCGCCAGCTCGTGCGCGATGACGCTCACCATGCCGTCCACGCCGGGGTCGCCGTTGGGCGGCGCCTCGGGCCGCCGCCCCGGCACGTACGCCGGGATGGCGAACGGGTAGGCGCACACCTCCGGGCACCGCCCCGCCGAGTTGCCCACCCACGCGTAGGGGAGCGTGTACCCGACCACGGACGGGAAGGTGAAGTAGTGGAACCCGCACACCTGCCCGCAGAAGTTCTCCACGCGGACCTCCGGCGACGTCAGCACCAGGTACACCCCGCCGGCGTCGACGGGCAGCGGCCTGGTGCGCGCGGTGACCGCGTCCTTGACAACGCTCTGGATGTCCATCCGGGTCAGCGAGGCCCCCCGCGACATCCGGACGTCGCACTTCTCCTGGCCGAGCGCCACCACGGCCGACACGTTGGCCGTGGTCTGGTCCGTGTAGAGCCGGACGGTGCGCCACCAGTCGGCGACGGACGGCGAGGGGACGGCGCCCTCCTTCTCGCCCGAGGCCTGCGGCGAGAGGGAGCGCAGGAAGGCGCGGATGGTGCGCTTCTGCTCGGCGGGCCAGGCGCCGTACCAGATGGGGTGGACGGTGATGTCGGCGGCGAGGACGGGGCCCATGTGGTACTCGAGCTTCACGAAGTCCGACGAGCCCTCGAACTTCTTGGACGCGCCGAGGCCGGCCAGGGCGCCGCTGCCGTCGCGCGGCGGCCACGGGCGCCACGCCACGGCGGCGAGCGGCGCGGCCGCCAGGACGAGGAGGAGGAGGAGGGGCAGGAAGGCGCCGCCGAGGTGCGGCATCTCGGCTGGCTTCGAGGGGAATGTCGCGCGGTTTACCGGAGGTTCTTGGCCCGGGACGCTTTATAGAAAGTGGGGAACGGAGGCGGTGAGAGAGTAAAATCCATGGAGTGAGAGTGAGAGTGGGAGTGAGGAGGAAGACACGGGAGGGTGCTCCTGGGTTGGCGCTTTTGGGGTTTCAAGTTGGAACAGTTTGGGCTCTCGGCGCGGCTTTGGTTTTGTCTGGGGATTACGGAGCCGAACGTGGGGTGTTCCTGCTAATCCATCTACTGCTCACTGACAATCATTCTACTGCGTCCGAATCTACTACCACTACTACTTGACAGCTTGAGTGGTAGGAAAGATTGCAGTGTGTAACGGGCGCATGGGCTGGTGGAAAAAGTAATGGTTGCACTGTTACGGTCTTCGACGAGACTAATTTCGCAGTAAAGTCAGTGAGGGGAGTGAAAGTTTGTACCGCGTTTGCCTCTCTCTTTTTTTACATGAAATGATTGTAGCACTACATTTGTACTGCCAGTCTAGTGGGAAGGCCTGGAGCGCGTATGGATCCCTTGTGCTTTACGACCGCACCACATTTTCTCTCCCCACGCAACGGTGCTAATATTTTTTTCTGAAAAAAGAGAAAATGTTACCGTTTGGATTTTGCCCATGGCAAATCGAACGATTTTGATGGCAACTTTAGCTGATGCGAGGATGACAAGTTTAGTTGGCATCGATAGTTTTTCTGTCAGATGATGAAGTTAGGTGGGGCCTGCTTGCCAGGTTCCGGGCATCACAACCGTGTCCGATCACCGTCAATTCTCACGTGAATGTTCGATGGGGTGGACATATTTAACCGATTCATTTGCAACCCTATGCCATGTATCTATATAAATCGAGGGGTAGGGCTCCTAGACGACAGACAACAAACTCGTGGCACGTCAGTTGTAATTTGTACTCCATCCTAAATCAATACAAACACAAGGATGACAGAGAGTATTATCTCTTTGAAAGAGACCGAACCTGGGTAAAATCTCATGTCTTGCTACCATCGTGTCTAGACTACTTGCTCGGAACCCCTTGCTCGAGATTCGTTGGAATCGACTCTGTCACAATTATGTCCAACTTGATCCTCAACCTCACCTCCCGGCAACGTCAACAGCCTCTGACAACCAGCCAACAACCGACGAGGAAGAGTAGGATGTTGGACACGGATGTCCGGCGAGGAGCATTAGACGTGGGAGGCATACGCCCACAACCCGCCAAGTGTAGACTAGACTACTTTTACTTTTCTAGTGCTTAAAAAAATACAAATATTAATGTAAATTGTCATGTCCACTTCAATTTAGCCCACTTCTCATGAATTTTGTCTGATTAGTTCAATTTTTGTTTGAAAGCGTGTCTGGATATTTGATGGACGTGGTTTGCCCTCGGGAACTTGGACACATGTACTGCATGGTTGTCGGCATCTCGTGCCATATATTTTTGGCTTAAGTCTCACAACGAGTGCAACCCACGTATTTAGTTGCCATTATGATTATGTTACCCTAAACAGACCACCAGTGTTAAGCCGGAGGAAGCTCTAGCCATGTTTGAAGTTATCACCCTTAACTATGAGGAGGGGATGCCTAAGGCTAGGTTTGCAGCTGGAGTGTAGTCACAAGCTAGCCGTACCGGAAGGTGCCGCTCAATCAGCTCCTTTTCAGGGATGCCTAAGGTTTTTCAGAAGATGGCAAATGAAAATAGTTCCAGATGATGTTTAGTATAAGTTATTGTCTGATAATGAGCAAAACATGCATGTCTTTCCGTAAAAGAGGCGTTAAACACATAATTCATTCGATGCCAACTAGGTAATATAAGTAAATGGATCTTGATTGTTCAACCCTTTGACATCCAAAGTCATTCCATGCTAAAGAGAAATGGTCACTATGAGTCATACTCAATGAGACTGGATCCATTCTAAATAGCAAGAACTAGGATTCTTGATCCTTGTCGGTCTAACTTTCAGGCCGAAGGGATGGGGTGCAATAGATTGATTTTACAAACTTACTTTGAAGCAGTGGTTCAAACAATGATTGACGATTGTTTTTCTCCTACGCCTATGATAACTGTCTTTCGCATCTGTGTCCGCAGACCCGCTCACGGAGGGATATTATGTCTGATTTGCGGGGCACCATGCCTTTACACAATTACTCGGTTACATCCCTCTCTCTCAAAGCTAGTGACAAGTGTGGACGATTGTACACAACATTTGTCTCTTCTTTTTTCACGTGAAAGATGGCAGCACTCCTACTCACATTTGTACTGCCGGTGAAGCCGGAAGAGCATGGATTCCCTGTGCTTTACAACCGCACCACAATTTGCCTCTCCACGGAACAAAGCCAGTAAAAATAAAAATAAAAAAGGGCTGGCAAAGCGCGCGCGCTCTCGAGTTTGGTGGGACCCGCCTGCCAGATTCCGGGCCCCTCATCATTCATATCACTCGTGAATGACATGGCGGGGCCACACCCCGGTGCGCCGCCGTACACCCGTCACTGTTCGTCGATGGACTGACGCCATGGCCCACCGTGGGCGGAGATATTTCCCTTTCCCACCCCGCCTCGGCACGCGCGGGGGGCCGGGTCACGAGGCCCCTGTCCGAACGGAGCGATCCGACCCGCCGCACCGAATGATTTAAGCACCTCGTTGCTGTGCAGACGCCGACGCGTGGTCCCGCGGCGCGCCAGGGCCACCGCTGTCAGCGACCCGTCCGGTACCCGCTCTCTTTTACCGTGGCCGCGGCGGGGCGCGGGGCCCGCGTGCCCGGCAAAGGTGAGGACACGGGCTACGGAAAGGGCGACGAAATTGGACCGAAGCGGGCGCGGAGTACTGCCGCGCATCGATTGCGGTGGGCCCCATCCCCCCGTCCCTGCCGCACCGCACCCCGCATGCAGAGGAGGAGGAGGAGGAAATTTCTTCTACCGTGCATGTGAATCCAAGCGGTCCGTACAGCACGTAAGTACTGTACGTAAACTCGGCACGAGTCTGTGGCTCTGTGCTGAACGGGTAGGGCAGGGAGGAGTTACAGTTACGGAGAGCCGTTCGTTCGGATCTGGGCGGTGATTTCCGACGGTGAGCATGCACTGTGAAATTTGTTCCTGCAGTACTAGAACATCAGGTAGTGTGAAATTTGTTCGTCAGCCGTGAAATGATGAGCGGTCGTTAGTTAGTTACTAGGGTTCGTGCGAGTTAGTGATGGCCGACGGTGTTCAAAGCCGACTGCTTGCTTTGTGAGGGGGTACTGCGGTGTCCTCTGTCAGTGTCCGTTCAGTCGTTGATCATGAGTGCTTGAAAGAATAGTAGGACTGACGGTATCCTCTGTTACTAATGTTCTTTTCATTACTGTACTAGGCAGCAGCCTGCTCAAGCAAACACACGGCTCAGTTCAGATACTGTTTCGAAATGTTTATCGTTATCGGGCCACGAGCGAGCTACTACAGGCTACGTCGGGTAGGGCCTTCAACTTGAAGGCCTTGGAGGCAGATTTGATAGGAGGCGGTCCAGTCAAACCCTGCTGAGCGTAGCAGGCGTCTGCTGCCACGCTCCAGTACGTACGTCCTCCTCTCGGTCCCTATTTCTGACTTGTTTGACAAGCCTGTGTGTGTGTGACCGCAGGCTCTGACTTGTGCCCTCGTTTGCAGAAAATAAAGAGGTCCATGACTTGTCTCGATGCTGGCATGGCACGCAGCAGGTAAAATGAGATCAAAGTTGACTGCCGACGGTGCCGCCATGGCGAACGAAAAGTCGGCACAGCGTTCAGAGTCTACTGTCTGTGAAACGCCGGTCCGGCTTGAAACGCAAGGAAGTTCAAGGCAAATTTACAGAGGTTGCCTGGAAGCATTTCAAAGTACCTCTATTTGTTTCCAATCCGAGGTAAATACGCGGGCAGTCATAGAACTTGCACGTGACGGTCAGTTTGATGCATAAACTTGTAAAATACATGTTTCTAGTCGTCAAACTTGCGCGTGCGTGCAAATACAGTGCTTTCTACCGTAGTTGAGCGTATTGCATGCATCGTGTGGCGTGCCAACATTACATGGGACCTCTGTCAGTGGCTGAGGAGGTGGGTAATCCGCACGTTTTTTTTCTTCAAAAAGCACCCTTGCATTTTATCGATTTACACAGAAAATTCTGAAATAAAATGGAAAAAAGGAGGGATTAGTATGGATGGGATTCGACCACCTGCAATTCGCATGCGTATTGCCCGCTAATCGGCTAACTGAAGTTTGACGTGTAACGTGCACAATTTGCTTTATATAAGAGGACCATCCTAATTAAAATAGAAATCAAAACCAGAAAAGGGTTCGCGAAAAGGTGAAAGCTCCGGTTCGAACCATCTGGCACAATGACACATAAAGAGATAAACACAATCTATCATATGTATTTTGCTTTCGTTTTTTCTATGTACGAAAATAACATATATTTCAGATAAAATTTTCGGACAGATTGACTAAATTTCTCTTTTGAATTTGAGTATTTTAAAATTAAAATATCTAGATAAAAGAAAATATAATGCAGAATGAATGCATGTATTTTTTACGGACAAATCAACCAATTTTCGTTAGAGCATCTGTAGCAGACCACTTAGAATTAAAAAAAATGTGGGTCGGCGCAAAATCGCAAAATCCAAAAAAATATCAGACCATTTTTTCGTTATAGGCGGACCCTTATAGTGTGTTTAGAGTGTCTGTTCGGACCACCTTTTGGCGCAAAATCGTAAACTGACGATTATTTTGTGGGTCGGCGCGATACGAGGGGTTTGCTAGAGATGCGCTTAGAATTCAAAAAAATATTAGAAAACTCTAGATAAAATAAAATATAGTGCAGAATGAATGTGTGTTCTTTTGGGCAAATCAACTAATTTTTTGTTTGAAATCGAATACTTTTTAATTAAAAAACCTAGATAAAATAAATTGTAATGTAGAATGAACGTAAACAATTTTCTTTGGACAAATCAAAGAAATTTCTATTTGAATTCGAATAATTTTAAATTAAAAAATCTGGATTAAAGAAAATATAGGTGAGAATGAATGTATATATTTTTGGACAAATCTACCTTTTTAATAATTTGAATAACACAAACAAAAGATAATATAGTCCAATGTATGTAAATTTGTTTTGAACAAATCAACCAAATTTTGTTTGAATTCGAATAATTATAAATTGGAAAACTATATAGAAAAATATAGACCAGAATGAATGTATGTAAATTTTGCAGACAAGTCAACTAAAATTTTGCTTGAACTCTAATAATTTTAAGTTACAAAATTTAAAAAGCAAAATATAGTGCAGAATGAATGTCCGTAATTTTCTTTCAGACAAATCAGCGGAAAATATGTTCGAATTTTAATAATTTAAATTTGAAAATGTTGAGAAAAGAAAATATAATTCGAAATGTGTACCTTTATTTAGCCTAAAGGATATATACATTGGTAGTCTGTGTAGAACAACAACAGTGGTGTGGTTAGTATTCTAGCGCTATTACAGCTAGTCGATGGTTCGAACTCCCTCAGACCTATTTTCCGGTCCAAATTATTTACAACGCACACTGACGGGTAGGATCCAGCGGGATACTATTTAACATTACCTCTGTTGGAGGGCTTTTGTACGAAGTTTTAAAAAAACTTGAGGGTGTTTCTGCAAAAAATATCACATGCACAGCCCTTCAGCCGCTGACGATGGGCCCCGACCACGCTGGCATGCCATGTAAGCAGTGAATACATCCGTGTACACGAAATGTGACCGTATTTGCACGCCCACGCAAGTTTGATGACCAGAAACACGTATTTTAAAAATTTATGCACCAAACTGACTGCCACGTGCAAGTTATATGACTCCTGGTGTATTTACCTCTTCCAATCGTATTCGCAAGTTCTATGAAACTGTCAGGACCATCTACCATCTGAATGAAGATAGAAAGACGAGGTAGATATGCCCGGCCGTTGGAATTCAACGTACACAATGCTTGAGAACTCTTTGTATTTCAATGTCACATCCCTAGATCAACCCCTGTGGTCCTTGCCTGATCATCATGTCATCATGTTTATTTTCAAATGAAACTTGAAATGGGGATTGTTCAAACCCTAGCACTTCAAATTCCAAATAGGTCCAGTCAAAAAAAAAAATTGCATTCAATGTTTCCAAAATGTTCCTAATATTTGTTGGATATTTTTGGCAAGGCTTTTGCAGCAAACCAAAAATAATGGACATTTCTGTGGAATATTTTGGGCATGGAATTTAATTTATTATTGTATTTGAATTTGGAACTATATTCATAATATATAGAATATATTTTCAAATAACTTTGAAATATTTTATGTGCTTTTGGAAATGTCCATCTAGCAACATAAAATTGTTCATAGGAGTTTTTGGCATTGTTTGAAATTGTTTAAATTTCAAAACAGTGGCAAAAGAAAATAAAACAAAGAAAGAAAAATAGAAAACAGAAACAGAAATAAGAGAGAGAGAAGAACTCACCTGGGCCTTACCTGGCAGAAGAGGCCCATCCCACCAGGGGCTGTGTGGTCTTCTTCCTCCTGCCAGGAGGACAGGCAGGTGCGTGGCGACGGCGCACGCCCGCGGCCTCCACCTCCTCCCTGCCTGCTTCCCTCCCCGATGCCCTGGACGAACGCCACGACACCCCTGGAACCCCCTCGACCTCCCCCCTCACTCGCTACTCTCTCCTCCCTCCTCTGTCTCTCTCTCACGCGGCGACCGAGCGAAGCCGTCGCCGCCGGCAAGCACCACCGTGACCACAGCCCTCCCCACGCCCCCGCAAAGTGTCCACGAGCTCCGCCTCTGCCTTCTACGCCCCCCCTAAGTACCTATGCGACGCCGGACGCCCCCGAACGCCCTCGCCACCGTCGTCTTCAACCGCGGCCGTCCGAGATCGCCATCGTCTCTCCGTCGCCTCCAGAGCCTCCCCCGAGCCGCCGAGCTGCGCTTCGACCTCGCAGTGAGCTTCCCCGCCGTTTTCCCCTGTCCCCGTGGCCTGTAACTTGCCATAGTCGTCGCCCCCTTCCTTACCGTCGCCGGCCGCCGCTGAGCTTGTCGCCGTCGTAGCCACAGACGCGCAAGCTCGAAAACGAGCACGTCACCATGCTCACCGAGCTCCCACGAGCCGAACGCACCACTTAGCTCACCACCCGTGCCTTGTAGCACCTATCCCGTCGGTGCCCGAACTCCGGCGCCGCCGCGAGCTCGTTTCCGACAAGCTCCGACCACCCCGGTTCCTCGCGTTTGCGCCAGAAGATGCGCCGCACCGCCAGCTCGCCGTAGCCGCAAACCACGCACGAAATGGAGCTCCGTAGCACCGTCCCGAGCAAGTCCGGCGACCCTCCGCCGTGTTCTTTGGTCGCCGGCGTTAAGCCGCCGACGTGGCCCACTTAGTTAGCACTAATGACCCCGCTAATCACCCTCACAGCCACTGACAGTGGGCCCTAGCCCTGGTCAAACTCCAATCAGCGCTGGTTTTGACCGGAATCAGTCCATGTGTCACTGACGTGTGGACCCCACACGTCAGGTTTGACCCTGGCCGGTCAGTTGACCTGCTGACCTCAGCCTGACGCAGTGCTGACGCAGTAAATGTTTTCTGGGTTTTTAAATAAATCAGAAATGATTTATTTATTCCAGAAAATAGCCAAAACTTCTAAAAATCACAGAAAATAATCTATAACTCAGATGAAAATAATTTATATATGAAAATTGATCAGAAAAATCCAAGGAATCTGTTTATGGCATTTTCATGCCTGTTTAAATAACTTACAGCCACTGTTTAGGGCAATTTGCATAAATGGCATTTGAATAATCACATATGGAGTTTGAATTTGAACCCTTGGTTCAAACCAACTTCATTTAACTTGTTGCTAGTTGCATTAGCTCAACCAACAGCATATTGCCATGTCACATTCATGCATCATATTGTGCATTGCATTGATTGTGATCTTTCTCTGTTTGTCGGTTTTGTTCCCTCTCAGTAGACGACATTCCGACGATGAGTTCGATGACACCGATGAAGAACTATTACTATCTTCAGAAGTGCCAGGCAAGCAGAACCCCCTTGTTCATTCCGATACAATCCCACTCTCTCGCTCCTGCTCTCCTTTACTGCATTAGGACAACAACGATTGAACTGCTTTTGCTGCGGTAGTTGAACCCCTTTCCTCTGCATGACCTGTCATTGCCACAGTAAATAGTTGAAACCCACTAGCATGAGTAGGAGTTGTTTGAGCCATGTTGTGCCTACTCATTCATGCTTTCTGGCTATGCCTGCTATTGCTTAGAGTTGTGTCAGGTCTGATTCATCGGGGATGAATTGGAATGTGGTGAACATGCCCTACTGTTGAGAGCTAAGTGTGTGAACACGATTTGGTAAAGGTAGCGGTGAGAGGCCATGTAGGAGTACATGGTGGGTTGTCTCACTGGAACCGTCCTTAAGAACTGAGTTCTGTGTAAGTTGTCCAATGACTAGCTACTACCACACATTGGGTTCCGGTAACTCGACCCCTTTCGACTTATTAATCAACTAGATCTCTGTCCAGGAGTTGCAACTAGTTTCTGGTGTTTGTAGGTAGTGTTAGTAGTCTACCAAGTGGCACACGGTACATGTGGGCTTGGGGCAGACTAGGCACCGTGGCACGGTGTACCAAGCGTAGATCCATCCGTCGAGGTGGGCTTGGGAACCCTGCGCACATCATTTGGGGCCGTGAGCGACACCCCGGCCGGATCTCCCCATGGATGGAACCCGAATAGGCGATAAACCTGGACGAGAGACTTATGTGGTTAGTCAGGTCGTGGCCGACACCCTCGCCAGGCTTCCGCTTGAAGGTTGCCGAGATACACGACGTGTACATGGCGGTAAGTGGCGAGAGCGTGTGTGAAGAAGTACACCCCTGCAGGGTTAACATGATCTATTCGAATAGCCAGGTCCGCGGATATGGACTTCTTGGATGCTTACGTGGTACATAGACAATCGAAAGTGGATACTCTAAAATACTCAAGACAAGTGTGAGTACTATGGATGGCCTTCTCGTAGGGAGACGGGAGCGGATCCATAGTGGTGTATTGATTGGTGAATATGTGGACTCGTGTGCGCCACCTCAAAAGAGTTACTTGCAGTCGTAGTTCAGGATAGCCACGAGTCAAAGCTGGCTTGCTGCAGTCAAACTCCACTACCCCCTTGTTGATACTGTTGCATATGTAGTTAGTTCTGATGTAAGTCTTGCTGAGTACCTTTGTACTCACGTTTGCTTAATTTATGTTTTTGCAGAGAGACTTCAGTCTCGCTAGTGGTTCCGCGTGGACTTCGACGTTTAGCTTCTTACCTCAGCTACGATCTTGTACCCTTGGGAGGGTCTAGTAGTTAGTCAGGCTTCTCAGCCTTTTTCTTTTGTAGTTGTCTGTACTCAGACATGTTATGCTTCCGTTGCCTGTATGCTCTGTATGTTGGGTCATGTGACCTCTGATTGTAATAAATGCTATGATTGCTCTTCTGGGCCTTTATCTATATGAGTTGTTGAGTTATGTTGTGATGCCATGTTGTACAACACATACTTGCATGTTATGCGTACGTGTAATGTGTATTGCTATGTGTGGGATCCGACACCTAGTTGTTTACCTTTGATAGCCTATCTTACAGGGAAATGTCTCCTAGTGCTTCCACTGAGCCTTGGTAGCTTGCTACTGCTCCGGAACACTTAGGCTGGCCGGCATGTGTCCTTCTTCATTCCTGTGTCTGTCCCTTAGGGGAAATGTCACGCGTTGCTCCTTTAAGTCCTTGTAGCTTGCTACGACTTGGGTTCATACGTTGATCACCGACACGTTCGTTCCTGGGTCATGTATGCCTGTCTCTGTAATTTAGTGTCACTTTTGGTTTATAACTGGTCATGTCGGCCCGGGTTCTCTGTCATATGGATGCTAGCGACACTATCATATACGTGTGCCAAAATGCGCAAACGGTCCCGGGCCAGGTAAGGTGGCACCCGTGGGGATACCGTGCGTGAGGCCGCAAAGTGATATGATGTGTTATAGGCTAGACCTGTGTGACTTAGGATCGGGGTCCCGACAGCTTTGGTATCAGAGCCTGACTGCCTGTAGGATTAGTAAGCCAAACTGGTCGAAGTCGTGTCTAGAAACTCTTTAGTTATCTTAAGGGAATTGATTGTGGAAGGGAACGTAAGGCTCTTTTTACTCCTTTACCCTATGACCTTCTGATCTGAGTCACCTTCTTCTTTCTACGGGGATTAAGAACTACGCTTTCTCTTCTGTCTATCAGGATCACGTTAATTGTGGATTCAACTCCCAGTTCAGTTTATTCTACTTCTGTGTGTTCAACTGTTGATCTCAGAACCTTGACATTATGATGTTGAGTGGTTATGCTATCTTGTGCATGAGTCTCAAAAGTATTTTCGAGCATTTACAGCCGTTATGCTGTCCGAGTCATCCCAGGTCTCTTAACAATCTGATGCATTTGCAAATCATTCCTACCTGTTCTTAATGCTCCTTTGGGCCAGATTAACCACACTAGTCGTTATGTTGAGGTACTCTGTTACCTCGACACATATATTGGACTTATTACTATGACCCTAGGTGTCTTAGAAGATCACCCAGTAATCTAGCAATGCTTTATATTCCCAATGTGATAATTCTGGCCGTCAATCTCGAAAGCATCCCGTGATGCTATTTAGTTGGTAGGTATTCTATTTCTGGGTTCTTGAACCCAAGATTCACTCTACTTACTTCATGTTGATAGTATTGCTCGCTCCTTTAGGTTATTAGTAACCTTGTGATAGTCCTCGAGGTCCGTGGTTATCGCTCTTCCAATACCATGAACCGTCCTTGGCAGAAGTTCTTCTAAACCAAAAGATCACAACCAGAGTGCTCTTGAGTAGTACTCCATTCATATTGTGACTCTGCCAGTCCTACCTTTCTGCATGGGTTATCCGGAAGAAATATGTTGAACTAGTTCGACATACTAATCTATGCATCCACAACTCAGAAAGTTATATGTTCCTTTGAGTTGTTCCTCTCTAGTTGTATTATGACCCTCGTCTATCAGTTGATAGTCACGGGTAGTTGTGCATTCGTGTTCATCGATGCCTTTTACTCTTGTGGTTCGTCAAGCCATTCTATTCCGGAACGACTAGGAGAAACAAACTCCAGTACCTCATCCATTCCTAGGATTGGGTCAAATAAGTTGTACTCCGCAGATGAAGAATGCTAATGCAGTTTCTAAACTGTTCTATCCTGGAGTATTACCATCTTTATGTCAAGAATGTCGTGAGAATTGCACTATCTCTTATGAATTCTTGATGTAGTAATACTTCTTGCCATCATTGTTCATCCCTCGGTTTCCGTGTTATTGTAACCGGAATGCTGACAAGTGAATTGTGATGTGTGAAATCAATACTCCTAGCAACTCTGTTGCTTGGTAGTTAAATGGACGATAATCTCATTATTAGCATGATGGTTACCGAATCACCATCCTAAGATTGATCGTGCTACCTAGTCCACTTTTCTGGTGCACTTCTTGATTGATGAGTTAGGATTTTGTCAAGTCCTTGCTCATTTGATCATATCGTCTTGCCTTGAAAAGCAAGATTGTTCCCGAGCTTAGTAACATATCGGTGGTTCGTGATTTTCCGAATATCTTCTCGGAAGTATTACCAGGTTGTTCCCTGACCGTTATGTTGAATTCGTGATCAAGTTGGTTTTCTTTTAAACCATCACTTCTCCAAGAATCTGTGTTGGGTACCCCGAACTAGTTGGTTAAGCTAAACAACAACTTGGAGAGTTGGAAGATAAAAGCTTAACCCACATAGCTCACTCCAAAGGGATATCTTGTGTGTGTATTGAAGATAGATGATATCTTCATCAATTGATCCCCGTGATCATTTGTGGATCTATTGTCCTGTCCAAACTTTGATTTCAGTATGGGTTATCATCAAGTCAAATCAGAACCAACGATATTCGTAGTGTTGTCTTACTCATGGTTGTTCCCTTGAGCATACACCATTATATCTTTTGGGTCTGACCAATGCTATCATTTTGTTCAAATTGTCATGGACTTCCATCTATATGGAAACCTGGATGAATTGTTGTTGAGCCCACCAGCAACATTCTTATCTCCTCCATGATCTATGTTGCACATCCAGTTAGTATTGGAAACTTTTATAAGCATTATCTTCATGGTCGTTCGTGAAGCATATGTACGGAAGAAAGAAGTGACTTCCTCAAATTCATGAGCATTTGATGAAAGTTGTCACCGTGAATGCGAGAAAGTTGTTTTGCTTCCTGTGGAATCATCCCAAATCAGTCATGCATACGTGCGAAGTATTCTGTGGTTTGGAGACTTGCAACCTTCACTCTATATGTATTCCTAGCACACCAAGCCACTGATTGATTGTCCTAGGAGAAGAAGTTCCTTCTTAAGATCCGGATTTATGCAAGGACTTCGTTATCCGCAATGATGGTTCCCCAACCCGAACTCGGTAGTGTTTCATTGTAAGACTACTACGTGGTCATGTTTGTCTTGGACAACGTATTCACAGGTACGTAGCAGAACCAGCTCATGTTTTGGAGCTTACTACCGCAATCCATTTCCTGAGAATCTCGCAACGTCGTCTCGTCGATTTGTGTTGCAAGCTTTCATTTTTCTTCCTAGACTCAATGAGTCTGGAATATCCTGACACCAACCAGAACTGAATCTCAGGCAGATATGATGGATGGAGCATTTTCCAGGAACTATAATATTGGTCTCTCGATAACCGGTAAAGTGGAGGTCGTGGCCAACCCATCCAGCCGGAAGACCTTTTGTTGTAGAATCTTGAATTGAAGAAGTTGGCCACTTCCCCATAAGAATTTTGTAGGATTTATTTCCTAGTTGTTCCTTATGGATTCTTGTGCTCCCGAAGTCCGACCTTATACTTGACGTTCTAGGTACCAAACCATTTTAATAAATGGGTTGTGCTAGCACATCAAGGAGAACATTAGAAGCGGAGTGCTAAATGTCTCTCGGTCGATCATCCAGATTTTGCCCTTGACTCCGCTAAGGTGAAATCTAAGAAAGTTTTATCTTCCTTTGCATCTGCATTGTCCATCATTATTCATCATGGTAGTATGTGGTGTTGCCAGGATCCTTGACCCGGATATTGCTAAAACCTT
Organism: Secale cereale; assembly: GCA_902687465.1. Taxonomy (NCBI): domain Eukaryota; kingdom Viridiplantae; phylum Streptophyta; class Magnoliopsida; order Poales; family Poaceae; genus Secale; species Secale cereale. The sequence continues at coordinate 766,432,096 of LR738712.1, forward strand.
AATGAATATGGGAATGCTCAAGCTCTTGAGAGCACGCACAAGCACTAGGTGTTATCACCGGTACTAACCGAGATTGCTCACAGTGTTCTTGGTTATGTTAAAACCTCTCAAAGAGTATATTTACCCTCTACTGTTGGGATTTATCCCAGTTACCAAAATCACTCCCAGCATTTGCATTTTTGTTTCCAGCTTGCACCATCAATGTGCCATTTTACCATGGGTTCCATCCATTTCCGATGATAAGCAAAATCATCCGTTGTGTTGTCTTCAACAAGGTAGTCCATGTCATCTATCCTAGGTGGAGTATGTCATTCTTACGGACCCTGCCAAATGATCGATTGTGATCCGTCTCAGGCTGGTACAGGGGATTTCAATGATCTCTATATCAAAAGTAATTCTTTTTGCCACTTAAAGGAATAACTCTACGAGTCACCTTCGCTAAGGTGCCCCGTTTGGTGACATCGATCACCATCTTCTTAGGTGTGGAATTATTGCCTACCAAGTGAACCTTCATCATTTGTTTCACTCCATCCCCCTGGATGTGTGTTCCGTGTCTCAGTTCAAGAGATACTTCAATGTCTCACTCCATGAGTTGATCTTGAGTTCCTCGATCTTCGAGAAGGTCGATTTCTACAGAGTATGTCTCCGTTATCATCTGGTTGGATGAAGATCTCAAGCAAGGATGACAAGATCATTATGATGCAATAAATCAACATCTCCGAGAAGGAAAATTGGATCGTGAAGATTGTGCTAGCTTGTGTCCCCTCTGATTTCTTACCCTACGCTTGAATCTCGGGACGAGATTCTTGTTTTAGTGGGCGTGAGTTGTCACATCCCTAGATCAACCCCTGTGGTCCTTGCCTGATCATCATGTCATCATGTTTATTTTCAAAGGAAACTTGAAATGGGGATTGTTCAAACCCTAGCACTTCAAATTCCAAATAGGTCCAGTCAAAAAAAAATTGCATTCAATGTTTCCAAAATGTTCCTAATATTTGTTGGATATTTTTGGCAAGGCTTTTGCAGCAAACCAAAAATAATGGACATTTCTGTGGAATATTTTGGGCATGGAATTTAATTTATTATTGTATTTGAATTTGGAACTATATTCATAATATATAGAATATATTTTCAAATAACTTTGAAATATTTTATGTGCTTTTGGAAATGTCCATCTAGCAACATAAAATTGTTCATAGGAGTTTTTGGCATTGTTTGAAATTGTTTAAATTTCAAAACAGTGGCAAAAGAAAATAAAACAAAGAAAGAAAAATAGAAAACAGAAACAGAAATAAGAGAGAGAGAGAAGAACTCACCTGGGCCTTACCTGGCAGAAGAGGCCCATCCCACCAGGGGCTGTGTGGTCTTCTTCCTCCTGCCAGGAGGACAGGCAGGTGCGTGGCGACGGCGCACGCCCGCGGCCTCCACCTCCTCCCTGCCTGCTTCCCTCCCCGATGCACTGGACGAACGCCACGACACCCCTGGAACCCCCTCGACCTCCCCCCTCACTCGCTACTCTCTCCTCCCTCCTCTGTCTCTCTCTCACGCGGCGACCAAACGAAGCCGTCGCCGCCGGCGAGCACCACCGTGACCACAGCCCTCCCCACGCCCCCGCAAAGTGTCCACGAGCTCCGCCTCTGCCTTCTACGCCCCCCTAAGTACCTATGCGACGCCGGACGCCCCCGAACGCCCTCGCCACCGTCATCTTCAACCGCGGCCGTCCGAGATCGCCATCGTCTCTCCGTCGCCTCCAGAGCCTCCCCCGAGCCGCCGAGCTGCGCTTTGACCTCGCAGTGAGCTTCCCCGCCGTTTTCCCCTGTCCCAGTGGCCTGTAACTTGCCGTAGTCGTCGCCCCCTTCCTTACCGTCGCCAGCCGCCGCTGAGCTTGTCGCCGTCGTAGCCACAGACGCGCAAGCTCGAAAACGAGCACGTCACCATGCTCACTGAGCTCCCAGGAGCCGAACGCACCACTTAGCTCACCACCCGTGCCTTGTAGCACCTATCCCGTCGGTGCCCGAACTCCGGCGCCGCCGCGAGCTCGTTTCCGACGAGCTCCGGCCACCCCGGTTCCTCGCGTTTGCGCCAGAAGATGCGCCGCACCGCCAACTCGCCGTAGCCGCAAACCACGCACGAAACGGAGCTCCGTAGCACCGTCCCGAGCAAGTCCGGCGACCCTCCGCCGTGTTCTTTGGTCGCCGGCGTTAAGCCGCCGACGTGGCTCACTTAGTTAGCACTAATGACCCCGCTAATCACCCTCACAGCCACTGACAGTGGGCCCTAGCCCTGGTCAAACTCCAATCAGCGCTGGTTTTGACCGGAATCAGTCCATGTGTCACTAACGTGTGGACCCCACACGTCAGGTTTGACCCTGGCTGGTCAGTTAACCTGCTGACCTCAGCCTGACGCAGTGCTGACGCAGTAAATGTTTTCTGGGTTTTTAAATAAATCAGAAATGATTTATGTATTCCAGAAAATAGCCAAAACTTCTAAAAATCACAGAAAATAATCTATAACTCAGATGAAAATAATTTATATATGAAAATTGATCAGAAAAATCCAAGGAATCTGTTTATGGCATTTTCATGCATGTTTAAATAACTTACAGCCACTATTTAGGGCAATTTGCATAAATGGCATTTGAATAATCACATATGGAGTTTGAATTTGAACCCTTGGTTCAAACCAACTTCATTTAACTTGTTGCTAGTTGCATTAGCTCAACCAACAGCATATTGCCATGTCACATTCATGCATCATATTGTGCATTGCATTGATTGTGATCTTTCTCTGTTTGTCGGTTTTGTTCCCTCTCAGTAGACGATGTTCCGACGGTGAGTTCGATGACACCGATGAAGAACTATTACTATCTTCAGAAGTGCCAGGCAAGCAGAACCCCCTTGTTCATTCCGATACAATCCCACTCTCTCGCTCCTGCTCTCCTTTACTGCATTAGGACAACAACGATTGAACTGCTTTTGCTGCGGTAGTTGAACCCCTTTCCTCTGCATGACCTGTCATTGCCACAGTAAATAGTTGAAACCCACTAGCATGAGTAGGAGTTGTTTGAGCCATGTTGTGCCTACTCATTCATGCTTTCTGGTTATGCCTGCTATTGCTTAGAGTTGTGTCAGGTCTGATTCATCGGGGATGAATTGGAATGTGGTGAACATGCCCTACTGTTGAGAGCTAAGTGTGTGAACACGATTTGGTACAGGTAGCGGTGAGAGGCCATGTAGGAGTACATGGTGGGTTGTCTCACTAGAACCGTCCTTAAGAACCGAGTTCTGTGTAAGTTGTCCAATGACTAGCTACTACGACACATTGGGTTCCGGTAACTCGACCCCTCTCGACTTATTAATCAACTAGATCTCTGTCCAGGAGTTGCAACTAGTTTCTGGTGTTTGTAGGTAGTGTTAGTAGTCTACCAAGTGGCACACGGTACATGTGGGCTTGGGGCAGACTAGGCACCGTGGCACGGTGTACCAAGCATAGATCCATCCGTCGAGGTGGGCTTGGGAACCCTGCGCACATCATTTGGGGCCGTGAGCGACACCCCGGCCGGATCTCCCCACGGATGGAACCCGAATAGGCGATAAACCTGGACGAGAGACTTGTGTGGTTAGTCAGGTCGTGGCCGACACCCTCGCCAGGCTTCCGCTTGAAGGTTGCCGAGATACACGACGTGTACATGGCGGTAAGTGGCGAGAGCGTGTGTGAAGAAGTACACCCCTGCAGGGTTAACATGATCTATTCGAATAGCCGGGTCCGCGGATATGGACTTCTTGGATGCTTACGTGGTACATAGACAATCGAAAGTGAATACTCTAAAATACTCAAGGCAAGTGTGAGTACTATGGATGACCTTCTCCTAGGGAGACGGGAGCGGATCCATAGTGGTGTATTGATTGGTGAATATGTGGACTCGTGTGCGCCACCTCAAAAGAGTTACTTGCAGTCGTAGTTCAGGATAGCCATGAGTCAAAGCTGGCTTGCTGCAGTCAAACTCCACTACCCCCTTGTTGATACTGTTGCATATGTAGTTAGTTTTGATGTAAGTCTTGCTGAGTACCTTTGTACTCACGTTTGCTTAATTTATGTTTTTGCAGAGAGACTTCAGTCTCGCTAGTGGTTCCGCGTGGACTTCGACGTTTAGCTTGTTACCTCAGCTACGATCTTGTACCCTTGGAAGGGTCTAGTAGTTAGTCAGGCTTCTCAGCCTTTTTCTTTTGTAGTTGTCTGTACTCAGACATGTTATGCTTCCGTTGCCTGTATGCTCTGTATGTTGGGTCATGTGACCTCTGATTGTAATAAATGCTATGATTGCTCTTCTGGGCCTTTATCTATATGAGTTGTTGAGTTATGTTGTGATGCCATGTTGTACAACACATACTTGCATGTTATGCGTACGTGTAATGTGTATTGCTATGTGTGGGATCCGACACCTAGTTGTTTACCTTTGATAGCCTATCTTATAGGGAAATGTCTCCTAGTGCTTCCACTGAGCCTTGGTAGCTTGCTACTGCTCCGGAACACTTAGGCTGGCCGGCATGTGTCCTTCTTCGTTCCCGTGTCTGTCCCTTAGGGGAAATGTCACGCGTTGCTCCTTTAAGTCCTTGTAGCTTGCTACGACTTGGGTTCATACGTTGATGACCGACATGTTCGTTGCTGGGTCATGTATGCCTGTCTCTGTAATTTAGTGCCACTTTTGGTTTATAATTGGTCATGTCGGCCCGGGTTCTCTGTCATATGGATGCTAGCGACACTATCATATACGTGTGCCAAAATGCGCAAACGGTCCCGGGCCAGGTAAGGTGGAACCCGAGGGGATACCGTGCGTGAGGCCGCAAAGTGATATGATGTGTTATAGGCTAGACCTGTGTGACTTAGGATCGGGGTCCCGACAGCTTTGGTATCAGAGCCTGACTGCCTGTAGGATTAGTAAGCCAAACTGGTCGAAGTCGTGTCTAGAAACTCTTTAGTTATATTAAGGGAATTGATTGTGGAAGGGAACGTAAGGCTCTTTTTACTCCTTTACCCTATGACCTTCTGATCTGAGTCACCTTCTTCTTTCTACGGGGATTAAGAACTAGGCTTTCTCTTCTGTCTATCAGGATCACGTTAATTGTGGATTCAACTCCCAGTTCAGTTTATTCTACTTCTGTGTGTTCAACTGTTGATCTCAGAACCTTGACATTATGATGTTGAGTGGTTATGCTATCTTGTGCATGAGTCTCAAAAGTATTTTCGAGCATTTACAGCCGTTATGCTGTCCGAGTCATCCGAGGTCTCTTAACAATCTGATGCATTTGCAAATCATTCCTACCTGTTCTTAATGCTCCTTTGGGCCAGATTAACCACACTAGTCGTTATGTTGAGGTACTCTGTTACCTCGACACATATATTGGACTTATTACTATGACCCTAGGTGTCTTAGAAGATCACCCAGTAATCTAGCAATGCTTTATATTCCCAGTGTGATAATTCTGGCCATCAATCTCGAAAGCATCCCGTGATGCTATTTAGTTGGTAGGTATTCTATTTCTGGGTTCTTGAACCCAAGATTCACTCTACTTACTTCATGTTGATAGTATTGCTCGCTCCTTTAGGTTATTAGTAACCTTGTGATAGTCCTCGAGGTCCGTGGTTATCGCTCTTCCAATACCATGAACCGTCCTTGGCAGAAGTTCTTCTAAACCAAAAGATCACAACCAGAGTGCTCTTGAGTAGTACTCCATTCATATTGTGACTCTGCCAGTCCTACCTTTCTGCATGGGTTATCCGGAAGAAATATGTTGAACTAGTTCGACATACTAATCTATGCATCCACAACTCAGAAAGTTATATGTTCCTTTGAGTTGTTCCTCTCTAGTTGTATTATGACCCTCGTCTATCAGTTGATAGTCACGGGTAGTTGTGCATTCGTGTTCATCGATGCCTTTTACTCTTGTGGTTCGTCAAGCCATTCTATTCCGGAACGACTAGGAGAAACAAACTCCAGTACCTCATCCATTCCTAGGATTGGGTCAAAGAAGTTGTACTCCGCAGATGAAGAATGCTAATGCAGTTTCTAAACTGTTCTATCCTGGAGTATTACCATCTTTATGTCAAGAATGTCGTGAGAATTGCACTATCTCTTATGAATTCTTGATGTAGTAATACTTCTTGCCATCATTGTTCATCCCTCGGTTTCCGTGTTATTGTAACCGGAATGCTGACAAGTGAATTGTGATGTGTGAAATCAATACTCCTAGCAACTCTGTTGCTTGGTAGTTAAATGGACGATAATCTCATTATTAGCATGATGGTTACCGAATCACCATCCTAAGATTGATCGTGCTACCTAGTCCACTTTCCTGGTGCACTCCTTGATTGATGAGTTAGGATTTTGTCAAGTCCTTGCTCATTTGATCATATCGTCTTGCCTTGAAAAGCAAGATTGTTCCCGAGCTTAGTAACATATCGGTGGTTCGTGATTTTCCGAATATCTTCTCGGAAGTATTACCAGGTTGTTCCCTGACCGTTATGTTGAATTCGTGATCAAGTTGGTTTTCTTTTAAACCACCACTTCTCCAAGAATCTGTGTTGGGTACCCCGAACTAGTTGGTTAAGCTAAACAACAACTTGGAGAGTTGGAAGATAAAATCTTAACCCACATAGCTCACTCCAAAGGGATATCTTGTGTGTGTATTGAAGATAGATGATATCTTCTTCAATTGATCCCCGTGATCATTTGTGGATCTATTGTCCTGTCCAAACTTTGATTTGAGTATGGGTTATCATCAAGTCAAATCAGAACCAACGATATTCGTAGTGTTGTCTTACTCATGGTTGTTCCCTTGAGCATACACCATTATATCTTTTGGGTCTGACCAATGCTATCATTTTGTTCACATTGTCATGGACTTCCATCTATATGGAAACCTGGATGAATTGTTGTTGAGCCCACCAGCAACATTCTTATCTCCTCCATGATCTATGTTGCACATCCAGTTAGTATTGGAAACTTTTATAAGCATTATCTTCATGGCCGTTCGTGAAGCATATGTACGGAAGAAAGAAGTGACTTCCTCAAATTCATGAGCATTTGATGAAAGTTGTCACCGTGAATGCGAGAAAGTTGTTTTGCTTCCTGTGGAATCATCCCAAATCAGTCATGCATACGTGCGAAGTATTCTGTGGTTTGGAGACTTGCAACCTTCACTCTATATGTATTCCTAGCACACCAAGCCACTGATTGATTGTTCTAGGAGAAGAAGTTCCTTCTTAAGATCCGGATTTATGCAAGGACTTCGTTATCCGCAATGATGGTTCCCCAACCCGAACTCGGTAGTGTTTCATTGTAAGACTACTACGTGGTCATGTTTGTCTTGGACAACGTATTCACAGGTACGTAGCAGAACCAGCTCATGTTTTGGAGCTTACTACCGCAGTCCATTTCCTGAGAATCTCGCAACGTCGTCTCGTCGATTTGTGTTGCAAGCTTTCATTTTTCTTCCTAGACTCAATGAGTCTGGAATATCCTGACACCAACCAGAACTGAATCTCAGGCAGATGTGATGGATGGAGCATTTTCCAGGAACTAAAATATTGGTCTCTCGATAACCGGTAAAGTGGAGGTCGTGGCCAACCCATCCAGCCAGAAGACCTTTTGTTGTAGAATCTTGAATTGAAGAAGTTGGCCACTTCCCCATAAGAATTTCGTAGGATTTATTTCCTAGTTGTTCCTTATGGATTCTTGTGCTCCCGAAGTCCGACCTTATACTTGACGTTCTAGGTACCAAACCATTTTAATAAATTGGTTGTGCTAGCACATCAAGGAGAACATTAGAAGCGGAGTGCTCAATGTCTCTCGGTCGATCATCCAGATTTTTCCCTTGACTCCGCTAAGGTGAAATCCAAGAAAGTGTTATCTTCCTTTGCATCTGCATTGTCCATCGTTATTCATCATGGTAGTATGTGGTGTTGCCAGGATCCTTGACTCGGATATTGCTAAAACCTTAATGAATATGGGAATGCTCAAGCTCTTGAGAGCACGCACAAGCACTAGGTGTTATCACCGGTACTAACCGGGATTGCTCACAGTGTTCTTGGTTATGTTAAAACCTCTCAAAGAGTATATTTACCCACTACTGTTGGGATTTATCCCAGTTACCAAAATCACTCCCAGCATTTGCATTTTTGTTTCCAGCTTGCACGTGTGCCATTTTACCATGGGTTCCATCCATTTTCGATGATAAGCAAAATCATCCGTTGTGTTGTCTTCAACAAGGTAGTCCATGTCATCTATCCTAGGTGGAGTATGTCATTCTTACGGACCCTGCCAAATGATCGATTGTGATCCGTCTTAGGCTGGTACAGGGGATTTCAATGATCTCTATATCAAAAGTAATTCTTTTTGCCACTTAAAGGAATAACTCTACGAGTCACCTTCGCTAAGGTGCCCCGTTTGGTGACATCGATCACCATCTTCTTAGGTGTGGAATTATTGCCTACCAAGTGAACCTTCATCATTTGTTTCACTCCATCCCGCTGGATGTGTGTTCCGTGTCTCAGTTCAAGAGATACTTCAATGTCTCACTCCATGAGTTGATCTTGAGTTCCTCGATCTTCGGGAAGGTCGATTTCTACAGAGTATGTCTCCATTATCATCTGGTTGGATGAAGATCTCAAGCAAGGATGACAAGATCATTATGATGCAATAAATCAACATCTCCGAGAAGGAAAATTGGATCGTGAAGATTGTGCTAGCTTGTGTCCCCTCTGATTTCTTACCCTACGCTTGAATCTCGGGACGAGATTCTTGTTTTAGTGGGGGTGAGTTGTAACATCCCTAGATCAACCCCTGTGGTCCTTGCCTGATCATCATGTCATCATGTTTATTTTCAAAGGAAACTTGAAATGGGGATTGTTCAAACCCTAGCACTTCAAATTCCAAATAGGTCTAGTCAAAAAAAAATTGCATTCAATGTTTCCAAAATGTTCCTAATATTTGTTGGATATTTTTGGCAAGGCTTTTGCAGCAAACCAAAAATAATGGACATTTCTGTGGAATATTTTGGGCATGGAATTTAATTTATTATTGTATTTGAATTTGGAACTATATTCATAATATATAGAATATATTTTCAAATAACTTTGAAATATTTTATGTGCTTTTGGAAATGTCCATCTAGCAACATAAAATTGTTCATAGGAGTTTTTGGCATTGTTTGAAATTGTTTAAATTTCAAAACAGTGGCAAAAGAAAATAAAACAAAGAAAGAAAAATAGAAAACAGAAACAGAAATAAGAGAGAGAGAAGAACTCACCTGGGCCTTACCTGGCAGAAGAGGCCCATCCCACCAGGGGCTGTGTGGTCTTCTTCCTCCTGCCAGGAGGACAGGCAGGTGCGTGGCGACGGCGCACGCCCGCGGCCTCCACCTCCTCCCTGCCTGCTTCCCTCCCCGATGCCCTGGACGAATGCCACGTCACCCCTGGAACCCCCTCGACCTCCCCCCTCACTCGCTACTCTCTCCTCCCTCCTCTGTCTCTCTCTCACGCGGCGACCGAACGAAGCCGTCGCCGCCGGCGAGCACCACCGTGACCACAGCCCTCCCCACGCCGCCGCAAAGTGTCCACGAGCTCCGCCTCTGCCTTCTACGCCCCCCTAAGTACCTATGCGACGCCGGACGCCCCCGAACGCCCTCGCCACCGTCATCTTCAACCGCGGCCGTCCGAGATCGCCATCGTCTCTCCGTCGCCTCCAGAGCCTCCCCCGAGCCGCCGAGCTGCGCTTCGACCTCGCAGTGAGCTTCCCCGCCGTTTTCCCCTGTCCCAGTGGCCTGTAACTTGCCGTAGTCGTCGCCCCCTTCCTTACCGTCGCCGGCCGCCGCTGAGCTTGTCGCCGTCGTAGCCACAGACGCGCAAGCTCGAAAACGAGCACGCCACCATGCTCACTGAGCTCCCAGGAGCCGAACGCACCACTTAGCTCACCACCCGTGCCTTGTAGCACCTATCCCGTCGGTGCCCGAACTCCGGCGCCGCCGCGAGCTCGTTTCCGACGAGCTCCGGCCACCCCGGTTCCTCGCGTTTGCGCCAGAAGATGCGCCGCACCGCCAACTCGCCGTAGCCGCAAACCACGCACGAAACGGAGCTCCGTAGCACCGTCCCGAGCAAGTCCGGCGACCCTCCGCCGTGTTCTTTGGTCGCCGGCGTTAAGCCGCCGACGTGGCTCACTTAGTTAGCACTAATGACCCCGCTAATCACCCTCACAGCCACTGACAGTGGGCCCTTGCCCTGGTCAAACTCCAATCAGCGCTGGTTTTGACCGGAATCAGTCCATGTGTCACTGACGTGTGGACCCCACACGTCAGGTTTGACCCTGGCCGGTCAGTTGACCTGCTGACCTCAGCCTGACGCAGTGCTGACGCAGTAAATGTTTTCTGGGTTTTTAAATAAATCAGAAATGATTTATGTATTCCAGAAAATAGCCAAAACTTCTAAAAATCACAAAAAATAATCTATAACTCAGATGAAAATAATTTATATATGAAAATTGATCAGAAAAATCCAAGGAATCTGTTTATGGCATTTTCATGCATGTTTAAATAACTTACAGCCACTGTTTAGGGCAATTTGCATAAATGGCATTTGAATAATCACATATGGAGTTTGAATTTGAACCCTTGGTTCAAACCAACTTCATTTAACTTGTTGCTAGTTGCATTAGCTCAACCAACAGCATATTGCCATGTCACATTCATGCATCATATTGTGCATTGCATTGATTGTGATCTTTCTCTGTTTGTCGGTTTTGTTCCCTCTCAGTAGACGATGTTCCGACGATGAATTCGATGACACCGATGAAGAACTATTACTATCTTCAGAAGTGCCAGGCAAGCAGAACCCCCTTGTTCATTCCGATACAATCCCACTCTCTCGCTCCTGCTCTCCTTTACTGCATTAGGACAACAACGATTGAACTGCTTTTGCTGCGGTAGTTGAACCCCTTTCCTCTGCATGACCTGTCATTGCCACAGTAAATAGTTCAAACCCACTAGCATGAGTAGGAGTTGTTTGAGCCATGTTGTGCCTACTCATTCATGCTTTCTGGTTATGCCTGCTATTGCTTAGAGTTGTGTCAGGTCTGATTCATCGGGGATGAATTGGAATGTGGTGAACATGCCCTACTGTTGAGAGCTAAGTGTGTGAACACGATTTGGTAAAGGTAGCGGTGAGAGGCCATGTAGGAGTACATGGTGGGTTGTCTCACTGGAACCGTCCTTAAGAACTGAGTTCTGTGTAAGTTGTCCAATGACTAGCTACTACCACACATTGGGTTCCGATAACTCGACCCCTCTCGACTTATTAATCAACTAGATCTCTGTCCAGGAGTTGCAACTAGTTTCTGGTGTTTGTAGGTAGTGTTAGTAGTCTACCAAGTGGCACACGGTACATGTGGGCTTGGGGCAGATTAGGCACCGTGGCACGGTGTACCAAGCGTAGATCCATCCGTCGAGGTGGGCTTGGGAACCCTGCGCACATCATTTGGGACCGTGAGCGACACCCCGGCCGGATCTCCCCACGGATGAAACCCGAATAGGCGATAAACCTGGACGAGAGACTTGTGTGGTTAGTCAGGTCGTGGCCGACACCCTCGCCAGGCTTCCGCTTGAAGGTTGCCGAGATACACGACGTGTACATGGCGGTAAGTGGCGAGAGCGTGTGTGAAGAAGTACACCCCTGCAGGGTTAACATGATCTATTCGAATAGCCGGGTCCGCGGATATGGACTTCTTGGATGCTTACGTGGTACATAGACAATCGAAAGTGGATACTCTAAAATACTCAAGACAAGTGTGAGTACTATGGATGGCCTTCTCGTAGGGAGACGGGAGCGGATCCATAGTGGTGTATTGATTGGTGAATATGTGGACTCGTGTGCGCCACCTCAAAAGAGTTACTTGCAGTCGTAGTTCAGGATAGCCACGAGTCAAAGCTGGCTTGCTGCAGTCAAACTCCACTACCCCCTTGTTGATACTGTTGCATATGTAGTTAGTTCTGATGTAAGTTTTGCTGAGTACCTTTGTACTCACGTTTGCTTAATTTATGTTTTTGCAGAGAGACTTCAGTCTCGCTAGTGGTTCCGCGTGGACTTCGACGTTTAGCTTGTTACCTCAGCTACGATCTTGTACCCTTGGGAGGGTCTAGTAGTTAGTCAGGCTTCTCAGCCTTTTTATTTTGTAGTTGTCTGTACTCAGACATGTTATGCTTCCGTTGCCTGTATGCTCTGTATGTTGGGTCATGTGACCTCTGATTGTAATAAATGCTATGATGGCTCTTCTGGGCCTTTATCTATATGAATTGTTGAGTTATGTTGTGATGCCCTGTTGTACAACACATACTTGCATGCTATGCGTACGTGTAATGTGTATTGCTATGTGTGGGATCCGACACCTAGTTGTTTACCTTTGATAGCCTATCTTACATGGAAATGTCTCCTAGTGCTTCCACCGAGCCTTGGTAGCTTGCTACTGCTCCGGAACACTTAGGCTGGCCGGCATGTGTCCTTCTTCGTTCCTGTGTCTGTCCCTTAGGGGAAATGTCACGCGTTGCTCCTTTAAGTCCTTGTAGCTTGCTACGACTTGGGTTCATACTTTGATGACCGACACGTTCGTTGCTGGGTCATGTATGCCTGTCTCTGTAATTTAGTGCCACTTTTGGTTTATAACTGGTCATGTCGGCCCGGGTTCTCTGTCATATGGATGCTAGCGACACTATCATATACCTGTGCCAAAATGCGCAAACGGTCCCGGGCCAGGTAAGGTGGCACCCGTGGGGATACCGTGCGTGAGGTCGCAAAGTGATATGATGTGTTACAGGCTAGACCTGTGTGACTTAGGATCGGGGTCCCGATATTCAAAGATGCATGCATCATTCGGGCTTGGTACTAGGGATGGCATGTCTCAATATGTCTTCATATGCTTTTCTAAAAATGTTCAAAGTACTTACCCCATCACCACCACAAACTTTTAGAAAAGAAAAGTTAAACAAAGGAGGCGGGAAAAAGTATGAAAAGGAAAGCAAGATGACATGAAAAAAAAAGAACCACAACAGGTAAATGGGGTAGGCAAGGATGGGCGACTAATGTTTGTTTGCCCGTCTATCCGACATATTGAGTGTCAAATAAGAATTGACACACCCCACCAGTGAACACACCCCAACCGACACAACATGGCATGATCTAACTGAATGAAACATGATTTGTTTCTGGCAAGAAAATGAAACAATCTTCATAATAATTATTTAATTGGCATCCTGCCTATAAACTTTTAATTTAGAATATTTGAACTCTACATCTGGTTCGTGACAGTACGATTGTTCTATGACACGATTATATGTTTCAAAATGATTTTCCTCAACACGAAAAGAGACAAAAAAACAACAACTCATTTTCTGCGAGTTGCCTGCCTTGATACCTCTTTCCTTTACCTGGACAAGGTATCCCTCCATCAGGAAAGCGATATGTGGCTGCAATAGATTGACGCTAAAACCCATAATGTATAGTTTGCACACATATTGAAGTAACTCAATATGGGCCTACCAATTATCCACAATTGTCATATAACCATGTTGTGGAACAGAATGCTGATGCACACGCTCTAGAGAGGGGAAAGAGAGTTTGGTAGCTCAATGCCCCGTGAAATAGACTTGTGGTGGGAGGTACCCCGAAGGTCATGTGCACCTACTGATTTGGGCATATCACAATTTTCCTAATATCTTCCAATCCCACACAATATTCATCAAGACACTGACAGTCTTGCACACGTACTATCGAAGTTGTAGGTAGAGGCTTGGGAAATAGCGCCACGTGCAAATGTTTGTAATAACATGGCAAGCACAGTTAGAAGCAATGCCATTTATAGTACCCGATTAGTAGTAGTGGGTTTGTGCCACATCATGGAGCATTGATATATGAATCAATGGTGCCAACACTTCTAGTGCCCATGAATTTAATTTACCACAACCTCTATAAACTAATATAAGATCTTTCAGTGATCTAAAAGATATCACACTACTTTATAGAGGGAGTATTATATTTTCAATGGGTTGTCGAACAAAGGTGGGTGACTGGGAGATGGGGGTTTGAGATGGTCTGGAGATGGTCAGAGAGAGTGAATTGAAGGAAAGGTGGCGACATAGTTTGGTATTACTATTGCTAAGAAAATTTGGAAGAGTTGGTACAACTGAGGACTGAAATGTCAACAGATCGCTATATCCATGTACCCCGCAGCATGCGCGGCCGGCGTTGAACTCTAGTGGGCCAAGGGCCACGTGCGGCGAGGTTGCATTGTTCCAATCTATCGCTCCATCGTCACATGAACAGAGCGAGGCGATGTTTTTCTTAGACAAGCAAGGCGATGGGATAGGCTATAGAGGAATGGGTGGGCCAAGAAAAGATAAGAACATGGGCTTGATTGATGATATCGACCCATTTATAATCAGCAAAGCTAGATAGCAAAAATTGTGACATGTCATGGTACGTGGGAGCTATATATAGCCAGAGGCGGAGGCAGTGGGGGGGCGAGCGGGGGCCAGACCCCCCCATCGATCGGCCCCCCTCACTGAGTTCTAGCGGGGGCTGTGCTAATATTAGCCTTAATTACTCTGGCCAATAGCTAAGTTGTCAGGCCCAAAACTAATTTGTAACAAGGAAACAAAGGCCGGGCTTCTCAAGGGTCAAGGCTGCACGTATATACTCCCTCCGGTCCTTTTTACTCTGCATATTAGGTTTGTCTGAAGTCAATCTCATCCAACTTTGACCAAGTTTATATAAAAAATTATTGACATTCACATTACAACACCAATATCATTGGATTCATCTCGGAATATATTTTCATATTATATTTATTAGATATTATATATGCTAATGATTTCTAATATAAATTTGGTCAAACTTAGCAAAGTTTGACTTTCGGCAAATCCAATGTGCAGAGTAAAAAGGACCGGAGGGAGTACTATACATACGCATCCACACCATCGGCTAGACCGCCGCATTGTGGCGACGCGTTAGGCGGCTAGGGTTTGCCCTTGCTGGAGCACCTGCGAATCGTTCCCAGCAGCCGGGCGTCGCGCCGTCGCCGCTCGATGATTAGCAATGCTGAAGTTTGCCGCGCATCAGTTGAGTACAGTTCTACGAGCGTATGGACTATGGTCAGCCGAGTGGCACCGGCACATTCAGTTCTGCTAACTTATCCCATGAACGAGAGGCAGAGGTATTATTGTCTTTAGATTCTGTAGATTCATAATATTGTAGCTGTCATTTTGATTACCCAAACCAATTAATCAATTCTTAGTAGTTAGTGAATTTGTTTACTTGTCAGATGAGTTACCAATTAATCAATTCTGTAGATTCATAATGTTATAGCTGTCATTTTAAATACACAAACCAATTAATCAATTCATTATTACATGAATTCTTAGTAGTTACAGATTACATATTTGCTTTACACTAATATATATTAGAATTGCAATAGGTCATGAACAGGAAGACACCATCGATAAGTAATTTTCTGAAGCCAATTGCTACAAACTCTCACTCTAAGATTAAAGATGCAAATCCAATGGGGAAATAGATGTCCCGGGGCAACCTACTAGACATAAGAGGTAATGCTTCTGTGTATCCAATAGTTAATAGATTATTACAATTGTTCATCACACCCAGCATCAACTGCAACTACGACACATGTTCAGCAATTAAACTTATCATGACGACTTTAACATGTTTGAAATGAAATGGGTAACGATTTTAACATGTTTGAAATGAAATGGGTAACAGTTTTCTTTGGCATTACATGGTTGTATACATTTGGGAGGAAATAACTACAAAGTTCAACGTCAATGAGATTATCAGTTTGTTCGATCAGCCCGGTGGGGGCATAGATATACATTCAAACTAGTAGAAAGATCATTTTTAACTGCAAAATGTATTCAGCTACGTGTCAATATGGCTATAATATCTAAGTCTTGAAATATTTTTCTGCTATATATGTGTGTTCCATTATCTTCTTCGCCCCCCCTATGTTCAAATCCTGGCTCCGCCCCTGTATATAGCTTGCAATGCGAACATCTATCTCTCCTCAAGGTTTTTCCATGTCGAGCGTTACTGGGCCGGCACATTATGGATTACTACAGAAGTGGTTTTCCGGGTGAGGTTTTTTTCCTATGTATTTCTTGTGCTTGTTTCAATCTTTTTCTTGCGTTTTTTTGGTTTTGTTTGTTTTTTGACGGTTCTCTTATGTTTCCTCAGTTTTTCTTTTTTACTTTGTCTTTGATTATATATATTTTGTTTCACCATATGGTTTTCTTTGATTTTATTTTTATTTTCATTTTCTTCTTTTCAACACTTGTCTACTTGTTTTACTAAATATTGTGCATTTTTATTATACACGTATATCATTTTTTATACACGTTGAACCTTTTTCAACTAAAGATGTACATGCAAACTAGACCTGGCCATGGGATACCCGGCCCGACCCGAACCAAAAAAGCCCGACCCGGCCCGACCTTACCCATGGGCCGGGCCTGAGCCTAAGATTTTAGCCCGACGCCCAGTCCGGGACGGGCTCGGGCCCGACATATTTGCGATTTAGGGAAGGGCCTGGCCCGAGGCCCGGCGGGATTTTGCTCTGATGGGCCGGGTCTAGGCCGGGCCCAGGCCCAGTTTTTTGCAGCGGGCTTTGTTTGGCCCGGCCCGACATTTGGCCATGTCTAATGCAAACCGAGCATATCTCAGATGGTTAGGTTCTTTATGGTGAAACCATCCCAAAAGGGTTCAAGTCCTGGACTTTGCACTGCTACTCGCATTTTTTCGGATTTTTTCAAGAATTTTCGGCGATGTCCAATAAGTGAAAGGAGATGTTCCCATCAATTATGATGCGCATGTGGTGAGTTCTTTAATCTGAATATATTGTGTTGACTCAGTTTCTCGGAGGTGATCATAGGGGTATGGTTCACGTGTGAGTGTATATGCGTATACGTGATTGTACTTTGTTAATAAAAATACAAGATGCACATTTTTTTCAAATACATGATTCTTGAGCATTATTTTGAGTATGAGTTAAACCATTTATGAGAACACGTGAACATTTTTCGAATGGCACAGAGCATTCTCTACACTAAATTTTTTGTATATCATATAATATTCAAAACAAATCATGAACATATTTTTTGTAACACTTGGACATTGTTTGAAAATGTCATGTGCGTTTTTTGAAGAGGTAGTTACTCCACTGGTGCTTGAACTTGCCACAAATATGCACTTTAGTGCCTGAACTTGCAAAATACGTTGAACTGGTTCAATAACTTGATATGAACGTGCAAATACGGTTCAAATCTCATCTTGATACATCCACAATGCTGCCAAAGCACGCCAGCATGGCATGTGGCCCGCTATCAATGACCGAATGATAGGGAGAAGGGCGAGTGGCCTTGTTTTTGCGAGTAAACCCCTGAAGTTATTTTCTTTTTACAAAATGGCCCTCGGAGAGAAAGAACACAAATTGAAAAAAAAAACTGGTCATGTGGGGATTCGAAACAGCTTCCTATCTCTCTAATGTAGCCGTGGCTAGCCTGGAAACCCAATCACATTTGCTGTTAGTATATGTTCACATGTTTTATATACAACGGGCTGATCAACATAAACGAACTAATTTATTCCAGCATAAACAGTGCACAAAGATTTTTCGAACAACTTTTTGCAGAAAGATTTTTCAAATGTCACATTCATTTATTTTGGACGCTACACCATCTATTTTTCGAATCATGTGTAATTTTTTTAATTGTATAGATATTTATTTACATGTCATGAACAAGTTTCAAAACGAGTGAACATTTTCCAAAGTCCACGTACATTTATTTTGAATATTTGTTTTGTACCGCGTGAGTTTGTAAAAAATTGTTTGTATTTGAAAAATGTTTGTATTTTCAAAAAAAATGATGATTTGTTTCGCAATATCATGAAATCTTCACATATTTCAAAAATTGTCTGAGATTTTAAAAATGTTCCCATTTTCAAAATTGGTTCCTGAACATTTTTATGTTAGGAATGTTTTGTTGAATTCTTGAACATTTTCTTATTGCAAACAGTTTTACAAAGTCATGATCTATTTTTGAATTCATGACCAATTTTTGAGTTCATGAATATTTTTGGAATTCGTTAAGAATATGAAATATATGATCATATCTTTGAATTCGTGAACGTTTTTGTATTTCATGAACAATGTTTTTCAAATTTTGAATAACTTTTGAATTCATGAATATATTTTTAATTTCACGAGATTTAAAATTATTGAACACATTTTGAATTCATGAACAGTTTTTTGTATTCAAACACATTACTTCAAATCCAACAACATATATTGAACTGACGAACGTTTTTTTTAATTCAGAACATTTTGTGATTTATGTTTTATTCAAATTTAAATTAAACTGACCAAAATAGAGAAATACGAAAAAAAGACCGTTAATTCTCGCGTTTGCTGGGCCAGGCAGATTAGGCGACGCGAGCTGTAGAGGTTGCTATGAGCGACGCATATCACCCCTCCCCTGGAGCAACTAACTGGATGTTACCTCTTACAGCGGGTTTCCAAGCGTCACTTTTGGTGGTTTGAAAGCAGACCAAGTGGTGCGTCCAACCGTCGCCACATGCGCTCATTTTGGATTAAGTTGTTTACTCGCATTTCAGGTTTTTGATGTTTTTTTTTGGCCTTTTGTTTTTCTCCTAGATTTCCCTATGTTTTGAAGAGAAAAATTGCGTGAAAAAAATTTATGCTGTCAGGACAAGTACAAATTTACTTCTCGTGGAAGGATATATTTGCTTTTATGAGAAGCATAGTCGTGCTTCTTTAAAAAGAAAAAAAATCTTTGTTTCACGAGAAGTACAGATTTGCTTCACGTGGAAGCACATATTTACTTTCATGAGAAGCATTTTCAAGAAAAGAAATTATGTGTTTTCACGAGAAGCACAAATTTGCTCCTCGTGAAAGCAGAGATCTCCTTCCACGAGAAGCATAGTGATGCTTCTTGAAAAGAGAGAAAATATGTGCTTCCACAAGATGCACATATTTTCTTTCGTGAGAAACGGGCTTCTCCAGGAACAGAAAGTGCATCCATGAGAAGCACATATTTAATCTTGTTGAAGCACCTTTTTTTTCCGCGCGAACCATAGCTGTGCTCCCAAAAAAAAAAAAACATACCACAACCCTGCTTCTGAGCTCCTTTTTTTTTCCGTTTTTGGTATTTTATTTTTGTGTGAACCCTTATTTTTTTTCCAGTTTTTGTGTTTCCCTGATTTTACTTTATTTTGGGTATTCGGTTTTTTTGGTTATCATTTTTTTTCCTATTTATGTTTTTTTTTTCATGAAAAAAAGTTTACCGAAACTTATTAACATCAGATCTAGTTTATAAGATCTTGACGCAAGAAATCCAATGGTGAATAAACTAATATATGAAAAAAGGAATACCTGCAGGTTGCCCCAAGTGATCTCAACTAGGGTCGGCCCAGTAGCTCTGCTTAGCTTAGGAAAAAAGTCGCTTGAATTTGCTGGCCAAAAGAACTAGTAGGCATTGTTGAGAAAAACAAAGTAGCCACCGTTCCTTTGGAAAAAACCGGTCGCCCGTTGTTCTTCTGAAGAAACCGTTTTTTGACTATTTTAAAATATTCATAGACTAGAAAAAAATATTCACAGATTTTGAAATGTTCAAGAATGTGAAAAACAACCGATTTTATTCTAAAATTTCCTGGATTTTGAAAGATGTTCCAGGATTTAATTTTTTCTCACGAATTTCAGAAAAATTTCTGAGTTTGGAAATTGTTCCCAGATTTTAAATCGGCCTCCAGGTATGTGAAACAACAGCTGGCCTTTTTCACAGACCCACGAGCACATCACCGTAGCTGCCGAAAAAGCAGCAGAGTCGGGAGCGTCAGTGCGTGGAGAACAGCCGGCTCTCTGGTGTTCGCTGGAGCTGCCTCTCCAGGCGCTGCGTCCTGCTCGAGTTGTCGGCACCGCACGCAGTAGCCGGCGCCATTAAACAGAAACTGCAAGGAGGAACATGTACAGATCTTTCTCGTTCAGAAAGCAGTGCGGCGTGTGCGTCAGACTCTCGCAGGATCATGGCCGACGCATGCGTGCAGAAGTGGAGGAGACGAAAGCAAGCTCTGATGGTGGGTTTTCAGTTGCGGGTTGCGGAGGTGTCAGGATCTGAATGGGATTATGGGAGCACGGCAAAGATCCCTGAGCTTTTCATCCGCTGGTGGTTCCATGGCCAAGGCAAGGGGGTGGACGTGTACCAACAGTGGGTGGTTGATTCTTCCTTGTACGTGCTGCCTGTCCCCATCGGGGTTGCTCATCCCCGCTGCGCTGCACCGCCCCGCGCCCACGGTATCGGCGTCCTCGTCGCCGCGCGCCAGAGGGTGGTGAGATAGGATATGCGTAGTGTGTGTTGTCGCTGCGTGGAGCTTGTGGCCGGACCGGATAGAGCAGTAGAGCACTACGCGGGCCTGCCATTGGCCACCATGGGGCATGCCGCTCCTCCCTTTAGCTTCTCCAGTTCTCCTTGGTTTTTGCTTCCTGCTTTGCTTTTGCTGAGTTCATGTCATGTGCATAATGCACGATATATATTTGCACGGTTGCTTCGGTGCTCAAATACCAAACCTTCATTGGCCCGCAGAATTGCACGGCCCGGAGCTCGAGTTCCCACCATGTTCACCCACGACCGTTGCAGTGCGACACGGAGGATGAGGTTCTCATCGTTCTCCTCCGAGTCCTCGCACAACACGACATCCCAATCGATGGGGTCTGCTTCGCTTTTGGAGCTCAACATGGGGAGGGAGGGTAGGAGACGCGGAAGGAATGTAACGAGCAGTGGAGTGGAGCCGAGAGTGAGAGAGCGGGACTAGGGTTTGGTATAGGTGGGATTTTGTGGGGATGGGCCAGTCCGATGTGATGGACGGGTCTCGTCCGTCCGATATCTGCCCTAGCCCCTAGATATGAGCTGAGTTTGAGGGGTTCTGAACATCCAGGACATATGTTCAGTTTGAGGGGTGCAGTTGGGTCGAGTGTTTGTGATCGGTCACTCACCACGCTGTCCGCCTAGATGTTCGGGGCGGATACGAGGGGTCCGGCAGTTACTGTTTTCTAAGACAAGCGGGTCAATTGATCTCATCCCTGCTATGTCGATGCCAATTCTTAAATTGAATTGTGGCAATGTGCCTCGCTCATTTCATGGATCGTGTACCGTGTCCAACATTCATTTCAGAAAATGTACCACGTCGAATACTCCTTCTAAAAAATGTACCATGTCCAATAATAATTTATGAGTAATTATATGCACACTTTCAAAAAAGTGAGCACAAGATAGCAAAGTGCATTTGTGGTCCCTAAACTTGTCCCACGTTTCCAAAGTAGGTCTACAAACCACACTGGTTTGGCCGTGACGCTAACAGGAAATGATATCTTCACTTTCTTTTGGAGGCTGAGATCGATGATGCCTTTACTTGGATTGGATCAATCATTCCATGGCGCAAGAAAGATGATCATTCAGATCATCTGTATGCTCACTCAAGTAAAGTTCCGGCGGGGATGAAGCGACCAGCTTGGGAGGCTTCGATGCAACTGGCCTAGTTGCTATTGGGTTTGTCCCTTAAAACAAACCCCAGAACTAACTCCTCCACTCGCTGTCCTATATATGCTGCAACTTAATGATTCTGTCACCCATATAATATCTAATCCATGCAAGTGCCACTGCTTTCTTCTCAAGAAGAGATTTTAGTATGGTCTAGAAGAAGAGATCGTGTAAGATATTACTACTTGATTTGCCAAATCAAGACTAGATGTCACACCATGTTAAAATTAATCAGATGATGATTTCATCACCGATCACTAGTTTCTGACTTCTGAAGTGAACCTTTGGGGATAGATTCATTAGCAAGAGCATGATGTATCTGGGTTTGTCATGCTCAATTGATCACTTGATAAACGCAAACATGTCATCTCATATAAAAATCTGGATTCTCTGCCAGATGGACCCCGCCCCTCGCACGCCGGCGATTACTGGAATTGGAGAAGAAAGGAGGAGGGAGCACACGGTTTTTTTTTTTTTTTTTGCACTACGTAATGTCGCATAACTTTTCTGTATTCGCTCTATTTATTCAGAGTACAAAGAGGAAGACCCCAACGGATGATGAAACGTCCACGACGATCCTTGGGGCTCGTGCCATCCCACGAGCCTGAACATGCGGGCATGGACTACGCCATCACCTCGAGCTCCGACGGACTCGTTCTATTGTGCCATCCCACGAAGGTCAACCAAAAATCAACGGCTACAACACCTACTGAACTAAGGCACACGGCAGTGAGTGCACAGATCTATACAATGGTACGGTTTATTGACCCTAGAAACAGACAGCCGGAAAAGCTTGCCATCGCACCTGAACGAGAAATGTTGCCATGGCAGCCAAACTGGACCTGAGCTTAACCAAAACAATCACCAAATGGAATGGCTCTCTTAGTTACGCTATCCCCCAACCCGAGTCTCCACGTCCGCTTTATCCGCCCGCAACCCAGCAACCACAACATTAGGGCCGTCCGCTTTTTGGGGTTCATAGGATAGGAATTTTATAGGAATAGAAAAATCATAGGAAGTGAGATGACATGCGTCTCAATTCCTATAGAGAAAGAGATGTCATATGATGTATAAGATATAAAATTTTCCATTGAGTCTAGGCTAATGTTTTTTCCCCTCCAAAATGTGAAGGATTGATTCATATCCTACATAGGAATAGTAATCCATTCCTATAAACCAAATGGCTTCATAGAAAATTTTCCCTTACAAATCCTATCCTATAGAGTTCCTACAAAATTCCTACAAACCAAAGGAGGCCTTAGTGTTCAGGGGTCACCTCCACCATACCCACACTTGATCGTAGTTGATGCAGACAAACATGCCCGAGAGGATTGATGAGCATAAGGTGATGTTTAGATGTCACGATCTCGAGTTTCATCTTCTTCGTCTCCATGCAATCCCTGATGAAGTGGTAAATGAGCTCGATGTGCTCCAAGCGATCATGGAGCATGAGGTCCTTGGCGAGGGAGATCGCCGTTTTTTTGTCCATCTCTAGCACAACGGGCTCTGCCATGTCATCTTTGAATTCTCTCGGCAGACACGACGCACAAATCCCCTGACAGGCTACAATGGTGGCTGCAACATATACAGATTCATAGCTCAACAACGCCACAAGTTTCTGCTTCTAAGATTGCCAAGTCACCAAGCGTTGTTGAGGAAGTAGAGGGTTCCGAATGTGCTCTTGTGAGTGTCCACATCACCGCACATGTCATCATCACTGTAGCCGACAAGGCATGGTGAACTAGTTCTCCTTGAGAGCTTGCAGCTGTGGTGGATCGTGTCGGCAATGTAGTGAGCGACGTGCTTGATAGCGGTGAGACGCGTTTCCGTTATCACCTCCAACTAATGTAAGACATAGCTCATGGAGTATGCAAGATTGGGCTACGTGTGTAAAATGCACTACATGAGTCACATGTGGGCCGCCATTTTCCACCAATCAATTTTTAGAGCAGAAACTAATGCACCGACCTTGTCAGACCTCTCTGCCATTGACGTCACCATCGACGTTACTTGAATTTCTGTTGGTCCTTTTTAATAAAGTATTTTGTGTGCATTAGTTGATGCAAAAGCCGGGGTATACCCCTTTTCAAAAAAGTATATATGTTCTATTCATGACACATGTGGTGATCGATGGCACGTGCCGCCCACAAATTCCAGTCACATCATATATGCAAGAATTTTGCAAATTGCAAATCGGATAAATTGACACTGTATATGGTTTTGCTAGAGCACACCAACCATGTAGCGTAATTAATTACCAAAAATTCGCATCTACTTTGTACGACAAATGGCCGGTGGGTGCCGTTAGTACTTGTTTCCTGATTTCTAGTGTGAGGATGACATGTAGGTCCAGAGCCACATGTCAGTGGCACAAATGGATGATATATTTGTGATGCTAGTTGCTACTAATTAAGAAATAAGCTCATGCATACGAGAGGTGATATAGAAAGCTTATTAATAGGCACAAACGAATAAAGGGTCGAAGTGGTCATGCATGCTGAGGATGCGTACTTCATCTTTCGTAGCTCCCTATATTGCAGATGTGCGCCGATCATAATTAATCTATGAACTAGCTAGTAGAGAGAAGAAGTCAAACAACAACTTTGCCAGATTTCCCGCAAAAAAAATCTACTTTGCTAGATTGCTCAAATCTGAAAGATCCATGGGGATTCTTACTTAATTTGGGAGGTGTTTACCACGCATCAAATAATAATGTTGATATGATGAATGCAAGCTCAGTTATTTACTCTTACTATGTAAGCATGAAGCAAACTGGTCACATTCGTTCGACTAATCAACCATCTAATCAATAATATGAATTCTCCACCTGGTTCGCATATATATTGGCACATACAGTGGTGCAAATTAATAAAATGAAACCTTGTCACTTGGGGCCTTAATTAATTATGCAACTTGACTAAAAGTTGAATCTAGGCATAATTGCCTTCCCCTAGGCTTAATCAGAGATCAAATATTTTTGGCAATGGAAGATCACCAACATTGCGAGTGGGAATCCAGATAATCCATCCCCTTCCCACTCCCGCAAACCTGAATAACTTATTTTAGGTATGATGCCCAGGTAGATTAATTAGTCGAGGGACTAATTTCTTGTTAGGCATCCATGAATTCAGACTCACTTTACCACTTCTGTCTATCTATATATAACTTTCGGTTGCCTCAAGAATATTTTGCCTTCGAGGTGGTGCAGCACATGTATAGAGCATTGATGCATTCCCGCAAAAATAAAAGCAAAAACAAATGGAGCATTGATGCAAGCACATCGAGCTAACTATATAGTTTAGCCCTCTAGTGTAGAGGGAATGTTTGCATATGTTATCTGAATTGTACTTGTCACCTTACAAATCTTCAAAAAGCACATTCTAGATAGAGCCCACTTCAGTTCACTACTAAGCGCACATTCTAGATAGGTTCCAGTTCGGTTCACTGTTATAGAAGCACATATCCAAGCCGCCTCATGTGAAATGATTCCAAAAACAAGTCACGAATGATTCTCATTCGAGGTGGGTGTATGACGCAATACACTAAGTTACATATGGTTTTACAAAATTACCTATCCGAGGCGGTTTCGTCAGCCCAGATCCATCTGCTGGCGATCAAGGGCTGACATCTCACACAACTACCTAGATGGGTAGGATCTATCTTAGACACATGCAAAAATAACATGGATGCTCACATGCTCACCCCTGATGGACAGAGCCTGCAAATTTTGTGATTGATAGTGTCACCACAAGCACCTCGTTGTTGACATCCATGTTACCTACCACTGAAAGAATATCACCAAAAATGTTGAAATAAATAATAAAAAACACGCACCCATGATAAATTTAGGACTTAAACCCGGGTGGGCAGGTTCCACCGCAAAGAATCTAACCAACCGAACGCTATATTAGTGGTTACTAAAAAAATCGAAATGGAGGATGGCCCCTGGCCTCTGCATCTAGCGATGCACACATCCATAATGGTTTCTTTAATCTATGTATGGTATAATTAAGATTCAACTATTCTCTAGATGCATGCAGAAAGTTAGATTAGGAACGTGTAAGTGGGATCTATCATTTGTCATAAGATTTCTATATGCAACATCAGCTTCAGATTTCCTCCATTATTACTCAGGCAATGGACATGATGCGACATCAAAAAAATGCAATTTCATCTAGCGCTTTCACCATCGATATGCCAATAATGGCTAGATCATAGGTTAGGAAACGACCTACTCCGGCCCCAGGTGTACTAGTAGCACTTAATTACATCATTTTGGATATGGTTCTGTATTATGTACCGGATATTCTTCATTGTTTGTGGCAAGAATAATAGGTTGGTGGTTCGTTGGAGCAGGAGAAGGAGGTAACAGTGGGGAGAAGAGGGGGGCCATGCAGTCGATGGAGGAGACGTGAGAAAGAAGAGGAACATGAAGAAGGCAAGTAAGGATGGGTGGTGGAGGGCCTGACTAGGGAGGAGGAGAAGGAGGTTAGGGGTCAACTAGAATGGATGGGCGAACTGATAATTACCAAATATTTCAGATTATTTTTGTTCTTAGAAATGAGGAATATAAAGGTTCTGTACTGCAATATATAGTGTAGGTCAAACAAAATGAGCTAAGCAAAGTACCAGTGAGAGATAGAAAAAAGGGGAGCTAAGCAAAGTAAAGTAAAAAAGGGAACCGATGAAACAGAGGTCTTTTCATGAAGTTTGGATCCATGGAGGAATCCTACGTCTCGTTTGACATGCCCCGACAATAAAGGCAATGTCTAGCTTTTTGTCACATCCCTTGGAGGTGATGTGCCTGATGAGGGGTAGACCCAAAGAGGGCTGAGTGGAACAATGTACAACCTCAAAATCATTTTGAATTCCAAAGGATAATATTTGATTTTTTGAATTTCCAAATTTAGTTTTTCCACTTAAACGTTTGCCCCATTCTTTCTGGGTCCACTCCTACGCACAAGAAACTAACATATGCTTAATTCATAATTTGATCAATTACATTAATATTAAGGGTGTATTTGGGTGAACCAACAGTGCAAAATGAAGCAGAGGGGGAGCAATTTCAGAAAGAAAAAAAAGTGCCCGGTTAACAGCTGGTGGTCGCCTGTTTCTATGACTCTACACCCAACTGATTTTTTTGGGAGGTACACCTAACTGACATGTGAATAAAACAAATATAAGAGCTCGAATGTTTGCAAATGAGTAGGCCCAAGAAAATTAACCGGGTGTGCATCATATTGAGGATCCGAAAATATGCCCAAATATTTTTTTTCGTCTGAAAAGCAAAGATAGCCATTTTCATCAACTTTCTCGTCTAAAAATGTAGCTGCTGTACAATACATGATTTATAAAAAAATGCTGTCAATTGATTTTCTGTATATCCCTATATGATACGCATTTTCCTGCAATTCAAACAGACCTAGAGAGTAGAGACCATTGATACGACCACCTGACCTAAGATTTTTGTGATGCCGGTCGGCCGAACCGCTGAAGTAGTGTAAATCCAGAACACAACTTTTGTCGGCCCTAGTAGAAATTGATCACATATCTTCCCGTTCTCCTGTCAAAGGGGTGGTCAATGTTACAAGTTGGTGCATGCCTTGATGCTAACGAAAGTAATATATTCTAAGCTATGTAGTCTTGTAGTCATAGATGCATAGGGCGGCAGTGTATCTAATCTTTTATGCTATGCCATGATGCTCACGAAAGTAATAGATTCTAAGCTATGTAGTCTTGTAGTCTTATATTATCTCTCCATGAATACAAGTGCAGTCATAGATGTTTACTTGCGTTTATTCAGCTCTAGCTAGACTGAGGATCGATCCTTCTAGTCTTTGTATGATTCCGTGCACTACCAGAAATCGGAACAAAAGAAAAGGTGTTGTCATATTATTTTTTGATATGGCTTTAATACTAGTACTCCCTTTGTTCATAGCGTCCCATCCATATCGTTCGCAGCCGCCGCCTCTTCTTCTCCAAGAAAAGAAGACTACAGTTTCTCTGCCTCCCGCCCATCGTCGCCGTTGGTCCGCCTCGTCTCTGGTGGCCCTAGGGCCATGGGGCGTTGTGAACCCTGCCCCTTGCCAGCGGTAGGGAGCTTGCTCCGTTTTTAGGTGTTTTTATGAGTTCGTTTAAGATCTGTGTCATGCTCGCTTTGGAAGATAGAATAAAGTTCTCCCTGCCTATTCTCCGTTCCTCTGATACGTCTACTATCGTTGGAGGGCGTGTGTCTCGGACAGATATTGCAGCATTTGATCGGTGCCGGTCTTTGACGGATATGTTTGATTCCAGTCTTTGTTGGCGTGTGTGTAAAGATTCGATTCTTTCGATCTATACTTCTCTTCATCGGCGACGACTGCTGTTCTGGTGCGTTGGTCCCGTGGGGCCTTAACATGATGACTTCCCACCTGTCAACTACAAGAAGTTTGACCTGGCTCCAGTGAGGGCGTGGCGATGATGGCGGCGCGCCTACGGCTCGCTCCAGCACTTGTAGTCGTCGCCAGGTGGTCTATGAACATATGTAATTTTTGTTATTTATGTGTTCGTTGTATTGCGGTCGCATGATGAACAGGTCCGAAGTTTTCACGCAAAAAAGGAACCCCTCCGTTTCCAAATACAAGATATGTTTTTGTGTGTTTCTTCACATATTTTAGTCGTATGTAGTTTATATTGAAATATCCAAAATACCTTACATTTGTGAACGGAGGGAGTACCTTTCGAGTTTAATTTTCTACTCCCTCCGTCCCCAAATAAGTGACTCAACATTACACTAACTTTATATTAAAGTTAGTACAGAGTTGAGTCACTTATTTTGGGACGGAGGGAGTATAATATAATCAAAGTTTCATCTGTACATCAGTAATGAAACTATGTAACAACATTCCAGCTTGATTAATTCCTACACATTCATGGAGCGATAATCCGATCTTGTTTGTATATAGGTTAGCCTCTACACATGGCAGCCTTTGAAGAAGTGGTCCAAAATTGATGGCTACCACCAACTAACCTGCTCACGAATATCATATCAACTCTACTCACCAGTCCTTTCTCAAGGAGACCGACAAGCTCAGAGAATATTTCTATTTCTATGGTGTTCCTGCATACGTTTATTATAAATTGTCCTTTGCTTCTTTGATGGAAATTGACAGGGTAAAATTTTGACAACCAATCACTTTCTATGAATATGTTGCTTCAGTTACAATAAAAGGAAAAAGTCCATGAAATTTCTGGAATTTTTGATGGTTTCAAGGGTGAGCGATATATTTGTGTTTCATTCAAAATATTTTGTTATTTAAAAAAATTCATATAAAAGACGGTAGTATCCTTAGTAAAACATACCCTTGCACATAGCCTAGTGGTAGGCAGATGTTTTTCTCTTATCCTTTGGTCTAGGGTTTGAAACCCAGTTTTGCAATTTTTTTTAAATTCAACTATTATGCCTGCTGTAGGAAATTTTGTAAAAATAAGTTGCGGCGCTGAGTTGGGAACCTGGATCAACTATAATCGATGTAAGGAACCCACCATTAGCATATATCAGCTTTTGCGAAGAAGTGATGCTACAATGCTAATTTATCTAATTATTTAAATTTAAATTTATCAAATTCTAAATAAAAATTTCATTGATTTGTCTGAAACACATTTGGATTTTTTATGGTTTCGAGGATTAGCGAAAACAAATTGTTTCTAAATTTTAAATCATGAAATTAAATTACATAGTATATGTTGTAAAGGATCTACCGATATCAATTTTATGCTCTATAAGTGTTGGTAAAAAAATATAGTGACGATCAAACTTAAAATATTTGACTAGTCCAAATTTTAAACTGACTCCGAGTTGAAACGGAAGAAGATGATTTGGTATAGATCGTACTTGGAGTCCCTCGAACCGTGGATGAACAATCCCGTGAACAGCCCACGAACAGTCACTCGGACGAAAGACCGAAAGCACCGCTTCTCTACGAGTTGCAAGCATACAGTCTTCATAATCCGGCAGTGATTCGCCATCCTGAGCTAATCATCGTTGGTGCATTAGAATGAGGCTTCTTTTTCAGTATTTCCAGTAGCTTCTTAAATCTGTTGTCAGATACACCATTGTGTGCCTTCCATTGCAGCTATTCCAGTGTGGTATCGAGCTTTGTGTTGCCATCTTCGCAATTGGGGTACAACCCTTTTTTGCGATCCTCTAACATGCGATCAAACTTTAACTTCTCCTTTTCACTTTCGCATTGTCTCTTTGCATCAACAATAACCCGGCAAAGATCATCATCGGGCACATCACCTGATTCCTCTTGATCTTCAGCTTCCCCCGTTGTAGCATCACCGTATCCAGGGGGCACATAGTTGTCATCATCCTCTTCTTCTTCGTTGTCTTTCATCATAACCCCTCTTTCTCCGTGCTTGATCCAAACATTATAGTGTGGCATGAAACCCTTCTCAAGCAGGTGGACGTGAAGGGTTTTCGAGTCAGAGTAAGACTTCGTATTCCCGCAGATAGAGCATGGATAACAAATAAAACCATTCCGCTTGTGAGCCACTTTGAGAAAATTATGCAGGCCCTTAATGTACTCGGAGGTGCGTTTGTCACCGTACATCCATTGTCGGTTTATCTGCGTGAATATCATGAATAGAGAAGTGACCAAATTAATAGAAGTTCATCATCACATTAAAACCAAAGTACAGTAGTGATCAAATGTTATTACTGAAAAAATAAATACATATAGTTCATACATAGTTCTCACTGAACAACATATAGCTCTCTAGATCATCTAATTAAACCATACATTGAAACTATGTAAAACATTTCAATGCAACAACAAATGCGATCATAATCACAACTAAGGTAACAATTGATCCAACGACATAATGATACCAAGCCTCAGTATGGATGGCATATTTTCTAATCTTTCTAATCTTCAAGCGCATTGCATCCATCTTGATCTTGTGATCATCGACGACATCCGCAACATGCAACTCCAATTCCATCTTCTCCTCCTCAGTTCTTTTCAATTTTTTCTTCAAGTAAATGTTTTCCTTTTCAACTAAATTTAACCTCTCCACAAGTGGCTTGGTTGGAATTTCTGGTTCACATACCTCCTAGATAAAAACATCTATGTCACATTGGTCGGCACCATTGTCATAAACACTAAAACAAGTAGTTATAAAAGATAATATACCACATCCGAATCATAGACAGGACAAGGGCCGATGGGGGCGGATACCAAAACTATCGCACTATATAATAACAAACAATAATAAATGTAAGAAAATTATAAAAATATCTATCTAAATCATACAAGTAAGAATTTTTTTCTTTTAGAAAGAAGATAAGAACAAGAGGCTCACAATGGTGGTGCAGGCGACGAGATCGGCGCGGGTGATCGACGGCGGTGAGGACGGGGACTGGACAGGACGGACCGGCAAACCTAGACAAATCTTGAGGAAAATGGAGCTTTGACAAGGAGCTTCGAGAGGAGAAAGCTTATGTGTGGCTCGGGCATTTCATCGAACACCTCATGTGCATAGGAGGTGAGCTAGAGCACCACAAACCTCTCCCATGGCCGGCAAAAAAATAGTGCAATAGCTCTGCTCGCGGGCAGGGCGGGGGGGTATATATAGGCTTATCTGTAGTCCCGGTTTGTGCCTCAAACCGGGATTAAATGGCAACCTTTGGTCCCGGTTCCAGCCACAAACCGGGACCAAAGGTGCTGGTCCAGGAGCGGACATGAGCGAGGCCCATTGGTCCCACTTTGTGTCTGGAACTGGGAGCAAAGGGGTCAGACGAACCGGGACCAATGGCCCCCAAGGCCCGGCCGGTGCCCTGGCCTCACGAACCGGGACTGATGCCCCCTTTGGTCCCGGTTCGTGAGTGAACCGATATTAATGCCCTTAGCATGCCTCAACCAAAGCCATGTTTTCTACTAGTGAGATTATAATCACACTGGACTTCTAACTATTAGGATTAGAGGATCTAGATCTACCTCTAATTAGATCAACTAGAACCAACTAGAACTAGAGCTAGAGAGGACTAGAGGAGGCTCAAAAACTTGTGCGCTGAAAAGTGCCAAAGGCTCTAGTATATATAGCTTGGAGGAAGAGGAGGGGGTGCCACACAAGGGGAAAAAATCTCCTCCCTTGCGCCGGCTTAGGGGAGGGGGAATCTCTCCCCAACTCGGCATGCCCTCCATTCTTTCCATGGGAGAGGGGGCGCCACCCCTATTGGGCCCTTGTTGCCCAATACACCTTCCACTACTTGGCCTTTTAAGGCTATTTAATATTAAATTAAATATAAAAGCCCCCTAACAATTATTAGAGTCTTTTATTATTAATTTAGCATCACCTAAAACATTTTCCACCTATATATTATTTATCGGTAATACCTGATATTGCCCGATAAACTCCGAAACCTTTCCGGTGACCCCGAACGCTTATAGTTCCTCTCGAAACTATTTTGAATATTAACGAAACAATTTCACAAATAAATCCTCGTTACTCCCGTCCTACTAACACTCAGCAGATCCTGATTACCTTCAGCTTGTGACCCTGTAGGTTCTGTAAAACATAGACATTAACAAAACCCCTTTGTTCAATGACCGATAGCGAAACCGTGGACATCCATATCGATCCCTATGTTTACCCGATTGATATTCGAGTGAACCTTTGGTTATCATGTGCTATTCCCTTTGCTTCTTGATACTTTACATAAATTGACGTGAGATGTATTAGTATCCTTTTGAGTCAAACACATGCTCACCATACCAGTCTCCTCGTTGTCGGTTTTTTCTACTTTCTCGTTGACATGTTTCAGCATCCCTGTGACATAGTCACCTGTGTTTGGCTATACAAGGATGGATGTCGTCACACCGAGAGGGCACTAACAACATCTCTCTATCGTCGGAGGAGAAAATTGCACTCTCAAGCTATCTAGTCCATTGTGAAACATTTCGATGACCCATTGTTGGGGAACGTAGTATTTCAAAAAAATTCCTACGATCACGCAAGATCTATCTAAGAGAAGCATAGCAACGAGCGGGGAGAGTGTGTCCACGTACTCTCTTAGACCAAAAGCGGAAGCGTTTAGTAACGCGGTTGATGTAGTCGAACGTCTTCGCGATCCAACCGATCCAAGCACCGAACGTACGATACTTCCGCGTTCAGCACACGTTCAACACGATGACGTCCCTCGAGCTCTTGATCCAGTTGAGGACAAGGGAGAGTTTCGTTAGCACGACGGCGTGGTGACGGTGATGATGAAGTTACCGGCGCAGGGCTTCGCCTAAGCACTACGATGATATGAGCGAGGTGTGTAACTGTGGAGGGGGGCACCGCACACGGCTAAGAGAAACTTTGGTGTGTCTTTGGGGTGCCCCCTCCCCACGTATAAGGAGGGAGGGAGGAGGAGGCCGGCCAAGAGGAGGCGCGCGCCCAAGGGGGGGCAATCCTACTCCAAGTAGGTTTGCCCCCTTCCTCTTTCTCCACTAGGGACCATTAAGGCTCATTGACTCCCCGGGGGGTTCCGGACTTCCGGTAACCTCCCGGTACTCTGAAAAATTCCCGATACACTTCAGAACCATTCCGGTGTCCGAATATAACCTTCCAATATATCAGTCTTTATGTCTCAACCATTTCGAGGCTCCTCGTCATGTTCGTGATCTTATCCGGGACTTCGAACAATCTTAGGTCATCAAAAACACATAACTCATAATACAAGTCGTCATCGAATGTTAAGCATGCAGACTCTACAGGTTCGAGAACTATGTAGACATGGCCGAGACACATCTCCGTTTATTAACCAATAGCGGAACCTGGATGATCATATTGGCTCCTACATATTCTACGAAGGTCTTTATCGGTCAAACCGCATAACAACATACATTGTTCCCTTTGCCAACGGTATGTTACTTGCCCGAGATTCGATCGTCGGTATCATCATACCTAGTTCAATCTTGTTACCGGCAAGTCTTTTTACTCGTTCCGTAATGCATCATCTCGTGAATAACTCATTAGTCATTTTCTTGCAAGGCTTATTATGATTTGTATTACTGAGAGGGCCCAGAGATACCTCTCCGACACTCAGAGTGACAAATCCTAATCTTGATCTATGCCAACACCACAAACACTTTCGGAAACACCAGTAGAGCATCTTTATAATCACCCAGTTACGTTGTGACGTTTGATAGCACACAAGGTGTTCCTCCGGTATTCGGGAGTTGCATAATCTCATAGTCAAAGGAACATGTATAAGTCATGAAGAAAGTAATAGCAGTAAAACTAAACGCTCATAGTGCCAAGCTAACGGATGGGTCTTGTCCATCACATCATTCTCCTAATGATGTGATCCCGTTGATCAAATGACAACACATGTCTATGGTTAGGAAACATAACCATCTTAGATTAACGAGCTAGTCTAGTAGAGGCATACTAGGGACACTCTATTTTGTCTATGTATTCACACATGTATCAAGTTTCCAATTAATACTATTCTAGCATGAATAAAAGACATTTATCATGATATATAAGGAAATATAAATAAAAACTTTATTGTTTCCTCTAGGGCATATTTCCCTTAGTCTCCCACTTGCACTAGAGTCAATAATCTAGATTACATAGTAATGATTCTAACACCCATGGAGTCTTGGTGCTGATCATGTTTTGCTCGTGGAAGAGGCATAGTCAATGGGTCTGCGACATTCAGATATGTATGTATTTAGCAAATCTCTATGTCTCCCTTCTTGACTTGATCGTGGATGGAGTTGAAGCGTCTCTTTATGTGCTTGGTTCTCTTGTGAAACCTGGATTCCTTCGCCAAGGCTATTGCTCCAGTGTTGTCACAAAAGATTTTCATTGGACCCGATGCACTAGGTATTACACCTAGATCGGATATGAACTCCTTCATCCACACTCCTTCATTTGCTACTTCCGAAGCAGCTATGTATTCCGCTTCACACGTCGATCCCGCCACGACGCTCTGCTTGGAACTGCACCAACCGACAGCTCCACCATTCAACAAAAATATGTATCCGGTTTGTGACTTAGAGTCATCCAGATCAGTGTCAAAGCTTGCATCGATGTAACCATCTACGACGAGCTCTTTGTCGCCTCTATAAATGAGAAACATAGCCTTCGTCCGTTTCAGGTACTCCAGGATGTTCTTGACCGCTGTCCAGTGATCCACTCCTGGATTACTTTGGTACCTCCCTGCTAGACTTATAGCAAGGCATATATCATGTCTGGTACACATCACTGCATACATGATAGAACCTATGGCTGAAGCATAGGGAATGACTTTCATTTTCTCTCTATCTTCTGTAGTGGTCGGGCGTTGAGTCTTACTCAACTTCACACCTTGTAACACAGGTAAGAAACCCTTCTTTGACTGATCCATTTTGAACTTCTTCAAAAGTTTATCAAGGTATGTGCTTTGTGAAAGTACAATTAAGCAGCTTCACCGAGGTCTTTGATTGAAAAATTCTTATTCAAGTACCATTTTATGCAATCTAGAAATTCTGCATCATTTCCAATCAACAATATGTCATCCACATATAATATCAGAAATGCTATAGAGCTCCCACTCACTTTCTTGCAAATACATGCTTCTCCAAAAGTGTGTATAAAACCATATGTTTTGATCACCTTATCAAAGTGTATATTCCAACTCCGAGATGCTTGCACCAGTCCATAGATGGATCACTGGAGCTTACACACTTTGTTAGCAC
This sequence comes from Secale cereale, assembly GCA_902687465.1. NCBI lineage: Eukaryota > Viridiplantae > Streptophyta > Magnoliopsida > Poales > Poaceae > Secale > Secale cereale. The sequence continues at coordinate 766,467,473 of LR738712.1, forward strand.
CTTTAGGGTCGACAAAACCTTCTGGTTCCATCATATACAACTCTTCTTTGAGATATCCTTTAAGGAATGCAGTTTTGACATTCATTTGCCAGATTTCATAATCATAAAATTCTGCAATTGCTAACATGATTGGGACAGACCTAAGCATCGCTACGGGTGAGAAAGTCTCATCGTAGTCAACTCCTTGAACCTGTCGAAAACCTTTCACAACAAGTCGAGCTTTGTAGACAGTAACATTACCATCATCGTCAGTATTCCTCTTAAAGATCCATTTATTTTCAATGGCTTGACGATCATCGGACAAGTCAACCAAAGTCCACACTTTGTTCTCGTACATGGATCCCATCTCAGATTTCATGGCCTCAAGCTATTTTGCGGAAGTTGGGCTCATCATCACCTCCTCATAGTTCGTAGGTTCATCATGGTCTAGTAACATGACTTCCAGAACAGGATTACCGTACCACTCTGGTGTGGAACGTACTCTGGTTGACCAACGAGGTTCAGTAGTAACTTGATCTGAAGCTTCATGATCATCATCATTAGCTTCCTCACTAATTGGTGTAGGAATCACTGGAACTAAATTCTGTGATGAACTACTTTCCAATTCGGGAGAAGGTACAATTACGTCATCAAGTTCTACTTTCCTCCCACTCACTTCTTTCGAGAGAAACTCCTTCTCTAGAAAGGATCCATTCTTAGCAACGAATATCTTGCCTTCGGATCTGTGATAGAAGGTGTACCCAACAGTTTCCTTTGGGTATTCTACGAAGACACATTTCTCTGACTTGGGTTCGAGCTTATCAGGTTGAAGCTTTTTCACATAAGCATCGCAGCCCCAAACTTCAAGAAACGACAATTTAGGTTTCTTGCCAAACCACAGTTCATAAGGTGTCGTCTCAACGGATTTAGATGGTGCCCTATTTAACGTGAATGTAGCTGTATCTAAATCATAACCCCAAAACAATAGTGGTAAATCGGTAAGAGACATCATAGATTACACCATATCTAATAAAGTACGGTTACGACGTTCGGACACACCATTACGCTGTGGTGTTCCAGGTGGCGTGAGTTGTGAAACTATTCCACATTGTTTTAAATGAAGATCAAACTCGTAACTTAAATATTTGCCTCTGCGATCAGATCGTAGAAACTTTATTTTCTTGTTACGATTATTCTCTACTTCACTCTGAAATTCTTTGAACTTTTCAAATGTTTCAGACTTGTGTTTCATCAAGTAGATATACCCATATCGGCTCAAATCATCTGTGAAGGTCAGAAAATAACGATACCCACCGCGAGCGTCAACACTCATTGGACCGCATACATCAGTATGTATGATTTCCAATAAGTCAGTTGCTCGCTCCATTGTTCCGGAGAACGGAGTTTTAGTCATCTTTCCCATGAGGCATGGTTCGCAAGCACTAAGTGATTCATAATCAAGTGATTCCAAAAGCCCATCAGCATGGAGTTTCTTCATGCGCTTTACACCAATATGACCTAAATGGTAGTTCCACATATAAGTTGCACTATCATTATCAACTTTGCATCTTTTGGCTTCAATAGTATGAATATGTGTATCACTATGATCGAGATTCAACAAAAATAGACCACTCATCAAGGGTGCATGACCATAAAAGATATTATTCATATAAATATAACAACCATTATTCTCTGATTTAAATGAATAACCGTCTGGCAACAAACAAGATCCACATATAATGTTCATGCTCAACGCTGGCACCAAATAACAATTATTTAGGTGTAAAACTAATCCCGAAGGTAGATGTAGAGGTAGCGTGCCGACGGCGATCACATCGACTTTGGAACCATTTCCCATGCGCATCGTCACCTCATCCTTAGCCGATCTTCGTTTAATCTGTAGCCCCTGTTTCGAGTAACAAATATGAGCAACCGAACCAGTATCAAATACCCACGCGCTACTATGAGCATTAGTAAGGTACACATCAATAACATGTATATCAAATATACCTTTGTTTACTTTGCCATCCTTCTTATCCGCCAAATACTTGGGGTAGTTCCGCTTCCAGTCACCAGTCCCTTTGCAGTACAAGCACTCAGTTTCAGGCTTGGCTCCAGACTTGGGTTTCTTCCCGGGAGTAACAACTGGCTAGCTATTCGTCTTGAAATTCCCCTTCTTTCCCTTGCCCATTTTCTTGAAACTAGTTGTCTTGTTAACCATCAACACTTGATGCTCCTTTTTGATTTCTACCTCCGCAGCTTTGAGCATAGAGTAGAGCTCGGAATTGTCTTCTGCATCCCTTGCATATTATAGTTCATCACGAAGCCTTTATAGCTTGGTGGCAGTGATTGAAGAACTCTAACAATAACACTATCTTCATCAACTTTGACTCCAAGTTGATTCATGTGATTGTAGTACCCAGACATTCTGAGTAAGTGTTCACTGATAGAACTGTTCCCTTCCATCTTGCAGCTATAGAACTTGTTGGAGACTTCCTATCTCTCAACTCGGGAATTTGCTCTACATATTAACTTCAACTCTTGGAACATCTCATATGCTCCATGACGTTCAAAACATCTTTGAAGACCCGATTCTAAGTCGTAAAGCATGGCACACTGAACTATCGAGTAGTCATCAGCTTTGCTCTGCCAGACATTCATAACGTCCGGTGTTGCATCTGCAGCGGGCTTTTCACCTAGCGGTGCTTCCAGGACATAATTCTTCTGTGCAGCAATGAGGATAATCCTCAAGTTACATACCCAGTCCGTGTAGTTGCTACCATCATCTTTCAACTTAGCTTTCTCTAGGAACGTATTAAAATTCAAGGGAACGGTAGCACGGGCCATTGATCTACAACAACATAGATATGCAAAAACTATCAGGACTAAATTCATGATAAATTAAAGTTCAATTAATCATATTATTAAAGAACTCCCACTTAGATAGACATCCCTCTACTCATCTAAATGATCACGTGATCCAAATCAACCAAACCATGTCCGATCATCACGTGAGATGGAGTAGTTTCCAATGGTGAACATCTTATGTTGATCATATATAGTATATGATTCACGCTCGACCTTTCGGTCTCTAGTGTTCCGAGGCCATGTCTGTACATGCTAGGCTCGTCATGCTTAACCCGAGTATTCTGCATGTCCAAAACCGTCTTACACCCGTTGTATGTGAACGTAGAGCTTATCACACCCGATCATCATGTGGTGTCTCGGCACGACGAACTGTCACAACGGTGCATACTCAGGGAGAACACTTGTACCTTGAAATTTTGTAAGGGATCATCTTGTAATGCTACCGCCATACTAAGCAAAATAAGAAGCATAATAAGATAAACATCACATGCAATCAAAAATATGTGACATGATATGGCCATCATCATCTTGTGCTTTTGATCTCCATCTCCAAAGCATCGTCATGATCTCCATCGTCACCGGCTTGACACCATGATCTTCATCGTAGCGTCGTGGTCGTCTCGCCAACTATTGCTACTGCTACTATCACTAACTCATAGTGATAAAGTAGAGCAATTACATGGCTTTCGCAATTCATACAATAAAGAGACAACCAAAAGGCTCCTGCCGGTTGTTGATAATTTACAAAACATGATCATCTCATACAATAACGTATAACTCATCACATCTTGACCATATCACATCACAACATGCCCTGCAGAAACAAGTTAGTCGTCCCCTACTTTGTTGTTGCAAGTTTTACGTGGCTGCTACGGGCTTCTAGCAAGAACCGTTCTGACCTACGCATCAAAACCACAATTTTTTTTTGTCAAGTGTGCTATTTTAACCTTCAACAAGGACCGGGCGTAGTCACACTCGATTCAACTAAAGTTGGAGAAACTGACACCCGCCAGCCACCTATGTGCAAAGCACGTCGGTAGAACCAGTCTCATGAACGCGGTCATGTAATGTCGGTCCGGGCCGCTTCATCCAAGAATACCACCGAATCAAAATATGACATGCTGGTAAGCAATATGACTATTATTGCCCACAACTCTTTGTGTTCTACTCGTGCATATCATCTACACATAGACCTGGCTCATGATGCCACTGTTTGGGAACATAGTATTTGAAAAAAATTCCTACGATCGCACAAGATCTATCTAGGAGAAGCATAGCAACGAGCGGGGAGAGTGTGTCCACGTACCCTCGTAGACCGAAAGCGGAAGCGTTTAGTTACGCGGTTGATGTAGTCGAACGTCTTGGAGATCCAACTGATCCAAGCACCGAACGTATGACACCTCCGCGTTCAGCACATGTTCAGCACGATGGCGTCCCTCGAGCTCTTGATTCATATGAGGATGAGGGAGAGTTTTGTGAGCACGAAGGCGTGGTGACGGTGATGATGAAGTTACCGACGCAGGGCTACGCCTAAGCACTATGGCAATATGACCGAGGTGTGTAACTATGGAGGGAGGCACCGCACACGGCTAAGAGAAAGTTTGGTGTGTCTTTGGGGTGCCCCTACCCACCTATATAAAGGAGGGAGGGAGGAGGAGGAGGCGCGCGCCCAACGGGGGGCAATCCTACTCCAAGTAGGTTTGCCCCCTCCTTTCATATTCCTACTTGGAGAAGGAAGAAGGAGGAGGAGAGGAGAAGGGAAGG
>LR738712.1:766472202-766483256 GCA_902687465.1 Secale cereale
GGAAGGGGGGGGGGGGGCAAACCCTAAACCAATTTGGTTTGGGCCTAGGGGGTGTGCCCCACCACTTGCCCGCTGGCGTATTTCTCAACTAGGGCCCATTAAGGCCCATTGACTCCCCGGGGGGTTCCGGTAACCTCCCGGTACTCCGAAAAATACCCGATACACTTTGGAATCCTTCCGATGTCCGAATATAACCTTCCAATATATAAATCTTTATGTCTCGACCATTTCGAGACTCCTCATCATGTCTGTGATCTCATCCAGGACTCCAAACAATCTTCGGTCATCAAAAAAACATAACTCATAATACAAATCGTCATCGAACGTTAAGCGTGCGGACCCTACGGGTTCGAGATCTTTGTAGACATGGCCGAGACACATCTCTGGTCAATAACCAATAGCGGAACGTGGATGCTCATATTGGCTCCTACATATTCTACGAAGATCTTTATTTTTCAAAATGCATAACAACATATGTTTTTCCCTTTTACAACTGTTGTGGATTTAGCACGGCAGATGTCCTAGCAGAAGGACTTAGTCGTGAGGCCATCGCTACGGGTCAGCTCAAAGGGGTTAAAGTGGATGAAGGAAACAGGGATTTCATACTAGTTCGGCCCCTTCGATGAAGGTAAAAGCCTACGTCTAGTTTGGTGTGGTATTGCTTGGGCTTCGATGACCAGGGAGCGAATCCGCTTTGCCAGTGTCTCGAGCTGTTGTTTCTTGTTCTGAACCGTCGTCGGGTCATCCCTTTATATAAGAGGTGATACCTGGTCCGATTTATAGAGTCCTGAGGCCGGCTCATAAACGTGTCCGCCCCGGTATCTGCTCTTTCTATCTTACATCCCAAGTTACATAGTATGACGGTTTACAAATTACGGGCCCTAACATATGGGCTCTAAGCCTCTTGGGCTACAACCTTTACTTCATACTCTGCTGGGCTTCTGATAATATAATCTTGATGACTTAAACCGGACCCTCTTGGCCGGTTTATATCTGGTAGTAATATCTCTGACATTAGGCCCCAGATTGATTTGAATTTGTTCATGTCAATCTCCAATACAGTTTTTCCTTTCTGCAGCCTCAATATGCTTGGTAAAACAGCATGACGTCATCCCCTCGAGTCGCTTTAAACCATCGTGACATCATCTGCGCATTTAATGCCTGTGCCTGTTCTTTTACCTTTATTTATTAAGGCTCCGAAGATCGAGGCGACAACTCGATCTATATCCGATTTTTGGTCTCCTCGATTCCCGCGCTTGCCGTTTTATCTCCTCAGCCTATAAATAGGGTCGAGGGCCATCTCTTTATCCCCCTTCACTTTATTCTTCCTCTGACCTCCAGCGCCCAAGCTCCGCCGCCGTTCTTCGAGCTCATCGTCTTCACCAAGCCCGGCCGCTGCATCAACCTGAGCGGGTCTAGAGTTTCGCCATCGTCCTTCTGCTTCTGCTGCCTCAGGTATGTCCATTCCTTATTCCCTATAGATCTCAGTTCTAGGGTTCCTCAAAAGCTCGCCCACGAACCCTTGTTCTTCGCAGTTCATCACCATAGGCAGTTCTTAGCTGTAGACGTAAAACTTTTTAGATCGACGTTTGCATGCATAACTCCGCTCCATTTTTACAAACTTAGCTCCCCCAATACTGCTAGTTAGATTGGATCTATAAAGAACCTTCGCCGCCCCTGACGAATATATTCTTAATTATCTTTGAGTTTTCCGCCTGCTGTAGATCCATATTTTGCTGCTGCTCGTGTTAAAGATGTTTTCAACACTTTAGATCTGCATCCTGTTTACCCACGCTGGCGGTTCAACCTTGAATCTGCATCTCACATGCCAGTGCTGACGGTTTAGCTTTAGATCTGCACCTCACCTGCCTGTATTTGGCGGTTTAACTTTTCACTTCTAAGCTTCATAATCCGGTAGCTGTCTCGTTCATAGTTGTTCCAGATCGGTAGATACCATTAGTCCCTTGCTTAAACCATCAATTAGATCAATACCTTCATAGAACATGCCGGTTTATATCTCGTGGATCGTAAATCGGGTCTTGTATTGTATTTTTCAGCATTCCCCCTTTGAAAAAGATGACTTCTCCGGCTAAACAGTTTGTTGCTTGCAACTGGGTCCCATCCCGGATTATCGAGGATGACTTAGCAAAGGTAGCCTCAATCGGTGGTTTAGGTCCAAAAGAGGTTCTGCACTGGCGGGCCCCTGGGAAAGAGTGCCCTCCTCAGCCTAAGGAGGGAGAGACCATCGTCTTTTTTGCTCACCTGGCTAGGGGCTTTAGCCCTCCCGGTTCAAAGTTTTTCCGTGACGTTTTGGCCGACTTTCAACTCCATCCACAAGACATAGGTCCCAATTCCATATCAAACATCTGCAATTTCCAAGTCTTCTCAAAAGCCTATCTGCAAGAGGAACCATCCGTAGAGTTATTCCGGGACTTCTTCCATCTGAATCGCCGGACTGAATTCCATGACGGGCCCAATACTCAACTTGGCAGTATGAGCATCCAGAAGAGGAAATATGTCAGTTTTCCTCACGCCACTCTTCACAGCCATCCCAAGGAGTGGAATCAGACCTGGTTCTACTGCATGGACACTTCACCAGAGGGAGAGAATCCACTGCCGGGTTACCGCCCTTATCGTGTGACAGCGGATCACCGTTTCCCGCAACGTCTGAGTGCCCAAGACCGGGCTCGATATGCCCCCCAACTTTCAAAACTCAGGGCTTTTGTTGCCAACGGTTTAACTGTGGTTGACTTTGTCCGCTGCTGGCTCTCTTGGAGCATTCTCTCGTTAAGCCGGCGTTCCGGCTTAATGTGCGAGTATACCGGTAATCCGAAGGACCCTCAACGTCACACAGCTTCGGTGCTTCCAGACAATGAAGTTACTGAGTCTGCTAAGAAGATGTTGAATATTCCTCTTGAGGAGTGTAGCCGGACCGGTTTAGCACCCTTCTGCGTGAACAATAAACCACCATCGGTAAGATTCTTCTGTCCCTTTCTCGTTGTTTTAATCCGTCCATATTACTTGTCTTCAATATATTTTATTCCTTTATACAGGCCAATGACCCCTTCTGGAAGCGGAAAGCCCAAGATAAACCGGCAAAGCCATCTCGCAAGAAGAGTCTGGCCGTGAAGAAACACAAGAAAAGGCCTGCCGCTGCTTCCGGTTCAAACGCAGAAGAAGATGATCCGGCTTCTGAGGTACTGCTTGGTTCTTACACCTTTTAACTTTCCTTTGTCTGTATTTATATTAACAATGTCCTTTCCCAGGATCCCGCGGAAGGGAGTAAAGCGGATGAAGTTGAGGTAATCTCTCTTTCCTCTGATTCAGAACCATTACCACCAAAAGTTCGTCGGGTAGCCCGGAAATATCCATTTTCTCACCCTTATGCTCACTAGATCCCCATTTTCTTTTGAAGAAGAAGCAACATGAGGCTCGCCGGACCACACGCCATAGTGGTCACGTGGTCGAATCAACCGCATTAACCCACACTACGGCTCGAAGACGCCGCTCAGAGGTTTTGCTTACTCCAACCACTCTTCATCCCAAAGCATGCCTTATTCGTAAACCTCTTAAACCGTCTGATCCAAACTATCAAGAAACTCCTCTATCTTCTTCTGGTGAGTCAACTGCCACCCAAGTCTCGGTGCTCAAGACCGTTCCTGGGTAAGTCATCTTTCAGTATATCCGGTTTATCTTTTCCTTTTTGACTTGTGATTTTCATTATTCCTTTAATCTTTTCAGTATGCCCAATCCTAGCAAGAAGGCAAAGTTGAATAAACCGGCGACCGAAAATACCGCCGCTGAACCGGCAGAAGATCCTGAAGCTGCCAATCCTCTGGAGGAAAATGTTGAAGTTCAGCACGATGATCCTTCCCCTATGGATCATGAAGATCTTGCTGCTCCGGGGGGGGGGGGTGACGCTATGGAGAACACTGCTGAACCGGCCAGCCCTATCCGGGTTAGTCCCCCTCGGGCTAGTCCGACTCCTGTCAGTCCGGTGCAGACCAATCCTGCTGCTGCTGCTGATCCCCCCAGGCCAACAGCTGCCTCGCCAGATGATGTTGAGATTACTGGAATAAGCTTTACCGCTCCCGCGGAGCCTGTCATCTTGGCTAGAGACACTGCTAAGGAGGAAATTCTTCAGAAGGACAAGGGTAAGTGGAGCACTGATCTGTCTAGCTATGCTCCACTTAGCGCCCAGGAGCTTCATTCTGGGTATCTAAAGCGGCTCTTCACCAGCCGCGACCAAGAGGCCGGTTTGGTAAACTTGATGAAGGAAAAATATGAGGTAACTTCTTTCCCTTTGCCTTTCATTTCTGCTTGTAACTTGTAGCTGTACCTTTAGTCCATTGTAGCCCTCAAGTGCCGGTTTAGCCTTCAGGGTAAATCGGGACTTTGGTAGATCAACTGGAATAGCTTGATTTGCACCTGTAGCCCCAAGGGCCGGTTTACTCCACTGCGGGTGAATCGGGACTTCTACTATGTTTTAGAACGACCTTACATTAGCCCCCAAGTGTCAAGGACATAACTTGTTATGTGCTTGGGACTTGTTTGAAAAAGTTGCTTTCTTTCACTTCAACTGTACATTAGGCCCCAAGTGTCGAGTGCATAACTTGTTATGTGCTTGAGACTTTTAATTGAACTGTCTTCATGAATATCTGATATTTTCTATTCTCTGCAGACTTACTTGAACCGGAGGGCTTCGGAGATAACTGAACTCTGGAATAGCCTGGCCTTCCAAGAAACTGCTTTGACTAAAGTCAAGGAGGAACTGACCCTTTCTTTAGCCAATATGGAGAAGCTCAAGAAAGATTTTGAAGCGGAGCGGTCCACTTGGGAGGTACAAAAGGCTGCTTTAGAGAAAAGAGCCAAGGATGCTGAGGCTGCTCTTAACCCGGTGACGGAGGAATTATCCGGGTTAAGGCAGCGTATAGACGATATGACATCTGCCATCTTCGGTAAGTACTTGTTTTCATGCGCTTTATCCTTGCTATCTTATACTGCTCCAGCTGAACTCATCACTTGTACACAGGGAGGCGCATGACTCATCTTGGGGATGATGTACGGAGGAAGCTGAAGGTTGCTTAAACCTTGGTGGAACAACTCTATGCTGGCGCTTAGAGGGTGATACGTCCAAAACGTATCTATAATTTCTGCTTGCTCCATGCTTCTTTTGTGTGATATTGCTATGATATTGATGCACTTCCATACACTTTTGATCATATTTGGACTAACCTATTAACTCAGTGCACCATAGTGCCAGTTCCTGTTTTCTGCCGTTTTTCTATTTCAGGTTTCCCCCATATTAAAAGTGCTCCAAAAATTCCAGGAAAAATATAGGAAAAATCAGCGTATAGGAAGCTTCACGAAGAACCAAAGATGGGCCAGAGGGGAGCCAGGGGAGGCCCAGGCGGCCACCTGGCGCGGCCCCACCCCTGGCCGCGCCAGGGGGGCGCCTGGGGCCCCTACTCCGCCTCTGGCTGCCCCCCTTTGCATATATATCCCTCTCGTCCCGAAACCCTCGAGGACAGAACCCTTTTTCGCGATCTCGCCTCTGTTCTGCCGCCGCAGCGCTTCCAAGATCGGGAGCATCAAGAGAACTCTTCTTGGCACCCTGCCGGAGGGGAGAACCACCACCGGGAGCTTCTCCACCACCATGGACGCTTCCCGGATGAGTCGTGAGTAGTCCACCTTGGACGATGGGTCCATGATCAGTAGCTATGTGATGTTCTCCTCCCCTCTTTGCTCTTCATGGTTTAGACCTCGTGAGCTGCCCTACATGATCGAGGCACATATGTAATCTTTCTGCTGTTGCTTTGCTGAGTTTGCTGGGATCTGATGGATTATGAGACTATGTTCAGATTGTGTTTGAGTAATATATTTGATTCACCTCTTTTATATCTTTGTTTTTGAGTAATTCTTGCATGTTCTCCGTTAATGTTTATTGCTTTGGCCAAGTAGTAGGTAGTAACTCCAAGAGGGAGCGTTATGCTTGATTGTGGGTTCATGCCCCCTGATGACTAGCTTGAGTGACAGAAACAAGAGTCTAGGGGATGTGCTGTTGCCACAAGGGAGAAAACAACGGTGCTTGTACTTGCCGGTGCAAGGATTGTTTACTTTACGCAAAGTTCTTTTAATGCAGTTGTCTGTTGCTTTGAGTTTACACTTTGGGTGGGATTCGCGACTTAATACCAGCGAGATGTTCTGGATAGATATCTCAAGGTGGATGATTAGTAGTAGATGCAGATGGATTTCGGTCTACTTGCCTTGGCGTACCGCCCATGCTTTTGAGCCTCTACCTTTCTTTGCAGCATAGTTAGCATTGGTTTGCGCACACAATCCTGTCAATTGCCCAGCTGTAATTTGTTTACCTCGCTTTGCTGTTTTATCGTCTTTTGGGAGAGAGACATCACTAGTGAACATCATGGGACCCCGGTCCATATTACCACCGCTGATCACACCTTCTATTTACTTCTTGTTTTTATTTACTAGTTGCAGTCATAGCTATCATTATTATCTCTTGTGTATGATCCTTTGTAAACAACAAGGCCGGAGGGATTGACAACCTCTCTGTACTCGTTGGGAGCAAAGTTATCTGTATCTGTGTGCAGGTCCCGTCAACCGCTAAGTTTCTGGTGCCGTTGACACCTACTTGTCGACCCTTGGAGTCTCACGGGATTCGATCCTTGGTATCTTTGCCAAGGGAAATTTGCCGCTACGGTACATCTCAACCTTCCACGTGGGGTAACCAACGAGGGGCGAGAAACCATCAAGCAAGTTTCTGGCGCCGTTGCCGGGGACTCCACTCTTCAAGATAGGGGAGTTGCACGCTATCTTTTATCTTTGCTTTTTAGTCTTGTTAGTTTACCTTGCAATTTTTGCTTTAGTGTCCTTTACCAAAAATCACAAAAATAGTTATCTTGCTTGCTGCTGCTATGGGTTCCACCGAGAACACCAAGTTGTGTGACTTCACTAGTCATAACAACAGTGACTTTATCTGCACGCCTATTGCTACACCTGCCACTTCAGCACCTTCTTATGAGATTAAACCTGCTTTACTGAACCTAGTTATGAAAGATCAATTCTCCGGTGCTGGAGATGATGCTGCTTTGCACTTAAATAATTTTGTTGAGCTCTGTGATATGCAAAAGTACAAAGAAGTAGATGGTGATATTGTTAAGCTTAAGCTTTTTCCTTTCTCCTTGAGAGGAGGAGCTAAAATCTGGTTTCAATCCTTGCCTAGGAATAGTATAGATTCTTGGGACAAGTGCAAGGATGCCTTTATTGGGAAGTACTATCCCCCTGCTAAAATTATCCAACTAAGGAGTAACATAATGAATTTTAAACAATTGGATAATGAACACGTTGCCCAAGCTTGGGAACGCATGAACACGTTGACTACTTGGATGGTTATCCAAACTTTTTATGCAGGCTTGAACTTTACCTCGCGGAACTTGTTAGATTCGGCCGCGGGAGGAACCTTTATGTCAACTACACTTGGTGCTGCCACGAAGCTTCTCGACGAGATGATGACCAATTATTCCCAATGGCACACCGAACGCGCTCCAACCGGTAGGAAGGTAAACTCTGTCGAGGAGATTTCCTCCCTAAATGAAAAAGTTGACTTGATCATGTCTCTACTTTCCAAGCAATCTTCTATTGATCCTCATGATGTTCCTTTAAATTCTTTGATTGCTCAAGATCAAGTAGATGTGAACTTTATCTCTAGAAACAATTTCAATAACAATGCTTATAGGAGTAATTTTGGTAGCAACCCTAGACCGTTCCCCTCTAATTCCTATGGGAACAACAATGCTTATCCTAGCACCAAGAACTCCACTTCTGAACTAGAGATTATGCTTAAAGACTTCATCACTACCCAAAAGGCCTTCAATAAGAGTGTAGAAGAAAAACTAGACAAACTAGATAATCTCTCTTCGAAGGTAGACAATTTAGCCCATGAGGTAGAGTTGCTTAAAATTAGAACTTCTCCTCTTGAGGAGAGGAAGACCACTCCTATGAATGCTATTCAAGTGCAAATTAATGAAAACATTAGGATGATGACTAAACTTAAAGAGAGATGGGCTAGAGAAAAGGAGGAAGAAGATAGAATTAAGAGCCTTCCTACCCACCACACTGTTGCTACTATCCAAGTTGTTGAGGATATCCAAACTCTTAGCACCCAATGCACTCCTAGTCCCATTGGACCTATTAATGGTGATGCTATGACCTCAACCGTAGAAGAAGAAACTCCTATGACCATAGAAGCTACTAAACAAGTGAGCCTAAAGGACACTACTACCACTTTACTTGATAGTAGTGACCTTGATTTTGATAATTGCACCCTTTCTGAAGTTATTGGTTTTCTTCACAAGATGTCTAGAGATCCCCACACTAGCACACTTAATCTTGCCTTCACGGAGCATATCACTAATGCTTTTATCAAAGCTAGGGAGGAGAAGCTTAGGGTAGAAGCCTCCATACCTAGAAAGCTAGAAGATAGTTGGGATCCAATGATTAAACTTAAGTTGAATAACTTATCTTGCTATGCTTTATGTGATGTTGGAGCTAGTACCTCCGTTATGCCCAAAAGAATGTATGATATGTTTGAATTGAAACCTTTTGATCCTTGTTCTTTTGGTGTTCGTCTTGTTGATTCTTCCGTAAAGAAACCTTTGGGGAAGATCGACGATGTTCTTATCATTGTCAATGACAATTATGTTCCCGTTGATTTTACTATTATGGATATTGAATGTGAACCTTCATGTCCAATTATTTTGGGACGTCCTTTTCTTCGCACCGTTGGTGCTATCATTGACATGAAAGAGGGGAATATAAAATTCCAATTCCCTCTCAAGAAAGGGATGGAACACTTCCCTAGAAAGAAGATTAAGTTTCCTTTTGAGTCCGTTACACGGGCTAGCTATTCTCTTACACTTGATAAGACTTGATCTTCTCTTTTTGCATCATGCCTAGCTTAAAGGCATAAAAGAAAGTGCTTTTGGGAGGCAGCCCACAACGAATTAGGTTTTATTTTGCTTTTGTTGTGTCTTGATGTTTGTTACTATAGTAGCATCATCATTGTATCTTTTATTTTCAGCTTTGTGCCAAGTTTAGCCTCTGATTGCAAGAAAGTTCAAAAGTTGTGACGTGCTGTCCAGAAAACAGATTCTGTCCTTAGACAGAAAAATTCGAATAAAATCACCAGGTCATCTTTTTGATCTGAATTTTTTTGACAGCGTGCTATATACAATTGGCTTTCGAGCGTCTGTTCTGAGTTTTTTGATTTGAGTTGCAGAAGTGCCCCGAAAAAATTATTTACTACCTGCTGGTCTGTTTTTCACAAATTCTGTCCTGTTTTGCCTTTTCTTCGTTTTGCAAACCTTGAGCTTGCTTTTTCTTTGCAAAAACCTTTTGGCAATCTTGAGAAACAGTAGTTCTTCAAGATTATCTTTATTTCCAGTAGGGAAAAAATTATTTTATTGTGGGTACTAACCTCGCTAATCAGATTATGATGAGTTATGTATGAAGGGAGTTTTCAAGTGTGCAAGGGAAGATGATAAAAGAAGATTCAGGAGGGTCAAACGCTCAAGCTTGGGGATGCCCCCGTGCACCCCCAAGAAATATTCAAGAAGACTCAAGCGTCTAAGCTTGGGGATGCCCCCATGCATCCCCTTCTCCATCAACAATTATCAGTTCGTCTTTCGTTCCACTATAATTTTATCACTTCATGTGTTATGTGCTATGCTTGGAGCGTCTTGCTCTTAGTTTCTTTTTTTAGTTTCCTTTAGCTTTGCTTGCTGTTCATAACAAGTTAGAACCCAGCTTTCTTTGTGTGGGAGAGAAACACGCTCCACTTCAACCTAGAACACAACATAGGATTTTCATGGTTATCTTTGCTGTGTGTGCTCTTTGTCTTTCCATAGCTGCTGTCATGTTTAGCTCTTAGTCTTCATGCTTTTCTTTTTAAAGAGCTTTTGTTTAGTTGGTTGCTGAACTCTCTTGAGTTTTCATGTTTATCTTGTTAAGAGAGTTTGCCTGTTGCATTGAGTTGTGTGTCTTAACTTAAAGTAGGTAACTGAGGTTGCTATTTAATTTTAGTAGTAACTTGCAATAGTTTTGAGGTATTGCATTGAGTAATGTCTGAACTTTTGGTGTCAAGAGCTTTAGCCTATTAGTGATAGATGTCGTATTTTGGGCAAGCCGTGTTTATTTTCGAAAACCTACAAAATAGTAGAGAACTTTAGCTACTAGATGGATCACTAATCTTTGGAGGGATCGAATATTAGAGTACACTCACGTACCATGAGTCGAGGATGCGCAAGGATAACCAAACCCCCATACACTCCTCCTCGGGGTACTTGTCTCTTTTTGAACCTCCTAATTAGATTGAGAGTTACCGATAATAAGTGCTTGAGTTCTTCGGACTAATGTGAGTATTCGAAAGTTGACACTTCCACCTAGCCATATTTTTCTAGCCTCTTCGGTACCGTGCATTGCCCTTTCTCACCTCGAGAGTTGGTGCATACTTGGCCGGTGCATCCAAATCCTTGGCACGATACGCTCTGTCATCATAAGCCTCATTATATCCTTCCTCAAAACAGCCACCATACCTACCTATCAAGGCATTTCCATAGCCTTTCCGAGATACATTGCCATGCAACATCCATCTTCTCATGACTTGATCTTCATGTCATACATGCTTTTGCTTTATCGATGAGCCGCATTCTAGTTGGGCCTTGCCCTAATCATTGCTACATGACGCGCTAGTATCATTGCATATCCTGCTACACCGGCAGAGGCATACATTTGCATACATCATGATAGATTCATTTTCTTTATGTTGAGTACTTTTGTAAAGTGTGAAAGATCTTCTATACTTCTTGTAATACATAGAGTGTTGCCCCTAAAGTGAGGAAAAGATCCCAAAGAGGACAAAATCAAAAGATCCCAAAGAGGACAAATGAGAGTTAAATAGAAAGAGCCATTGAGGCCACAAAAAATGGAAAAAATAGAAAAAAGAGAAAAAGAAATAAAAAGAGAGAAGGGGGGGG
>LR738712.1:766483282-766524795 GCA_902687465.1 Secale cereale
AAATAAAAAGAGAGAAGGGGGCACACTACTATTCCTTTTGAGAGATCCACACTCGTACTTCATCTTATACCTTGTACTCCATAGAGATTATCATTCATGCATATAGCTATGTGGGGACCTTCACACTATAGAACTTGGCTTGTATATTCCAATGATGAGCCTCCTCAAAAGAGCTCTAGGTCTTCTTGAGTGAGCAAGTTGGATGCACCCCCACTAGTTCCATTGGAGAGCTTACCTTAGCTCATATGTGCATCCGTTGCATGGCAATCCCTACTCCTCACATCATATCTATCATTTGGCTTTCTCTCGCCTATGATTGTCCTCATTGATGTGAGCCTTTCACACCTTTTTTGTCTTCCCCCTTCATCATTTTTCTCTCTTTGCCAACCTAAGTGTCAACTTTCTTGCTTACGCTCATCCATTGCATGAGTGCTCAAAATATCGAAAGGGAGTGGATCATTTTGACTTGTACCTGGCTAGTGGTCTGGGGATGAGTCAAGATAAGATTCCAAAGAATACCAAGTGTGAAACTTTAGTAGATTAAGTTCTCAACAATACAAAAACTATGTTTTACTCTCTCGTATATCCCTATCCCCTTTCTTGCACGCAAACACCATTTGGAGACATTCGAGTCACGGACAGCGAGAGCTCTTGCACCTTTATGTTCTTATGTTGCTTGTTACAATGCTAATATGGACTCTTGCTTGTTGTGACTTGAATTGAATTACATGCCTTGATTGCTTTACTTAAAAAAGTTCTTATATGGTTGGTAGCATGTCACCACATAAATTATGCTTGTTATCATTTACCTACTCGAGGACGAGCAGTAATTAAGCTTGGGGATGTTGATACGTCCAAAACGTATCTATAATTTCTGCTTGCTCCATGCTTCTTTTGTGTGATATTGCAATGATATTGATGCACTTCCATACACTTTTGATCATATTTGGACTAACCTATTAACTCAGTGCACCACAGTGCCAGTTCCTGTTTTCTGTTGTTTTTCTATTTCAAGTTCCCCCAATATTAAAAGTGCTCCAAAAATTCCAAGAAAAATATAGGAAAAATCAGCGTACAGGAAGCTTCACGAAGAACCAAAGATGGGCCAGAGGGGAGCCAGGGGAGGTCCAGGCGGCCACCTGACGCGGCCCCACCCCTGGCCGCGCCAGGGGGGCGCCTGGGGCCCCTGCTCCGCCTCTGGCTGCCCCCCTTCGCATATATATCCCTCTCGTCCCGAAACCCTCGAGGACAGAACCCTTTTTCGCGATCTCGCCTCTGATCCGCCGCCGCAGCGCTTCCAAGATCGGGAGCATCAGGAGAACTCTTCCCGGCACCCTGCCGGAGGGGAGAACCACCACCGGGAGCTTCTCCACCACCATGGACGCTTCCCGGATGAGTCGTGAGTAGTCCACCTTGGACCATGGGTCCATGATCAGTAGCTATGTGATGTTCTCCTCCCCTCTTTGCTCTTCATGGTTTAGACCTCGTGAGCTGCCCTACATGATCGAGGTACATATGTAATCTTTCTGCTGTTGCTTTGCCGAGTTTGCTGGGATCTGATGGATTATGAGACTATGTTCAGATTGTGTTTGAGTAATATATTTGATTCACCTCTTTTATATCTTTGTTCTTGAGTAATTCTTGCATGTTCTCCGTTGCTGTTTATTGCTTTGGCCAAGTAGTAGGTAGTAACTCCAAGAGGGAGCGTTATGCTTGATTGTGGGTTCATGCCCCCTGATGACTAGCTTGAGTGACAGAAACATGAGTCTAGGGGATGTGCTGTTGCCACAAGGGAGAAAACAACGGTGCTTGTACTTGCGGGTGCAAGGATTGTTTACTTTACGCAAAGTTCTTTTAATGCAGTTGTCTGTTGCTTTGAGTTTACACTTTGGGTGGGATTCGGAACTTAATACCAGCGAGATGTTCTGGATAGATATCTCAAGGTGGATGATTAGTAGTAGACGCAGATGGATTTCGGTCTACTTGCCTTGGCGTACCGCCCATGCTTTTGAGCCTCTACCTTTCTTTGCAGCATAGTTAGCATTGGTTTGCGCACATAATCTTGTCAATTGCCCAGCTGTAATTTGTTTACCTCGCTTTGCTGTTTTATCGTCTTTTGGGAGAGAGACATCACTAGTGAACATCATGGGACCCCGGTCCATATTACCACCGCTGATCACACCTTCTATTTACTTCCTGTTTTTATTTACTAGTTGCAGTCATAGCTATCATTATTATCTCTTGTGTATGATCCTTTGTAAACAACAAGGCCGGAGGGATTGACAACCTCTCTGTACTCGTTGGGAGCAAAGTTATCTATATCTGTGTGCAGGTCCCGTCAACCGCTAAGTTTCTGGCGCCGTTGACACCTACTTGTCGACCCTCGGAGTCTCACGGGATTCGATCCTTGGTCTCTTTGCCAAGGGAAATTTGCCGCTATGCTACATCTCAACCTTCCACTTGGGGTAACCAACGAGGGGCGAGAAGCCATCAGAGGGCCATCAGTGCTATTTCACATAATAAACCGGCGCCAACCACCATCCAAGGTACTCTAGAGAAATTATCCATCTTGCCTACCCGAATTGTTGAAGTGAAGAAATCTTCTGCAAGAGTTGGTTCCCTCATGGCATTAACCCGGGCCAAGGCTTGGGTTCCCGATTTTGATCCGGCGGAGGCCATGAATGGTTATCCCAGTATGAAAGAAGATGGGTCAGCCTTCTCCGCTGAAGATCTTCACGCTTTGACAAAAGACATGCGCCCTGTCGCCAGTAAGCTTGCTGATGAAGCGGACTTAACAAGGTATCATCCGGGTTATGATCTAGAGAAAGTGCGGGTGGAGTGGCCGTCTTATGCCATTGAAAATCTGATTCCGCCCGTTCGTAAGCATACCTTCGCTCCTGACATTGAACCGTCAGAACTTATAAACGATGAAGTATATTTCCGCGCCCTTGCCAAGATTGACTGGAGCACCCCTGATTTCCAGCAGCTGCCAGAAGTCGTCGAAGATCCGGAGCAAGCTGGCCCTCAGTCTTCACAGCGAGCCGAAGAAGAGTCCTAAACCGGCTCTGGTTTAATCTTATGTGTTGAATACTTTGCAAGAAACTGATATTCTTTTGGGCCTGCTAGTGCCTTGTAATAGAATAGTTGAGATACTGTCTTTGTCCCACTCTATCCTTCATGGCATTACTTTGTTTGGCAATTCCTAAATTATCTCCTGCTTGCAATGCTTTGACAGTTTATATTACCTGTGTCTGCATGAACAAAGCTGAAAAATGTCCTGGCGGTTTACCACCGGACGGGTTATACTGCCCAAACACATGATCTAAGTAAATAACTTGAACTGTGTAAAAATAGAAACACGCGCCGTACCTGCGATTAAGTGTATATATAAACCTTAACCCGGCTGGATCAATCCAAGGCATGAGTGTTGATGACTTACTTGGCTCTTTGTCGGCTTATCATGAAGGCCGATCTGGGTTATAATGAACGCCGGTCTAACTAGTACTGGTGTTCATGACCCAGACTATAGCTCTGTAAATACAGATGTAGTGACAACTTTGTAGTTATCCAGTCTTGAATCAATGGACTTGGTTGAAAAACCAATGATCTTGAAGATAAAGATTTGAGAAAACATAAAAAATGAAAAATAAAGTTTTTTGGGCAAATAAGACCATGTAGTCGAGGCTTTTTACGAGCTGCCAGGCTCTAAATTCGAGGCTTTTTATGAGCTGCCAGGATCCTGTCATTAACCATTTTAGCAAAGCCTGTTAAGATGATCCGCAATATTTAACCAAATCATCAATGTCAAATGTTACCAATGTTCAAAATCTCATAAGATCTTGGCTTGTGTAATCACTTGATGATCGTCAATTTAACGTGACCAAGTTCAGGGTCCCGAAGGATTGACTTGTGATACGTTCGACGGGTCATACCAAGTTTACCTGGACGACGCGATTTACTTGATGCAGGCAGGTTAATCCGGGGTTTTAGGTGTATACATCGGGCTTCCAAGCCGTGTTCACTACAAGAGTTTTCAAATCGCTGATGAACTTACATCAGGAGCCCCCAGGTAGCGTGTGAGCATTGCTCGTCGGGGCATATGTTTGAGTTGTGCTAGGCATCAAACCCTCTTTTGCCCCTCATCATCATGCGGAAATTGCCGAAGCAACCAGAGCAGTGCTCTCATGATGGTCTTCATATGGCCACCGGTTTAAGAGGCCATGGGAAACTTCCTTGCCCGTGGAAGCCCCCATGTGATTCTTTTTTGTACAGAAAGGACGGCTGATTCCTTGATTTTATCAAGGGCGCCGGTTTAAGAGGCCATGGAAAACTTCCTTGCACTGAAGCCCCCATATGATACTCTTGTTTGTTCAGAGAGGACGGCTGATTCCTTGATTTTATCAAGGGCGCCGGTTTAAGAGGCCATGGAAAACTTCCTTGCACGGAAGCCCCCATGTGATACTCTTGTGAAAAAAAGGATGGCTGATTCCCCGGTTTACCGGGGGCGCCGGTTTATTTTATTAATCATAATATATACATTGTACATAAAGCAGAGCCGATGTCTCAAGTATAGTAGGGTCGAAGAAGAGTGATGTTCCACGGTCACCTGGTCTCTTCCTCCGCCGTACGTGAGTCCTTATGTTCTCGAACTTCGACGAGGTAGTATGATCCGTTGTGCAGGTTCTTGCTGACCACAAAGGGTCCTTCCCAGGGTGGGGATAACTTGTGCATATCTGTCTGGTCCTGGATGAGCCGGAGCACCAGATCTCCTTCTTGAAATGTCCTGGTTTTAACCCGACGACTGTGGTACCGGCGCAGGTCTTGCTGGTAAATCGCCGATCGCGCTGCTGACGTGTCCCGTTCCTCGTCCAGCCGGTCCAAGCCGTCTTGCCTTGCTTGTTCATTATCCGCTTCAACATAAGCCGCCACCCGCGGCGAGTCATGCCGGATATCACTAGGGAGGACTGCTTGAGCTCCATATACCATGAAGAAAGGCGTGTACCCTGTGGATCTGTTAGGTGTAGTGTTGATGCTCCCTAAGACAGAAGGCAACTCCTCCACCCAACAACCCGGTGTTCTCTGTAAAGGAACCATAAGCCGGGGTTTGATGCCTCTCAAGATCTCTTGATTGGCTCTTTCAGCTTGGCCATTAGACTGAGGGTGAGCCACTGATGATACATCAAGACGAATATGCTCTCGTTGACAGAATTCCTCCATAGCCCCCTTGGACAGATTGGTGCCGTTATCAGTTATAATACTGTGCGGAAAGCCAAACCGGAAAATCACCTTTTTGATGAACTGAACCGTTGTTGCTGCATCACACTTACTGACAGGCTCTCCTTCAACCCACTTTGTAAACTTGTCCACTACCACCAACAGGTGGGTTTTCTGGTCTTGGGATCTCTTGAAGGGTCCAACCATATCGAGCCCCCAAGTCGCAAATGGCCAAGTAATTGGGATCATCCTCAGCTCCTGCGCCGGTACATGAGCACGCCGTGCGAATTTCTGGCAGCATCACATTTTCTGACCAAGTCCTCTGCGTCGGCGTGAGCCGTCAACCAGTAGAACCCATGACGAAAAGCTTTAGCCACCGAGGATTTTGAACCAGCATGATGACGACAATCCCCTTCATGAATCTCTCGAAGAATATCACATCCTTCTTCTGATGATACACACCACTGAAACGCTCCAGAAACGCTGCGATGATGAAGTTCTCCGTTGACAATAGTCATAGACTTAGACCGCCGGATTATCTGTCGGGCCTCGACTTCGTCATCTGGTAACTCACCTCGGTTCATGTATGCCAAGTAAGGGAGCATCCAACCCAGAATGACATGTAGTGCCGCAACCAATTGCGCTTCCGGATCAGGGACAGCCAAGTCCTCCTCTGAAGGTATCTGCACCGATGGATTATGCAATTCATCCAAGAAAGTATTAGGTGGAACCGGTTTACGCTGGGAACCCAGCCGGCTTAACGCATCGGCCGCTTCATTCTTTCGCCGGTCTATATGATCCACCTGATATCCTTTGAAGTGTCCAGCGACAGCGTCCACTTCTCGTCGATATGCTGCCATAAGCGGATCCTTGGAGTCCCATTTGCCAGATACTTGCTGTGCTACCAGATCTGAATCGCCAAAGCATTTAACCCGGCTCAAGTTCATCTCCTTGGCCATCCGCAAACCATGGATGAGAGCTTCATACTCAGCAGCATTGTTAGTACAAGGGAACATTAAACGGAGGACATAGCAGAACTTATCACCTTGTGGGGAAGTTAACACGACTCCAGCCCCCGAGCCCTCCAACTGCCTTGAACCGTCAAAGTAGTCCAGTATGTATGATCCGGCTTCTCCTCAGGTGCTTGCAACTCTGTCCAATCATTAATGAAATCCACCAGCGCTTGGGATTTTATAGCAGTACGGGGCACATACTTTAATCCGTGCGGGCTAAGCTCAATGGCCCATTTTGCAACCCTACCAGTGGCTTCTCTGTTCTGGATTATATCCCTAACGGAGCTGAACTGACAACGGTGATTGGGTGGCCGTGAAAATAGTGCTTTAGCTTCCGGTTTGCCATGAATACTCCATATACCAGTTTCTGCCAATGTGGATATCTCTGTTTCAACTCAATGAGAACCTCACTGATGTAGTAAACCAGCCGTTGAACCGGATGTTATTTGCCTGCCTCCTTGTGCTCTACCACAATGGCAACGCTTACCGCACGGGCGTTGGTAGCCACGTATAACAGCAGCGGCTCATTGTCAACCAAGGCCGCAAGGACCGGCGGCTCTGCCAATTGCCTCTTCAAATCCTCAAACGCAGCATCAGTAGCATCACTCCAGACGAACCGGTCTGTCTTCTTCATCATCTGATAAAGCGGGATTGCCTTCTCCCCCAAACGGCTGATAAACCAGCTCAGTGCTGCAATACGGCCCGCCACGCGTTGGACATCGTTGATGCATGCCGATTTAGCCAGGGACGTGATCGCCTTGATCTTCTCCGGATTAGCTTCAATCCCTCTGTTTGACACTAAAAACCCCAGGAGCTTGCCTGCCGGAACACCAAAAACGCACTTCTCCGGATTAAGCATCATTTTATAGGCACGGAGATTATCAAAAGTTTCCTTCAAATCATCTATCAGCGTTTCCTTCTCCCTGGATTTCACCACAATGTCATCAACATATGCATGAACATTTCGCCCAATCTGCCCTTGTAGGCAGTTCTGCACACAACGCTGGTAGGTTGCCTGGGCGCTCTTAAGCCCAAATGGCATAGATACATAGCAAAAGGCTCCAAATGGAGTTATAAAGGCTGTCTTCTCCTGGTCCTTAACTGCCATCTTGATGTGATGATAACCTGAATATGCATCCAAAAAACTTAGCCGCTCACATCCTGCCGTAGCATCCATAATTTGATCATTACGGGGAGAGCAAAAGGATCAGTTGGGCAAGCCTTGTTCAAATCTGTGTAATCAACACACATTCTCCAAGTTCCGTTTTTCTTAAGCACTAGCACCAGGTTAGCTAACCACTCTGGATGAAACACTTCGACTATAAAGCCTGCAGCCAAGAGCCTAGGCACTTCTTCTCCAATAGCCTTGCGCCTTTCCTCATTGAAGCGGCGCAGATACTGCTTGACCGGTTTAAACTTAGGATCGATATTAAGATTGTGCTCAGCGAGTTCCCTCGGTATACCTGGCATGTCAGAAGGCTTCCACGCAAAGATATCCCGGTTCTCACGGATGAACTCGATGAGCGCGCCTTCCTATTGGGATCTACGTTAGCGCTGATAGTGAACTGCTTGGATGAATCGCCCGGAACAAAGTCCACCTACTTAGTCTCCTCAGCCGATTTGAATGTCAATGCCGGATCATGCTCTATGGTTGGCTTCTTTAGCAGGAACATATCCGTCGGATCAACATTGTCCTTATAGAACTTCAGCTCCTTCGTAGCACAAACCGCCTCAGCATAAGCTGCATCGCCTTCTTCGCACTCCAATGCAATTTTGCGGCTCCCATGAACCATAATAGTTCCTTTGTGGCCCGACATCTTGAGCTATAAATAAACATAACACGGCCTAGCCATGAACTTGGCGTAAACCGGCCACCTAAACAAGGCGTGGTATGGGCTCCTGATTTTTACAACCTCAAAGGTCACTGTCTCTGATCTAGAGTCATGCTCATCTCCAAAGGTGACCTCCAAATCAATCTTGCCAACTGGATAGGCCGATTTTCCGGGTACTACCCCATGGAACACTGTGTTGGACTATCGAAGCTTTTTTATCTGTCAGCCCCATGCGCCGAAAAGTCTCATAATATAGGATGTTGATGCTGATGCCTCCATCCATAATCACTTTGGTGAACTTGTAACCACCCACCTGTGGTGCCACTACCAGAGCCAACTGACCCGGATTATCAACCCGGGGTGGGTGATCCTCTCTGCTCCACACAATGGGTTGCTTAGACCAACCCAAAAAACGTGGTATCCCCGGTTCAACAAAATGCACTGCCCTCTTCAGAACCTTCTGATCCCGTTTCCATAAACTCGTGGTGAAGACGTTATACTGCCCACTGCTCAGCTCCTTCGGATTATTCTGATATCCGGATTTCTGCTGCTGCTGACGCTGTTGGTTCCCTTAGTTGTTGTATCAGCCCTGACCATGCTGCTGGTTATGCTGATGCTGACTGTTGCCATTGTGGTTACCGTTACCGCCGTGGTATCCTGAACCGGATCCGCCACCTTGATAACCCGGACCTTGAAAACCGGGGCCTGATCCGCCGGGGGGCCCATGATCATACTTAGTCTGTTTCATAAATTCTTGCATAATGAAACAGTCTTTCCAGATATGCGTAGTCGGGTTTTCCGCTGTACCGTGCTTTGGGCAGGGCACGTTCAACTGGATCTCTAGATTAATAGGTGGCCTCCCGTTGCGTGGGGACGGTCTACCCTTGCGGCGCTGCCCATTGTCCTGAGCGTTGGTATTGGCCACAAAGTCTGAGCTGCCTTCCGCTTTATGCTTGCCACTGTATCCTTGATTCGCCGGACTGGCCTGCGGCGGTTTACCGTTCTTCCTCACCTTCCCTGACTTGTCTCCATCTGCATCTGGGTATTTGGTGTTATCAGAATCTTCGTATTTCACCAAAGTGCCCATGTGTGTTCCCATGTCGTTGCAATCACGTTTGAGTCGTCCCAACTTCTGCCTCAAAGGTTCAAACCGGCAATTGCCTTCCAAGGTTACTATTACTGTACTTGGGTTGATGCTATTGGAGGAGTGCAAGATTTCGGACACTCAACACACCCAACTGCTTGTAGACTCTTGCTCCCCTTGAACGCAGACATCTAAGTCGACAATAGACATCGGCTGCTTGCACGTGTCCTTGAAATTATTGATAAACCGTCGTTGCAATTCGCCCCATGATACGATGGAATTAGGTGGTAAACCCTTCAGCCATGTTTGGGCCGTACCCTCGAGCATCATTGTGAAATACTTAGCGCATGCTCCTTCGTCCACATCGAGCATATCCATTGCCATCTCGTAACTCTCAACCCATGCCTCCGGGGCAAGATCCGCCGTGTAGTTGGGCACCTTGCATGGACCTTTAAAATCTTTGGGTAGTTTTACGTTCCGTAAAGCGGGGATGAGACACTGTACGCCCAGGGAACTGGACATGACCCCCGGTTCAACTGTGGCGGTGGGATGGACCGGCGTTTCCAGACGGGCGTCGTACTGGGCAGTGTGTCTGGTCTGATCCACCACCTCTTGCGCATGTGCTTCCTCTCCTGCCGGATTATCCTGCCTCGGCCGGTGATGTCTCCGTGCGCTGCTTGATACGGTCGATTCATCCAGACGCCTCGTATAACTCCGACTCGGGCGAGGGGTTGAGTGAATCCTCTCCCGGCTATATGAATAAGCTTGCTGTTGAGTTAGCGCCGTGTCCAGCAACTCCTTGGCCCGTCGTGCCTCCACTACTATGGGGGAGGTACCTTCAATGGGAAGGGCGACCAGTCGTGAAGCGGCAGCAACTATGTTGTCCAACGGATTAGAATAATGACCAAGAGGGGTGGGCACATGCTGGGTCGGCACAACTTGGTGATTCGGCTCTGCGGCCGGTGGTTGAACCGACGCGCCTGTTCCTGGTGCTCCTCCCCGGTTTACCTCCGGCTGGTTACTGGTTCCTGCGCCCGGTGTGCTGAAGAGATTTCTTGCCTCATAAACCAGCGGTAGGCGATATCATTGTTTCCTCATCATTACTCCTTGCGAGGCGGTCTGGTCTAACATAAGCTGATAGGCCTGAGCCTCTAGCTCCGCCTGCCTTGTAGCCATCCTAGCTTTCTCAGCAGCCAGGTCCAACTTCGCTTGTTCAATCCGGATCTTGACTTGAGCGATCTCCGCATCATGCTGCTCCTTGTCGGCCTGGGCTACCTCTGCTGTTACGAGCGCTGTCAAAGTGTCGACCAAGGTGGATAGAGCATCAAAAGGCGATGGGGGAAGATCTCCAGCTCTAGCTCCCATTGCCTCTGATGTTAACGCCCCTATCGTCGAGGGCTGATGCATTGATTGTGAGCCAGCCATGAAAGCAGCAACCCTATTTGGCGGATCGAGGGGGTCCGGAATACTGTCACCATCGGAACAACCCTCAGACCGGCCATCCTGCAGCAGATACAAAGATTTGGTCTCTCCGGACGAAGATTCATCGCCGGAATAAACAACAGTCTCGCCGCCAGAGTCTGATCCGTCCTCGGCTTGTACTTCATGCACTGCTCCAACAAAGACGCGCTTCACGGCAGGCTGATTCCGGGTAGGTCTCGCACCCTGAGCCGACTCGACGATGTTGGGGAAGGTGTCCGGCTCAGGGCCCGGTTCGCCGATCTTGCCGATGAAGACGTGGATGCCGCCGAAGGGGACCCGGTACCCGTATTCGATTGAATCGGCCTCGGGGCCCCAGCCTGCATTGTCGATGTAGATCCGGCCGCGACGACTCTTAGTCATCCGGCCCACTGCGTAGCCCTTGAGCCCTTCAAAGCTGCCCTTCAAGAACTAGAAACCATCGTGCGATAGCCCCACGGTGGGCGCCAACTGTCGTGGATTTAGCACGACAGATGTCCTAGCAAAAGGACTTAGTCGTGAGGCCATCGCTACGGGTTAGCTCAAAGGGGTTAAAGTGGACGATGGACACAGGGATTTTATACTAGTTCGGCCCCTTCGATGAAGGTAAAAGCCTACGTCTAGTTTGGTGTGGTATTGCTTGGGCTTCGATGACCAGGGAGCGAATCCGCTTTGCCTGTGTCTCGAGCTGTTGTTTCTTGTTCTGAACCGTCGCCGGGTCGTCCCTTTATATAAGAGGTGATGCCCGGTCCGGTTTACAGAGCCCCGAGGCCGGCTCATAAACGTGTCCGCCCCGGTCTCTGCTCTTTCTATCTTACATCCCAAGTTACATAGTATGACAGTTTACAAATTACGGGCCCTGACATATGGGCTCTAAGCCTCTTGGGCTACAACCTTTACTTCATACTCTGCTGGGCTTCTGATAATATAATCTTGATGACTTAAACTGGACCCTCCTGGCCGGTTTATATCTGGTAGTAATATCTCTAACATCAACGGTATGTTACTAGCCCGAGATTCGATCGTCGGTATCATCATACCGATTTCAATCTCGTTACCGGCAAGTCTCTTTACTCATTCCATAATACATCATCTCGTGACTAACTCATTAGCCATTTGCTTGCAAGGCTTATTATGATGTGTATTACCAAGAGGGCCCAGAGATACCTCTCCGACACTCGGAGTGACAAATCCTAATCTTGATCTATGCCAACACCACAAGCACTTTCGGAAACACATGTAGAGCATCTTTATAATCACCCACTTACATTGTGACGTTTGATAGCACACAAGGTGTTCCTCCGGTATTCGGGAGTTGCATAATCTCATAATCAGAGAAAGATGTATAAGTCATGAAGAAAGCAATAGCAGTAAAACTAAATGAACATAGTGTTAAGCTAACGGATGGGTCTTGTCCATCACTTCATTCTCCTAATGATGTGATCCCATTGATCAAATGACAACACATGTCTATGGTTAGGAAACATAACCATCTTTGATTAACGAGCTAGTCTAGTAGAGGCATACTAGGGACACTATGTTTTGTCTATGTATTCAAACATGTATCAAGTTTCTGGTTAATACAATTCTAACATGAATAAAAGACATTTATCATGAGGAAATATGAATAACAACTTTATTATTGCCTCCATGGCATATTTCCTTCTCCTATAAGTTGACGTTATGATCATCGAGCTGCAGATGACGTTTGACCAACCCCAGAGTCCATCGTACGGTAAGAGCTGACAACGATATTCTCATGGTTTAAGGAACAAAAACACATGTTAAAACTCTTTGTTATAACAATTGACTACTATCAATATAATCTCAACGTATAACAAACATGTTTGCGTTGATTCAATACGATCGTTCTTCTAACGTCATACTCTCAATGCTGTTTTATGACTATTGTTACACTTAACGATATCCTAAGATCTGTAAAACATGATCATCAACAACAGAGCTAGTCTTAGAGGCAAGACTAGGAACCTAATTGTATAGTTTATCATTCCACACATGCGTATGCGTTTTCCACTAAATCGAAGATTCTAGAATCATAACAGTTATAGCACAATATTTTAATTATGAATATGGAAATATGAAAATACAGGAGTATTGCCTCTAGAGCATATGTCCAACAGTCTACCACTTGCACTAGAGTCAATAATCTAGTTACATGGTTTCTCTAACACCTTGATACGTCTCAAACGTATCTATAATTTTTTTATTGTTTTATGCTATTATATTATCAATCTTGGATGATTTATATGCTATATTATGCTAATTTTATATCATTTTTTGGGACAAATTTATTAACACAGTGCCTAGTGCCAGTTGTTGCTTTATTTTGCTTGTTTTTGGCTTTTCAGAAAATCAATACCAAGTGAAGTCCAAACACGATGGAACTTTACAGTGATTTTTTCTTGACCGGAAGGGACCCTAGAAGGTTCAGGAGGAGGCGAGAAGACTTTCAAGAGATCCACGAGCTCACAAGGCGTGCCCTAGGGGAGCTGAGCTCATGATACCCATGCAACTTCGTTTGACCTAATTCCACCTCTATAAATTACCAAATATTCCCAAACCAACAGGGAGCCATGATGGCTTCTCGCCCCTCGTTGGTTATCCCAAGTGGAAGGTTGAGATGTAGTGTAGCGGCAAATTTCCCTTGGCAAAGATACCAAGGATCGAATCCCGTGAGACTCCGAGGGTCGACAAGTAGGTGTCAACGGCGTCAGAAACTTAGCAGTTGACAGGACCTGCACACAGATACAGATAACTTCGCTCCCAACGAGTTCAGAGAGGTTGTCAATCCCTCCGGCCTTGTTGTTTACAAAGGATCAAACACAAGAGGTAATAATGATAGCTATGACTGCAACTAGGAAATAAAAACAGGAAGTAAATATAAGGTGTGATCAATGGTGGTAATATGGACCGGGGTCCCATGATGTTCAGTAGTGATGTCTCTCTCCCAAAAGACGATAAAACAGCAAAGCGAGGTAAACAAATTACAGCTGGGCAATTGACAGGATTATGTGCGCAAACCAATGCTAACTATGCTGCAAGGAAAGGTAGAGGCTCAAAAGCATTGGCGGTACGGCAAGGCAAGTAGACCGAAATCCATCTGCATCTACTACTAATCATCCACCTTGAGATATCTATCCAGAACATCTCGCTGGTATTACGTTGCGAATCCCACCCAAAGTGTAAACTCAAAGCAACAGACAACTTCATTAAAAGAACTTTGCGTAAATAAACAATCCTTGCACCCGCAAGTACAAGCACCGTTGTTTTCCCCCTTGTGGCAACAGCACATCCCCTAGACTCATGTTTCTATCACTCAAGCTAGTCATCAAGGGGCATGAACCCACAATCAAGCATAATGCTCCCTCTTGGAGTTACTACCTACTACTCGGCCAAAGCAATAAACAGCAACGGAGAACATGCAAGAATTACTCAAGAACATAAATATAAAAGAGGTGAATCAAATATATTACTCAAACACAATCTGAACATAGTCTCATAATCCATCAGATCCCAGCAAACTCAGCATAGCAACAACAGAAATATTACATATGTGCCTCGATCATGTAGGGCAGCTCACGAGGTCTAAACCATGAAGAGCAAAGAGGGGAGGAGAACATCACATAGCTACTGATCATGGACCCATGGTCCAAGGTGGACTACTCACGACTCATCCGGGAAGCGTCCATGGTGGTGGAGAAGCTCCCGGTGGTGGTTCTCCCCTCCGGCAGGGTGCCGGGAAGAGTTCTCCTGATGCTCCCGATCTTGGAAGCGCTGCGGCGACGGAACAGAGGCGAGATCGCAAAAAAGGGTTCCGTCCTCGAGGGTTTCGGGACGAGAGGAATATATATGTGAAGGGGGGTCACCAGAGGCGGAGCCGGGGCCCTAGGCGCCCCCCTGGCGCGGCCAGGGGTGGGGCCGCGCCAGGTGGCCGCCTGGGCCACCCCTGGCTCCCCTCTGGCCCCGCTTTGGTTCTTCGCGAAGCTTCCTGTACGCTGATTTTTCCTGTATTTTTCCCGAATTTTTGGAGCACTTTTAATATGGGGGAAACCTGAAATAGAAAAACAGCAGAAAACAGGAACTGGCACTGTGGTGCACTGAGTTAATAGGTTAGTCCAAATATGATCAAAAGTGTATGGAAGTGCATCAATATCATAGCAATATCACACAAAAGAGGCATGGAGCAAGCAGAAATTATAGATACGTTTTGGACGTATCAACATCCCCAAGCTTAATTACTGCTCGTCCTCGAGTAGGTAAATGATAACAAGCATAATTTCTGTGGTGACATGCTACCAACCATATAAGAACTTTTTAAGTAAAGCAATCAAGGCATGTAATTCAATTCAAGTCATAACAATCAAGAGTCTATATTAGCATTGTAATAAGCAACATAAGAACATAAAGGTGCAAGAGCTCTCGCTGTCCGTGACTCGAATGTCTCCAAATGGTGTTTGCGTGCAAGAAAGGGGATAAGGATATACGAGAGAGTAAAACATAGTTTTTGTATTGTTGAGAACTTAGTCTACTAAAGTTTCACACTTGGTCTTCTTTGGAATCTTATCTTGACTCATCCCCAAACCAACAGTTAGGTACAAGTCAAAATGATCCACTCCCTTTCGATATTTTGAGCACTCATGCAATGGATGAGCGTAAGCAAGAAAGTCGACACTTAGGATGGCAAAAAGAGAAAAATGATGAAGGGGGAATACAAAAAAGGTGTGAAAGGCTCACATCAATGAGGACAATCATAGGCGAGAGAAAGCCAAATGATAGATATGATGTGAGGAGTAGGGATTGCCATGCAAGAGATGCACATATGAGCTAAGGTAAGCTCTCCAATGGAACTAGTGGGGGTGCATCCATCTTGCTTGCTCAAGAAGACCTATAGCTCTTTTGAGGAGGCTCATCATTGGAATATACAAGCCAAGTTCTATAGTGTGAAGGTCCCCACATAGCTATATGCATGAATGATAATCTCTTTGGAGTACAAGGTATAAGATGGAGTACGAGTGTGGATCTCTCAAAAGGAATAGTAGTGTGCCCCCTTCTCTCTTTTTATTTCTTTTTCTCTTTTTTCTCTTTTTTTTATTTTTTTGTGGCCTCAATGGCTCTTTCTATTTAACTCTCATTTGTCCTCTTTGGGATCTTTTGATTTTGTCCTCTTTGGGATCTTTTCCTCACTTTAGGGGCAACACTCTATATATTACAAGAAGTATAGAAGATCTTTCACACTTTACAAAAGTACTCAACATAAAGAAAATGAAACTATCATGATGTATGCAAATGTTTGCCTCTGCCAGTGTAGCAAGATATGCAATGATACTGGCGCGTCATGTAGCAATGATTAGGGCAAGGCCCAACTAGCATGCGGCTCATCGATTAAACAAAAAGCATGTATGACATGAAGATCAAGTCATGAGAAGATGGATGTTGCACGGCAATGTATCTCAGAAAGGCTATGGAAATGCCTTGATAGGTAGGTATGGTGGCTGTTTTGAGGAAGGATATAATGAAGCTTATGATGACAGAGCATATCGTGCCAAGGATTTGGATGCACCGGCGAAGTATGCGCCAACTCTCGAGGTGAGAAAGGGCAATGCACGGTACCGAAGAGGCTAGAAAAATATGGCTAGGTGGAAGTGTCAACTTTCGAATACTCACATTAGTCCGAAGAACTCATGCACTTATTATCGGTAACTCTCAATCTAATTAGGAGGTTCACAAAGAGACAAGTACCCCGTGGAGGAGTGTATGGGGGTTTGGTTATCCTTGCGCATCCTCAACTCATGGTACGTGAGTGTACTCTAATATTCGATCCCTCCAAAGATTAGTGATCCATCTAGTAGCTAAAGTTCTCAACTATTTTGTAGGTTTTCGAAAATAAACACGGATTGCCCAAAATACGACATCTATCACTAATAGGCTAAAGCTCTTGACACCAAAAGTTCAGACATTACTCATGGCAATACCTCAAAACTATTGCAAGTTACAACTAAAATTAAATAGCAACCTCAATTACCTACTTTAAGTTAAGACACACAACTCAGTGCAACAGGCAAACTCTCTTAACAAGATAAACATGCAAACTCAAGAGAGTTCAACAACCAACTAAACAAAAGCTCTTTAAAAAGAAAAGCATGAAAACTAAGAGCTAAACATGACAGCAGCTATGGAAAGACAAAGAACACACACAACAAAGATAAGCATGAAAATCCTATGTTGTGTTCTAGGTTGAAGTGGAGCGTGTTTCTCTCCCACACAAAGAAAGCTGGGTTCTAACTTGTTATGAACAACAAGCAAAGCTAAAGAAAACTAAAAAGGAAACTAAGAGCGAGACGCTCCAAGCATAGCACATAACGCATGAAGTGATTAAAATATAG
Source organism: Secale cereale (assembly GCA_902687465.1). NCBI lineage: Eukaryota > Viridiplantae > Streptophyta > Magnoliopsida > Poales > Poaceae > Secale > Secale cereale. The sequence goes on from LR738712.1 coordinate 766,500,288, forward strand.
TGGAACGAAAGACGAACTGATAATTGTTGATGGAGAAGGGGATGCATGGGGGCATCCCCAAGCTTAGACGCTTGAGTCTTCTCGAATATTTCTTGGGGGTGCACGGGGGCATCCCCAAGCTTGAGCGTTTGACCCTCCTGAATCTTCTTTTATCATCTTCCCTCGCCCACTTGAAAACTCCCTTCATACATAACTCATCATAATCTGATTAGCGAGGTTAGTACCCACAATAAAATAACTTTTCCCTACTGGAAATAAAGATAATCTTGAAGAGCTACTGTTTCTCAAGATTGCCAAAAGGTTTTTGCAAAGAAAAAGCAAGCTCAACGTTTGCAAAACGAAGAAAAGGCAAAACAGGACAGAATCTGTGAAAAACAGACCAGCAGGTAGTAAATAATTTTTTCGGGGCACTTCTGCAACTCAAATCAAAAAACTCAGAACAGACGCTCGAAAGCCAATTGTATAGAGCACGCTGTCAAAACAATTCAGATCAAAAAGATGATCTGGTGATTTTATTCGAATTTTTCTGTCCAAGGACATAATCTGTTTTCTGGACAGCACGTCACAACTTTTGAACTTTCTTGCAATCGGAGGCTAAACTTGCCACAAAGCTGAAAAGAAAAGATACAATGATGATGCTACTGTAGTAACAAACATCAAGACACAACAAAAGCAAAAATAAATCCTAATTCGTTGTGGGCTGCCTCCCAAAAGCGCTTTCTTTTATGCCTTTAAGGTAGGCATGATGCAAAAAGGAGGAATCAAAAGTCATCATAAAAATCGGAGTTATAAATTGCTTAAAATGGTTCCTCAATAAGTTCATCCTTGTTCCTTCTAGGAAAGGGGTACGTACCTTTTGCCTTCCCGCGTAGGCGGATTTGTCCCTTACCTATATCGATGAAGCCTTTTACGGCTCGGAGGAAGTCCCTTCCAAGCACTATATTTCCTTGGTTTGGCTTCATGATGAAGAAATCAACCATTGCAATTCCTTTAAGGAATGTAACTGGTACGTCTTTTATTCTTCCCTGGATCTCAGAAATATCTCCATTAGCATGTTCATGATAGGATGATAATTTGTCCATGTTAAATTTTAAAGAATCATGAACAATTTTTGGCATAGTAGAAACCATAGATCCAATATCACAATAAGCAAGGAAGTCTTTATTAGAGATGCTAATCCTAACAAAAGGCTCCCAATCATTGTCTATTTCCAAAATATCTCTCTTATTGGATTTGGGTTTCTCTACCTTCATCAAGTCTAGAGCATCCATTCTCTTCTCAATAGTAGCAAGTCTCTCTATGACAATATCAAAACTATGATCATAAACAAAGTAACTAGATAGACCATGTATAATTTCAAGAGCTCTAGCTTCATCACACTCTAGGAAATCTCCTTCAGCTATAATATCAAGAGAGTGTTTACACCATTTAAAAAGACCATGGTAAAAATTTCTAAGCACAATTTTTATAGGTATCCAAGGCATAATTCTCCTATGTGCATCAGAAATTCTGTGCCATGCCTTCTTCATATTTTCTCCATCCCTTTGATGGAAATCTAGAACTTCTGATTCCCTCAAAGTGCCAAGTCCTAACATGCTTGACTAAACAGAAAGGACTGCTAACAAAAAAGCAAATAATTTTTTTGTGATTTTTGGTAAGGGACACTAAAGCAAAAACTGAAAGGTAAACTAACAAGACTAAAAAGCAAAGGTAAAAGATAACATGCAACTCCCCTATCTTGAAGAGTGGAGTCCCCGGCAACGGCGCCAGAAACTTTGCTTGATGGCTTCTCGCCCCTCGTTGGTTACCCCAAGTGGAAGGTTGAGATGTAGCGTAGCGGCAAATTTCCCTTGGCAAAGATACCAAGGATCGAATCCCGTGAGACTTCGAGGGTCGACAAGTAGGTGTCAACGGTGTCAGAAACTTAGCGGTTGACAGGACCTGCACACAGATACAGATAACTTCGCTATCACCGAGTTCAGAGAGGTTGTCAATCCCTCCGGCCTTGTTGTTTACAAAGGATCAAACACAAGAGGTAATAATGATAGCTATGACTGCAACTAGGAAATAAAAACAGGAAGTAAATAGAAGGTGTGATCAGTGGTGGTAATATGGACTGGGGTCCCATGATGTTCACTAGTGATGTCTCTCTCCCAAAAGACGATAAAATAGCAAAGCGAGGTAAACAAATTACAGCTGGGCAATCGACAAGATTATGTGCGCAAACCAATGCTAACTATGCTGCAAGGAAAGGTAGAGGCTCAAAAGCATGGGCGGTACGCCAAGGCAAGTAGACCGAAATCCATCTGCATGTACTACTAATCATCCACCTTGAGACATCTATCCAGAACATCTCGCTGGTATTAAGTTGCGAATCCCACCCAAAGTGTAAACTCAAAGCAACAGACAACTGCATTAAAAGAACTTTGCGTAAAGTAAACAATCCTTGCACCCGTAAGTACAAGCACCGTTGTTTTCCCCCTTGTGGCAACAACATATCCCCTAGACTCATGTTTCTGTCACTCAAGCTAGTCATCAGGGGGCATGAACCCACAATCAAGCATAACGCTCCCTCTTGGAGTTACTACCTACTACTCGGCCAAAGCAATAAACAGCAACAGAGAACATGCAAGAATTACTCAAGAACATAAATATAAAAGAGGTGAATCAAATATATTACTCAAACACAATCTGAACATAGTCTCATAATCCATAAGATCCCAGCAAACTCAGCATAGCAACAGCAGAAATATTACATATGTGCCTCGATCATGTAGGGCAGCTCACGAGGTCTAAAGCATGAAGAGAAAAGAGGGGAGGAGAACATCACATAGCTACTGATCATGGACCCATGGTCCAAGGTGGATTACTCACGACTCATCCGGGAAGCGTCGATGGTGGTGGAGAAGCTCCCGGTGGTGGTTTTCCCCTCCGGCAGGGTGCCGGGAAGAGTTCTCCTGATTCTCCCGATCTTGGAAGCGCTGCGGCGGCGGAACAGAGGCGAGATCGCAAAAAAGGGTTCTGTCCTCAAAGGTTTCGGGACGAGAGGAATATATATGCGAAGGGGGGTCACCAGAGGCGGAGCCGGGGCCCCAGGCGCCCCCCTGGCGCGGCCAGGAGTGGGGCCGCGCCAGGTGGCCGCCTGGGCCACCCCTGGCTCCCCTCTGGCCCCGCTTTGGTTCTTCGCGAAGCTTCCTGTACGCTGATTTTTCCTGTATTTTTCCCGGAATTTTTGGAGCACTTTTAATATGGGGGAAACCTGAAATAGAAAAACAGCAGAAAACAGGAACTGGCACTGTGGTGCACTGAGTTAATAGGTTAGTCCAAATATGATCAAAAGTGTATGGAAGTGCATCAATATCATAGCAATATCACACAAAAGAGGCATGGAGCAAGCATAAATTATAGATACGTTTTTGACGTATCAAGCCACCAGAAACACTTTTTCCAATGCCACAAGCTTCTATTCTTCAGCGATCCCATCTAGAGGCCTTTTTGTTGGGGAACGTAGCAGAATTCAAAAAATTTCTACGCTTTCAACAAGATCCAACTAAGGAGACATCTACCAACGAGCAAATAAGAGTGCATCTACATACCGTTATGTAGATCGCGAGCGGAAGCTTTCGAAGAAGCGTGGATGAAGTAGTCGTACTCTTCGCGTTCTTCGTCATCGATGATCTAGCGCCGAACGGACGGCACCTCCGCGTTCAACACATGTCCGGTGCAGCAACGTCACCTCCTTCTTGATCCAGCAAGGGGGGAGGAGAGGTCGTCGGAGATCCAGCAGCACGACGGCGTGGTCGTGGATGCAGTGGAGAATCCTACAGGGCTTCGCCGGGCGCCCTGCGTAAGGAGATGGAGGTGTGACGGGAGGGGGAGAGGCGCCAGGGGCAAAGGTGCGGCTGCCCTCTCCCGCCCACATATATATAGGGGGCCAGGGGGGTGCGCCGGCCCTGCAGATCCAATCTGCAGGGTGGGGCGGCGGCCAAGGGGGGATCCTTGCCCCCCAAGGCAAGGTGGCGCCCCCTCCCCCCTAGGGTTTCAACCCTAGGCGCATGGGGAGGAGGGCCCATGTGGTGCGCCAGCCCACTAGGGCTGGCCACTTCCCCTTTGCGGCCTAGGGGCCCCACCGGGATGGGTGGCCCCACCAGGTGGACCACCGGGATGGGTGGCCCCACCAGGTGGACCCCCGGGACCCCTCCGGTGGTCCCGGGACACTCCCGGTGACCCCCGGAGATCACCCGATGGCCGAAACTGGACTTCCTATATATCATTCTTTACCTCCGGACCATTCCGGAACTCCTCGTGACGTCCGGGATCTCATCCGGGACTCCGAACAACTTTCGGGTTTCCACGTGCATGTATCTCTACGAACCTAGCGTTACCGAACCTTAAGTGTGTAGACCCTACGGGTTCGGGAGACACGTAGACATGACCGAGACCACTCTCCGGTCAATAACCAACAGTGGGATCTGGATACCCATGTTGGTTCCCACGTGTTCCTCGATGATCTTCTTCGGATGAACCACCGTGTCAAGGATTCACTCAATCCCGTATGTTATTCCCTTTGTCCATCGGTACGGTACTTGCCCGAGATTCGATCGTCGGTATTCCCGATACCTTGTTCAATCTCGTCATGGCAAGTCTCTTTACTCGTTCCGTAATCCATCATCCCGTGACTAACTCCTTAGTCACTTTGAGCTCATTATGATGATGTCTTACCGAGTGGGCCCAGAGGTACCTCTCCGTCATGCGGAGTGACAATATCCTAGTCTCGGTTCGTACCAACTCAACATACACTTTAGGAGATACCCGATGCGTACCTTTATAGCCACCCAGTTACGTTGTGACGTTTGGCACACCCAAAGTATTCCTACGGCATCCGGGAGTTGTACAACCTCATGGTCTAAGGAATAAATACTTGACACCGAAAAGCTTATGCATTACGAACTATACGATCTCGTGCTATGCTCAGGATTGGGTCTTGTCCATCACATCATTCTCCTAATGATGTGATCCCGTTATCACTGACATCCTATGTCCATGGTCAGGAAACCGTGACCATCTGTTGATCAACGAGCTGGTAACTAGAGGCCTACCAGGGACTCATTGTGGTCTATATATTCACACATGTATCGCTGTTTCCGTACAATACAATTCAAGCATGAATAACAGACAATTATCATGAACAAGGAAATATAATAATAACACTTTTATTATTGCCTCTAGGGCATATTTCCAACAGTCTCCCACTTGCACTAGAGTCAATAATCTAGTTACATTGTGATGAATCGAACACCCATAGAGTTCTGGTGTTGATCATGTTTTGCCCGTGGAAGAGGTTTAGTCAACGGGTCTGGAACATTCAGATCCGTATGCACTTTACAAATATCTATGTCTCCATCCTGAACATAATTCCGGATGGAGTTGAAACGGCGCTTGATGTGCTTGGTCTTCTTTAAACCTGGGCTCCTTGGTAATGGCAATAGCTCCAGTGTTGTCACAGAAGAGAGTCATCGGGCTTGACGCGCTTGGAATGACTCCTAGGTCGGTGATGAACTCCTTCATCCACACTCCTTCCTGCGCTGCTTCAGAAGCAGCTATGTACTCCGCTTCACATGTAGATGCCGCCACGACGTTTTGCTTGCAACTGCGCCAGCTGACTGCCCCACCATTCAAAATATACACGTATCCGGTTTGAGACTTAGAGTCATCCAGATCTGTGTCGAAGCTAGCATCGACGTAACCCTTTACGACGAGCTCTTCGTCACCTCCATAAACGAGAAATATATCCTTAGTCCTTTTCAGGTACTTCAGGATGTTCTTGACCGCTGTCCAGTGTTCCATACCGGGATCACTTTGGTACCTCCCTACCAAACTTATGGCAAGGTTCACATCAGGTCTGGTACACAGCATGCCATACATGATAGAACCTATGGCCGAGGCATAGGGAATGACACTCATCTTTTCTCTATCTTCTGCCGTGGTCGGCGACTGAGCCTTGGTCAATCTCATACCTTGCAAAACAGGCAAGAACCCTTTCTTGGACTGATCCATATTGAACTTCTTCAATATCTTGTCAAGGTATGTACTTTATGAAAGACCAATGAGGCGTCTTGATCTATCTCTATAGATTTTGATGCCTAATATGTAAGCAGCTTCTCCAAGGTCCTTCATTGAAAAACTTTTATTCAAGTAGGCCTTTACATTTTCCAAGAATTCTATATCATTTCCCATCAGCAATATGTCATCCACATATAATATGAGAAATGCCACAGAGCTCCCACTCACTTTCTTGTAGATACAGGCTTCTCCATAAGTCTGTATAAAGCCAAACGCTTTGATCACATCATTAAAGCGAATATTCCAACTCCGAGATGCTTGCACCAGCCCGTAAATCAAGCGCTGGAGCTTGCATACCTTGTTAGCATTCTCTGGATCGACAAAACCTTCCGGCTGCATCATATACAACTCTTCCTTGAGGAAGCCATTAAGGAATGTCGTTTTGACGTCCATTTGCCATATCTCATAATCGTAGAATGCGGCAATAGCTAACATGATTCTGACTGACTTCAGCATCGCTACGGGAGAGAAAGTCTCGTGGTAGTCAATCCCTTGAACTTGTTGATAACCCTTAGCGACATGCCAAGCCTTATAGATGGTCACATTACCATCCGCGTCTGTCTTCTTCTTAAATATCCATTTGTTTTCTATGGCGTGCCTATCATCAGGCAAGTCCACCAAAGTCCATACTTTGTTTTCATACATGGATTCTATCTCGGATTTCATGGCTCCAAGCCATTTATTGGAATCCGGGCCCGCCATCGCTTCTTCATAGTTCGAAGGTTCACTGTTGTCTAACAACATGATTTCCAGGACAGGGTTGCCGTACCACTCTGGTGCGGAACGTGCCCTTGTGGACCTTCGAAGTTCAGTAGTGACTTGATCTGTTTCTTCATGATCATCATCATTAGCTTCCTCCCTTGTCGGTGCAGGCACCTCAGGAACAATTTCCTGCGCTGCGCTACTTTCCGGTTCAGGAGGGGTGATTGTCACCTCATCAAGTTCTACTTTCTTCCCACTCACTTCTTTCGAGAGAAACTCTTTCTCCAGAAAGCATCCATTCTTGGCAACAAAGACTTTGCCTTCGGATCTGTGGTAGAAGGTGTACCCAATCGTTTCCTTTGGGTATCCTATGAAGACACATTTTTCCGATTTGGGTTCGAGCTTTTCAGGTTGAAGTTTCTTGACATAAGCATCGCAGCCCCAAACTTTTAGAAACGACAGCTTCGGTTTCTTGCCAAACCAAAGTTCATATGGAGTCGTCTCAACGGATTTCGATGGAGCCCTATTTAAAGTGAATGCGGCAGTCTCTAAAGCATAACCCCAAAAAGATAGCGGTAAATCGGTGAGGGACATCATAGATCGCACCATGTCCAACAGAGTACGATTTCGACGTTCGGACACACCGTTACGTTGAGGTGTTCCGGGCGGTGTTAGTTGTGAAACAATTCCACATTTTCTTAGGTGCGTGCCAAATTCATGACTTAAATATTCTCCCCCACGATCTGATCGTAAGAACTTTATTTTTCTGTTACGTTGATTCTCAACCTCATTCTGAAATTCCTTGAACTTTTCAAAGGTCTCAGACTTGTGTTTCATCAAATAGATATACCCGTATCTACTCAAGTCATCTATGAGGGTGAGAACATAACGACAGCCTCCGCGAGCCTCAACACTCATTGGACCGCACACATCGGTATGTATGATTTCCAACAAGTTGGTTGCTCGCTCCATTGTTCCGGAGAACGGAGTCTTGGTCATCTTGCCCAATAGGCATGGTTCGCACGTGTCAAATGATTCATAATCAAGAGACTCTAGAAGTCCATCTGAATGGAGCTTCTTCATACGTTTGACACCAATATGACCAAGGCGGCAATGCCACAAGTATGTGGGACTATCATTATCAACTTTACATCTTTTGGCATCTACACTATGAATATGTGTATCATCACGTTCGAGATTCATCAAAAATAAACCATTGACCAGCGGGGCATGACCATAAAACATATCTCTCAAATAAATAGAACAACCATTATTCTCCGATTTGAAAGAGTAGCCATCTCGCATAAGACGAGATCCAGATACATTGTTCATGCTCAAAGCTGGTACTAAATAACAATTATTAAGGTTTAAAACTAATCCCGAGGGTAGATGTAGAGGTAGCGTGCCGACGGCGATCACATCGACCTTGGAACCATTCCCGACGCGCATCGTCACCTCATCCTTCACCAGTCTCTGCTTATTCTGCAGCTCCTGCTTAGAGTTACAAATATGAGCAACTGCACCGGTATGAAATACCCAGGAGATACTACGAGCGCTGGTAAGGTACACATCAATAACAAGTATATCAAATATACCTTTGACGTTCCCGGCCTTCTTGTCTGCTAAGTATTTGGGACAGTTCCGCTTCCAGTGACCCGTTCCCTTGCAATAAAAGCACTCTTTCTCAGGCTTGGGTCCATGCTTTGGCTTCTTCCCGGCAACAGGCTTACCGGGCGCGGCAACTCCCTTGCCGTCCTTCTTGAAGTTCTTCTTACCCTTGCCTTTCTTGAACTTAGTGGATTTATTGACCATCAACACTTGATGTTCTTTCTTGATGTCCACCTCTGCTGATTTTAGCATCAAATACACCTCGGGAATGGACTTCTCCATCCCCTGCATATTGAAGTTTAACACGAAGCTCTTGAAGCTTGGTGGGAGCGACTGGAGGATTCTGTCAACGACCGCTTCATCTGGGAGATTCATTCCCAGCTGAGACAAGCGGTTGTGCAATCCAGAAATCTTGAGGATGTGCTCACTGACAGAACTGTTTTCCTCCATCTTACAGCTGTAGAATGCGTCAGAGACATCATATCTCTCGACTCAGGCATGAGCTTGGAAAACCATTTTCAGCTCTTCGAACATCTCATATGCTCAATGGTTCTCAAAACGTTTTTGGAGCCCCGACTCTAAGCTGTAAAGCATGCCGCACTGAACCAGGGAGTAATCATCACTACGCGACTGCCAGACGTTCAAAACGTCTTGGGCCGCATCGGGAGCAGGTGCATCACCTAGCGGTGCTTCAAGGACATATGATCTCTTGGCAGCTATGAGGATAATCCTCAGGTTACGGACCCAATCCGTATAGTTGCTACCATCGTCTTTCAGCTTGGTTTTCTCTAGGAACGCGTTGAAGTTGAGGGAAACTTGAGCGTGGGCCATTTGATCTACAAGAGATATTGTAAAGAATTTAGACTAAGTTAATGATAATTAAGTTCATCTTAATCAAATTTTAATGAACTCCCACTCAGAATGACATCTCTCTAGTCATCTAAGAGATACACGATCCGAATCGACTAGCCCGTGTCCGATCATCACGTGAGACGGACTAGTCATGAACGGTGAACATCTTCATGCTGATCATATCTTCTATACGACTCGTGTTCGACCTTTCGGTCTTCCGTGTTCGGAGGCCATGTCTGTACATGCTAGGCTCGTCAAGTGAATCCTAAGTGTATTGCGTGTGTAAATCTGGCTTACACCCGTTGTATGCGAACGTTAGAACCTATCACACCCGATCATCACGTGGTGCTTCGGGACAACGAACTTTAGCAACGGTGCACAGTTAGGGGGAATACAATTCTTGAAATTTTTAGTGACAGATCATCTTATTTACTACCGTCGTTCTAAGTAAACAAGATGCATAAACCTGATAAACATCACATGCAATCAATTAAAGTGACATGATATGGCCAATATCATCTTGCTCCTTGGATCTCCATCTTCGGGGCACCATGATCATCTTGTCACCGGCTCGACACCATGATCTTCATCATCATGATCTCCATCATCGTGTCTTGAAGAAGTCGTCATGCCATCTATTACTTCTACTACTATGGCTAACGTTTAGCAATAAAGTAAAGTAATTACATAGCGTTTATTCAGTGACACGCAGGTCATACAATAATTAAGACAACTCCTATGGCTCCTGCCGGTTGTCAAGTTCATCGACATGCAAGTCGTGATTCCCTATTACAAGAACATGATCAATCTCATACATCACATATATCATTCATCACATCTTCTTTTGGCCATACCACGTCACATAGCACCTGCTGCAAAAACAAGTAAGACGTCCTCTAATTGTTGTTGCAAGTTTTTACGTGGCTTCTATAGGTTTTCTAGCAAGAACGTTTCTTACCTACGCCAAAACCACAACGTGATTTGTCAATTTCTATTTACCCTTCATAAGGACCCTGTTCATCGAATCCGATCCGACTAAAGTAGGAGAGACAGACACCCGCCAGCCACCTTATGCAACTAGTGCATGTGTGTCGGTGGAACCAGTCTCACGTAAGCGTACGTGTAAAGTCGGTCCAGGCCGCTTCATCCCACAATACCGCCGAATCAAGATTGACTAGTAACGGCAAGAAAGTTGAACAAACTCAAACGCCCACAACTGCTTTGTGTTCTACTCGTGCAAGATGCTACGCATAAGACCTAGCTCAGATGCCACTGTTGGGGAATGTAGCAGAATTCAAAAAATTTCTATGCTTTCACCAAGATCCAACTAAGGAGACATCTAGCAACGAGCAAATAAGAGTGCATCTACATACCGTTATGTAGATCGCGAGCGGAAGCTTTCGAAGAAGCGTGGATGAAGTAGTCGTACTCTTCGCGTTCTTCGTCACCGATGATCTAGCGCCGAACGGACGGCACCTCCGCGTTCAACACACGTCCGGTGCAGTAACGTCACCTCCTTATTAATCCAGCAAGGGGGGGGAGAGGTCGTCGGAGATCCAGCAGCACGACAGCGTGGTGGTGGATGAAGTGGAGAATCCTGCAGGGCTTCGCCGGGCGCCCTGCGTAAGGAGATGGAGGTGTGACGGGAGGGGGAGAGGCGCCAGGGGCAAAGGTGCGGCTGCCCTCTCCCCCCGACATATATATAGGGGGCCAAGGGGGGTGCGCCGGCCCTGCAGATCCAATCTGCAGGGTGGGGCGGCGGCCAAGGGGGGATCCTTGCCCCCAAGGCAAGGTGGCGCCCCCTCCCCCCTAGGGTTTCACCCCTAGGCGCATGGGGAGGAGGGCCCATGTGGTGCGCCAGCCCACTAGGGCTGGCCACTTCCCCTTAGCGGCCTAGGGGCCCCACCGGAATGGGTGGCCCCACCCGGTGGACCCCCGGGACCCCTCCGATGGTCCCGGGACACTCCCGGTGACCCCCGGAGATCACCCGATGGCCGAAACTGGACTTCCTATATATCATTCTTTACCTACGGACCATTCCGGAACTCCTCGTGACGTTCGGGTTCTCATCCGGGACTCCGAACAACTTTCGGGTTTCCACGTGCATGTATCTCTACGACCCTAGCGTTACCGAACCTTAAGTGTGTAGACCCTACGGGTTCGGGAGACACGTAGACATGACCGAGACCACTCTCCGGTCAATAACCAACAGCGGGATCTGGATACCCATGTTGGTTCCCACGTGTTCCTCGATGATCTTCATCAGATGAACCACCGTGTCAAGGATTCACTCAATCCCGTATGTTATTCCCTTTGTCCATCGGTACGGTACTTGCCCGAGATTCAATCGTCGGTATTCCCGATACCTTGTTCAATATCGTCATGGCAAGTCTCTTTACTCGGTTCGTAATCCGTCATCCCGTGACTAACTCCGTAGTCACTTTGAGCTCATTATGATGATGTCTTACCGAGTGGGCCCAGAGGTACCTCTCCGTCATGCGGAGTGACAATATCCCAGTCTCGGTTCGTACCAACTCAACAGACACTTTCAGAGATACCCGATGCGTACCTTTATAGCCACCCAGTTATGTTGTGACGTTTGGCACACCCAAAGTATTCCTACGGCATCCTGGAGTTGTACAACCTCATGGTCTAAGGAATAAATACTTGACACCGAAAAGATTATGCATTACGAACTATACGATCTCGTGCTATGCTCAGGATTGGGTCTTGTCCATCACATCATTCTCCTAATGATGTGATCCCGTTATCACTGACATCCTATGTCCATGGTCAGGAAACCGTGACCATCTGTTGATCAACGAGCTGGTAACTAGAGGCCTACCAGGGACTCATTGTGGTCTATATATTCACACATGTATCGCTGTTTCCGTACAATACAATTCAAGCATGAATAACAGGCAATTATCGTGAACAAGGAAATATAATAATAACACTTTTATTATTGCCTCTAGGGCATATTTCCAACACTTTTCCGGTACTTTGTCGGAGGGGGAATAGATCACAAAGGGCCTCTACATCAACCTTGATGCCCTACCGATGATGCATTAGTAGATTACCAGAGACCTACAAGTCCATAGCAAGTAGCTAGATGGCTTCTTGTCAATCTTTGATCTTCAATATCGTGTTGTCCTCGATCTTCTTGGAGTTCTATTCAATGTAATCTTATTTTCTGGTTTGTTTGTTGGTGTCGGTGTACTAAAGTAGGGGTACCCTAGTATCCCGAACTTGTGCACGGGCAGTCGCAGTGCCCCGCGGCAAGGCTTGCCGGGTGGCCGCCAAGGTCCTTTGTGGTTCCTTTGGAGCCATTCAAGAACAAAGTATCCAAGCCAAGGAGACAAGGCCCCGGCAAGAGGAGCTTGCCGAGAAGGCCAATCAAGGCGCAATGCCCTGGCAAGAGGAGCTTGCCGGGAAGATCAACCAAGGCATCTCAAGAAACTTGCCGCGACGCGCCACGGGTCCCGGCAAGGCCCGGTGAGCGACAAGCTCCCGGAAGCGACAAGATAGCGACCGCGGCAAGGCGCTTGCCGTGGCAAGCTTCCACTCAGTACCCGCGCTCTAGCGCATCCACCCACGTGTCGCTCTGGGACCCTTCCGGGCGCACGTGGCGGAAGGCTGTGCATCCAGGGTTACGCGGTGGCAAGCGGCGCTGACAAGGTTGCCATCGTGGCGAACGGTGGCGCCCCTGACGGCTCCCTTTTGCACTGTTTGGGCGACGGCGATGGGCATTTAATGCCCTTGTCCCCTGCCGTCAGAGTTAGGTATGGAACACTGTACAAGTAGGTGTACCAACTACACCACCTTTCCATTTTTACCCTTAGCTGCGTTGCCACCTGTCGGTGACCCCTTGGGCATATAAAAGGAGGCCCATGCACAACATAGAGGGAGGTTAGACACTCAGAACTCTCACGCTCGGTCTCGTTAGCCGCTGAAGTGTACTGTAGCTCTCAGCGCTCCCGAGCCAAGAACTCAATACAAACCAAAGCAGGAGTAGTGTTTTACACATCCGTGCGGCCCGAACCTGGGTAAACTGCTCGTGTGCTTCGCCTCGATCTGCTCTTCGTGCGATCTCCGCCCCCCACCGTACCGAAAGGGGCTCTGGTCCCATAGGTGTTCGTGGGCGGATCAGTTTCCCCGACATCTTTGGCGCGCCAGGTAGGGGGTGCGTCGAGATTGTGTGAACCTGATCCGGCGTCCACACGAGCTAGATCTTCATCATCTTCATCAACATGCCACCGAAGAAGAAGGCTTCGGAGGCAGCTGCTTCGTCCGCGTCGATCCCACCACCGCCGGAGCCAACGGCTGGTGGGGTAGACGCCGGCGGAAGAACGGGCGCCGACGAGGGAGCTCACGGTGCTGCCCGGTCCAAGGACAAGGCTGTGCTGCCCATCGGCGGCATAGCCGGCTCCCACGACGATCGGGCGCACTCCAAGACCTCGGCGTCCGTGCATGCACCGCGCCCATCTCAGGAGGCGCGGGACCGGTAGTGTCGTGGTACTCACGGTACTATACGTTTGCTACACCAAGATCGAGCTGGCGGATCTCGGAACGCTCAAGACCAGCATGCGCACCAACATGCCGGCACGAGCAAGGCACGGTCGCTTGGACGGGATGCTGCTCCTTCTAACATGGTTAGAAGTCCGAGCATATCCCGCTCCTCGCACCGTTCGCCACCGCTACCCGCCACTCCAGCAGAAGCTTTGGCACGAGCTCAACTACTCCTTGACTTCCCTCCAGCGGCAGACAAGGTCGACGACTGGAGGGCCACCATTCAGAGTATCATCGCCTTCGCCAACGGCGACACTCCGCGGCAGCCGAGCACATCGCAGCCGCGGCAAGTCAGCCAGGCGCAGGCCGGTGGCGACAAGACCGGCGGGGGTGCAACCACCGTGCACTCTCCGGCCCGAAGGCCAAGATCGCTGACTCACCGGATCAACATCGATGACGACTCCACCGCGTCATCAGATCCACGAGCTCGTCGCGACCAGCGCCAAGTTCTCCACGAACGACAGCAAGAGGACGCTCGTACTCGCATCGAGCGCCGAAGAGAAGCGCGGCGTCAATCAGACCAGCGCGCTGGGCCCGCTGTCGACATGCATGCGCCAGGGGAACCAGGCGAGTTGCCGTACGCGGTAGGCTGCCCCGCGTTTACCCATGAGCTGCGGCAAGTCCAGTGGACCAGCATGAAGAATTTCAAACCAGACGTACCAGAGAAGTACGACGGCAAGACGCATCCGTCGGAGTTCCTCAGCATCTACACCATTGCGGTGCAAGCTGCTGGGGGGCGGGACGACAAGATCCTTGCCAACTACTTCCATCTGGTGCTCAAACCCAACGTCAGGTCCTGGCTCATGCACTTGCCGGACAACTCCATATCCTCCTGGGCTGACCTATGCCATCAGTTTGCCGGCGCCTTTACGGGCGGCCACAAACCTCATGGCCAAGAAAGTGACCTTCATTTGCGCACCCAGAAGGAAGGAGAGCCCCTGCTCAAGTATATCCAGAGATTCAGCCGTGTACAACACAACATCCCAGATGTCCACCCTGCCGCGGTTATCAGCGCGTTCCATCAGAACGTGCGTAACCGCAGGATGCGGGAGGAGATGGCGATGTGCAAGATCAGGGACGTCAGTGAGCTGTACGCCCTGGCCGACAAGTGTGCACGTGCTGAGGAGGGGAGGAAACTCCCCGGAGAGGATACAGGAGCAGGAGGATCTGACAGTGAGGATGCCGCTCCGGCAAAGAAAAACCGGCGGCGGAACAACAGGAAGAAGAAGAACAAAGTGGTGCTAGTCGTTGAGCAGTCCGGCAATGAAGGTGGCGCCAAGAAAGCCCAAGTTGGTAGCTCCGGCAAGGAGACTGCCGCATGCACCAACTGCCAGGCTGTGGCGGTCGCCGACAAGCAGGACGGCACCGACAAGCAGTACTGCAAGATCCACCGCACCAAGGGTCATGACCTTCAGAACTGCAAGAGGGCCGAGCAGCTCGTCGAGCAGCAGAAGGCTGAGTACGAGCGGAGCGACAAGGAGAAGGCCCAAGGAGGTGATGGAGGATCCGGCAAGAAGAGGACATTCAACGGCCGGGGAGGACACCGCGGCAAGGCCAAGCAGCGGCAAGGAGACAGACCTCCTAGCGGCCGCGACAAGGATGAAGACGACGACGATGACGAAGACATGGATGATGTTGAGAACAGTGAGCAGGAGTTCCAGAAAGCCATAGAGGTTTTGTGCGTTGACGGCGGTGCTTCTCTGCATACTTCACACCGCCAACTCAAGCAGTGGGTGCGGGAAGTCAATGCGGCAGAACCACCTGTCCAATCGCGCAAGCTTCTGAAATGGTCCAACACGCCTATCATCTTTGATATTGAGGACCACCCTGATCGCACAACTGCGGTCGGGTGCTTGCCGATGTTGGTTTCACCAACTATCCGCAACCTCAAGGTCACCAAGATGCTAGTTGACGGCGGGGCCGGCTTGAACCTGATCTCCTCCGCTGTCCTCTAGAAACTCCATATCCCTGACAGCGAGCTCGAAGAAACCGGCACATTCCAAGGAATGAACCCGAGAAGGAGCAAGCCGAAAGGGAAAGTCACGTTGCCGGTAACATTTGGCAGCGAGATGAACTTCAGGACTGAGAGGGTCACTTTTGACGTTGCCGATTTCCCATTGCCTTACAATGGGATACTTGGCCGTCCAGCACTCGCCAAGTTCACGGCAGCCTCTCACTATGCATACAACATGCTGAAGATGCCAGGCCCGATAAGCATCATCTCTGTCCCTGGCGACAAGAAGGATGCTCTTATCTGCGCCGACAAGATCTACCGGGAAGCAGCAGCCGCAACAGATAGCAATACACTTGCCGCTGAAGCTCTCGGGGGGAAGAAGAAGACCAAGTCCGGTAAGAGCTCTGATGCCCACTCCGGCAAGCGCACCTCTTCGGAGTGCTGTGCTACCGTTGAGGACGCACCATCGAGCTCCACCGGCAAGTGTAAGAAGGCAATGGCAGCTCCGCCAGCGACCAAGAAGGTGTCCGCCAAGGAGGACGGCACTGGTGGTACCTTCACCATCAGTGCCACGCTTGACCCTAAATAGGAAAGCGCGCTCGTTGCTTTCCTGCGGGCGAACGTCGACGTGTTTGCGTGGCAACCGTCTGACATCCCCGGTGTTCCCAGGAAAGTGATTGAGCACCACCTTGCCGTCTGTCCTCATGCGCGGCCCATCAAGCAGAAAGTCAGGAAACAAGCAGTGGAGTGCCAAGAATTCATCGCAGAAGAAATCAAGAAGTTGGAAGCAGCAGGCCTTGTCAGAGGAGTGCTCCATCCTACGTGGTTGGCCAATCATGTAGTCGTGCGTAAGGCAAACGGGAAATGGAGGCTTTGTATCGACTTCACCGATGTGAATAAAGCTTGTCCCAAAGACCCATTTCCCTTGCCGCGCATTGACCAGATTGTTGACTCCACGGCTGGATGTGACTTGCTTTCATTTCTTGACGCATACTCAGGATACCATCAGATCTTCATGGCAGAAGAGGATGAGGAGAAGACCGCATTCATCACTCCATGTGGCACATACTGTTTTATACGGATGCCTTTCGGTTTGAAGAATGTTGGTTCAACATTTGCAAGGGTAGTCCATATAGCTTTTGAGCCACAAATTCACAGGAATGTGGAAGCCTACATGGATGACATAGTGGTCAAGAGCAAGGACAGGGCAACCTTGATTCAAGATTTAGATGAGACCTTTGCAAATCTGCGCAAGATCCAGCTCAAGCTCAACCCCGAGAAGTGTGTGTTTGGAGTCCCTTCCGGCAAGCTTCTCGGGTTCTTCGTGTCTCAGAGGGGGATTGAAGCCAATCCCGACAAGATCAAAGCCATTGAGCGGATTGAAGCACCGAAGCGCGTCAAGGATGTACGAAGACTTGCCGGTTGCGTGGCTGCTCTCAGCAGGTTTATCTCTAAGTCCGCCGAGCACGCCCTGCCGTTTTTCAAAATTTTGAAAAAGGCAGTTCCAATGAAATGGACTCCGGAAGCGGAGGCTGCGCTGCAAGACTTGAAGGGATACCTGTCCTCCACTCCAATACTTGTCGCACCTAAGCCACAAGAGAAGTTGCTGCTGTATCTAGCGGCAACCAATCAAGCGGTTAGTGCTGCGTTGTTAGCGGAGAGGGAGGCAGATGATGAGCCAGCAACCACGACAAACACATCCAACGACAAGCAGGGGGCTTCACCGACAAGCTCTGGCCCCGACAAAGATGGATCCGCGCAGGCGAGCGATGAGGTACGGAAGAAAATGGTGCAGCGCCCAGTTTACTTTGTCAGCTCCCTTCTGCAGGGGGCTAGATCAAGGTACTCTGGTGTGCAGAAATTGCTTTTCGGCCTTCTCATGGCCTCGAGAAAGCTACGCCATTACTTCCAAGCACATGAGACCACAGTTATCACTCGCTTTCCGCTGAAGAGGATACTGCAGAATCCAGAAGCAACAGGCAGGATTGTTGAGTGGGCACTGGAACTATCAAGCTTTGGCCTTAAGTTTGAGAGCACTTCAACTATCCAAAGCAGAGCATTGGTAGAGTTCATAGCAGAATGGACGCCAACACCAGATGAAGAAATTCCGGAGACGAGCATCCCCGTCAAGGAGGCAAGCAAAGAGTGGCTTATGTACTTTGATGGTGCCTTCTCGCTGCAAGGCACCGGTGCTGGCGTGCTGCTTGTCGCACCCACCGGAGAGCACCTCAAGTACGTAGTCCAGATGCACTTTCCCAAGGAGCAAGCAACGAACAATACCGCAGAGTATGAAGGTTTGCTTGCCGGTCTCAGGATCGCGGCAGTCCTTGGGATCAAGAAGCTCATTGTCAGGGGTGACTCGCAGCTTGTCGTCCGCCAAGTGAACAAGAATTATCAGAGTCCGTTGATGGAAGCTTACGTCGATGAAGTGAGGAAGCTAGAAGAGCACTTTGACGGCCTACAGATGGAGCATGTTCCAAGACCTCAGAACGACATCGCAGATGGCCTGTCAAAGTGCGCCGCACTTAAGTTACCTGTGGAACCAGGGATCTTTGTGCTCAAGCTGACTCAACCATCCGTAACACCGTCGACTGGACAAAGCAAGAAGAGGAAGTTGATTTCTTGTGACTACCTTCCGGCAGAGCTTCCCGAAGCCGCCGCCAAGAAGGTCCCCAAGATCAACACCAAGAATGCTGAGGAACAGTTTGCTCCGGCAAGCCCTAGGGTTTGTTCCATTGAAGCAAACACTCCCGACAAGTTTTGCTCCGGCAAGCTTGCCGGGGAACATCAAGCTCCGGCTGAACCACAGGTTCTCGCCGTAGAAGCGGATGTTCCCGCAGCAGCAGATGTGTCTTTAGTCCTTGTTGTCGAGCCACAAGCTCCAACATGGGCACAACAGATTGTCCATTTCCTTCAGACATGAGAACTTCCCGAAGAGCAAGAAGAAGCGGAAAGAGTAGTCCGGCAGTCAAGTATGTACAATTTTGTTGACAACACACTGTACAGAACAAGACTCAACGGTGTGAAATTGAAGTGTATTCCCCGGGAAGACGGACAAAAGCTGTTGGCAGAGATACATGGAGGCATATGTGGTCACCACATTGGCGCAAGAGCACTTGCCGGCAAAGCATTCCGGCAAGGTTTCTTTTGGCCGACAGCCCTCCAGGATGCAACTGCACAAGTAACCAAGTGTGAAGCGTGCCAGTTCCATTCCAAGCAGATACACAAGCCAGCTCAAGCTCTCCAGATGATCCATTTATCCTGGCCATTTTCGGTCTGGGGGCTCGACATCCTCGGCCCCTTTCCCCGCACAGCCGGGGGCTTTGAGTACTTGTACGTTGCAATCGACAAGTTCACAAAGTGGCCGAAAGTGGAAACAGTGAGGAAGGTGACCGCACAGTCAGCAATCAAGTTCTTCAGGTCAATTGTTTGCCATTTCGGGATCCCTAACAGGATCATCACCGACAACGGTACGCAATTCACGAGCCGCACCTTCATGCAGTACGTCCAAGATCTTGGCGCCAAGGTCTGCTTCGCTTCTGTTGCTCACCCGAGAAGCAACGGTCAAGCGGAGAGGGCAAATGCTGAAGTGCTGCGTGGACTCAAGACCAGAACTTTCGAAAGGCTGCACAAGTGCGGAAGATACTAGATCGAGGAGCTGCCAGTGGTTCTTTGGTCGATCAGGACGACGCCAAATCGAGCCACTGGGCAAGCACCTTTCGCTCTAGTCTATGGAGCAGAGGCAGTTCTCCCCACAGAACTCGTATACGGGTCACCTCGAGTGCTCGCTTATGATGAGCTCGAGCAAGAGCAGCTGCGACAAAATGACACGCTGCTCCTTGTGGAAGACCGTCTTCAGGCTGCTGTACGAGCTGCTCACTACCAGCAAGCTTTGCGCCGCTACCATAGCCGCAAAGTTAACGCCAGAAGTCTCAAGGAAGGCGACCTTGTTCTTCGGCGCGTTCAGTCCGCCAAGAATTCCAACAAGTTGACGCCGAAGTGGGAAGGCCCTTACCGGGTGAAACGAGTCACTAGGCCTGGCGCTGTCCGCCTTGAGACCGAAGATGGCTTTCCGGTGAGCAACTCCTGGAACATTGAGCATCTTCGTAAGTTTTACCCGTAAGGCGCGGTTGCCGGAACCCGTTTCCGCAACCACCTTTTGTACAAGTCTTGTCGCTATTGCATGTAATCCTTTGTACAAAGCCGGGCGCAGACCCCATGCATCAGTAAAGCTCATGTGCTCCGCACATCTTGTCAATTTCATGCTTTTTATTATTTGCATGTGTTATCTGACACTTTGTGCAGCACCTACCCCCGGTAAGCAATAACGAGCCTTAAGGCTCCATATCTTTGTTTTCTCTTCTTTCTTTTTCTCAAGCAAAGGAAGATCCCTTCGCGCACAAGTTTGACGGGGGGAGGAAGGAGAAGATAGTGGTATGGGCCAGCCGTCGTTCAAGAAAGTTTCGCCTTGCCGGGAAGCAAACAACACAAAAGCTAAGTTGCCAAAGTTTGAGCAATCAGATTTTTAAATATTTAAGTTATCTTCCTTGAACGACCGTGCTTTGTATGGAAAACCTGTGCGTGGAGGAACCAACTCGTAGCTAGTTGCGCCCTTACTTTGTTTCGAGTCCGCTCAACAGCTTAAGTGTGCTGCGACTAGTGTCGCGCACTTACTTTGTTTCGAGTTTGCTCAACAACTTAAGTGAGTTGCGACTAGTTGCGACAAGGTTTCTTGTCGGTAGCGGCACCGCCAGCAGGCTGCTGAAGTCCCACACTCAACGCTCGCGGCTAAGGTGCCTGCGCCGGCAAGTTCCCTAAAAGCGTAGGGCAAAAACATACAAAGGAAGGAATCCAGTAAAGGAAATAACATAGCAATTACTACCGAAAATATAGTTATATTACAAGATAGCTTGTCGCAGCTCTAACAGATTGTTTTCATAACATAATCAGCAGCGACAAGGAAAGCAGAAAACGGGCGACCTAGTCTACGCGTCCGCCCTCAACCCTCTTGATCCCGCTCACCTTGTCCATAATGGGTGTGACAAGGGCCTTGAGCGCCTCCAGGTCAGCGTCCGGAGGCAGGGACTTGAGGACGTTGGTGAAGTTGAGGCCAGGGTTGCGGAAAGCCACCTTCACCAACACCTTTTGAAGGGCTCCCGCGCAGAGCTTGCGCGACTCGTCCGCTAGCTGCTTTGGGATCCTCTCTCGGAGTCGCTGGAGGGCCATCGCCATGCCCCTGAAGAACAAGGTGAGCTTGGCGCTGGGGTGGAGGTTCTCATCGGAGGAATACCCGAGATATTCCGCCCCCAGCTGCGCCAGCTCCCTGTTAATATCTGCGGCAGCATTGACGAGACCCTCCGTCCAATGCTCCACAGTCTCCCTGAAGGTGTTCTGGATGACAACAGCACTCGCCAGCAGCGCCTTCTCGGCCTTGACCTCCTCCTTCAAGGCCACCTCCCGCTCCTTGGCGCCGTCCAGCGTCTTGGTCAAAGTGGTCAGCTTCAACTCAAGATCAGCATTGGAGTCCTTGGCGGCGGCAAGCTCCTTGCCCTTCTTGGCGAGACGCACCTGCAGCTCTGAGTGGCTGTGGGCGTCCTTCTCCCGCTCAAGCTTGAGTGCGGCGATCTCTTCGCCTCTCGCCTTGAGGTCGGCCTCCAGCTGCGTCACCTTCGCCTCCAGTTCCTTCTTGGCGGTCTCGGCAGCTGCGGCAGCGTCTTTTGCTTCCTGGAGGGCCACGCCAAGTGATTGCTCGCGTGCGGCAAGCTCCTCCTCGTGGCTGTCGAGGTTGACCTTCCGCTGCGCCAGCTCACCCTCCCGCGTGGACAGGTTCTCAGCGGCAAGCCGCTGCTGCTCTTCGACTTTGGCCTTCTCGAGGAAGAAGGCCGTCTGCTCTTCGGCAAGTTGCTCCCGCACCTCTGCCAAGGACCGGAGAGCTCCTCCGCGTGCTTCTCAATGTCGGCTCCCGCCTTGGCAGCCAGCGCTTCGCGGGACTCCAGCTTGGCCTGCCGAGTGCAGTAGAGCGACAGCAGCTTCCACAGCAGCCGCTCCTCCTCAGGCTCGCCGCTGCTGCTGCTTGGCGCGTCGACCAGCGTCAGCCCGGCGGAGGCGAGCACCTCTCCGTCGAAGATTTCCCCCTCGACCGGCGCCCTGGAGCTTGAGGCCCAGGGGAGTTTGATGAAGACACCGTCTCCGACCTTCAAGTAGGCGCCTGGCTCGGGCTCTTCGGAGCCTGGGGCTGCGGCGGCGGCGGAGGGCTCGGCGGTCGGTGTAGCGCCTGGCGCTCCTGCGGCCTCAGGGCCGTCAGTGCGATCGCCGGACCCCTCGCCCGGTGTTGTGGCGGCAGCCTTGGCGGCCTCGTCGCCGGTGGGATCGTCAGTACCGGCCGCCTCTTCGGTGGCAACGGCGTCGCCGGTGTTGCCGCGCGCATTCTCTTCGTCAGCAACAACTTCAGTCTCCATCGGCTCAGCAGCAGATGGATCTGACAGCCGGAAAAGGAAAACAGTCAAGCAAATATCCAAAAAAAGAAGAATCAAAAGAAGAAAAGCCCAAGGGAAGTCTTGAAGCGAGGGGATTACCTGCGCGAGCCGGCTCCTCGACGGGCTCCCTTGGCGGCGTAGTTGTAGCCCCCGCCGGCGAAGGGCCGCTGGTACTCTCCCTCGCCGGAGAGCTGCCCCTTGGCGGCGTAGTCGAAGTAGAAGGCATGTCGGGGGCGGTCTCCAGGCGCTCCTGGTGTGAATGCTCTGCTCCTACACAAATCAACAAACAAGACGTCAGCAAAGATAGAACACTCCCGCGCGCCTAACAGCAGAAAGTAAACCACACACTTACGCTGGGGGCTGCGCTGGGGGCAGCTCAGAAGATCAGTTGTCGGGTCCGGCAAGTTTGTCTCAGGCGCACCCCCTACTGGCATGGAGGGCTCGTCCTCGATGACAATCACCGGGACCTTGGCTCTCTTTGCCGCCCTCTGGGCCAGAGTTCTGAAAAAAGGAACATGTTCAGAGTGAGGCAAATGAGGTACAAGACAAAACAGCAGAAAATCGAAGAAATACAGGAACAACAAAGTCTTACTCTTCTTCTTCCTCGTCGGAGCTGAGCACGGAGAAGTCGAAGTCCGGCTCACGCCCGGTGCGAGGAGGCGGAGGAGTAGGCTCCCTTGGCCGCTTGGCGGGAGCAGTGGCGGTGGTCTGAGACGACCCCGCTCCGGCTGCCGCCGTGGCGTAAGGAGCGGCAGGAGCAGAAGCGGCGGTCCGGGAAGACCCCGCTCCAGTTGCAGCAGATGCGCGAGGTGCTCCCTCGACAACCTTGCTTGCCGCGATGGAGCGTGTCGCGCGGCGCGGCGGCTATTGACCCGTCTGCTGCTTCGTTACGTCCCCGGCCTTGCGGAGACGCCTTCTTGGTGGAGCTGGAGGCTCTGCTGATGGCGAGCTGCCTGAAGATGAGGAGGAAGAGGAGTCGATCTCTAGCGAGCCGCTCGTATCCTCGGCGGGCTCGCTCGACTCGTCGCCTTGCTCGATGGGCTCGCTCGACCCGGCACCCTGCACGGCGGGCTCGCTCGACTCGGCGTCTTGCCCGGCAGGCTCCCCCTCGCTCGGCAAGGCTTGCCGCCTTTGCTGCGTCCGCCTCCTCCACGGTGAATCCAAACTCACCCGCGGCTGCGGCCGCCTCTTCCAGCATAGTGGCAATGTACGCCATCTCCTAGTCAGTGGTGTCGCGGGTGAGGCCTTTCTTCTCGTTGGAGCGGACCGACACTTCTTCCAAGTTGTCGAAGAACGCCTGCACGGCGTCCTCTGCAGGCTCTTGCCAAGTTGGGTCGATCCCATGAGAGTCGCACAACGGCATCATTGCGCAGATGCGGCTGAGCGCAAAGTTATTGCACAGTGGAACGACGCCCCTCGGCAACCTGAATACTTCGGGGTGGTCGGGGCCATACTTGAACAGCTCCTGGAGCATCGCGTTGAGCTCCAGGACAGTGAAATTGAAGTTGAGGCCCGGGCGCAGCCTCATGATGTCCGCCGCATTCTCGAACTCCCAAGCGGGTCTCTTCCTCTCCTGCAAGGGGGCGATGCGGCGGCGAAGGAAATCAGCGCCAACTGCGCCTACAGTTAGCCCGGCAAGCCTGATGCGTCGAATCCGGGCAGTGGCAATCTTCAGCCTATTATCCTCCGGGGCCAGGTCACTCCAGTCATTGCCGCGTACTACTGGGTCTTGGCGCCGAGCGGTAAATGGCTGCGGGTTCTCCTCGACGATCCAGCACCAGTTGGCTCTCCACTCCAACCATTTGCTGCGGAGCTCTCCCTATAGATAAGCTTCCTTCTTGTGGGCTCTCAAGATCCAGGAGATTCCGCCGGATAGAGGCTCTCCTCTCTCAACTCGAGGCATAAAGAAGTGGCGGAAGAGGGCTACATTGGGGTTGACTCCGACAAAGTTTTCGCAGAGATGTGCGAAAACTGCCATGGCCAGAACGACGTTGGGGGTGAAGTCAAGGAGGTGGAACCTGTAGGTGTTCATGATGTCGCAGAAGAATTCAGAGAAGGGCGGGCAGAGCCCGCAGTAGAAGAACAAGGCGAAGAACGCATATCCGTTCGGAATCATTTTACAAGCGGCGGCTGGGAGTACCTTGGTGTGTGGATGCACCCGCGTCTCCCCCGACCAGAAGAGGTAATAGTTCTCCCTCAGCTCCCTCACGGCAAGCTTGGGGGG
>LR738712.1:766524859-766643704 GCA_902687465.1 Secale cereale
GAAGACAGCCCACTCCTTTCGCAGCGCCGCGAGCCGCAGCGCCTCGGCCGACTTTGCCTTCTTCCCCTTCTTGGTTTTCGGAGCCATGGCGGAAGTGGTGAGGGAGGTCGACGGCGTTGGTGGTGCTAGTGGCGATGGGGGGCGGAGCGCTGCTCTCTTTCAGCTTTGAGAAGAAGGGGAGCGGCGGAGGTTAGAGTAGCAACGGGCGAATGGACGAACTGCCCCTGTTTCCCCTGCTTATAAGGAGGGAGGGGGCGGACGTTCCGCATTTTCGAATAAAGAAACCGCCCACGATCTCTTCCACGACGCCGCAATCAACGCGTGTCGTTAAGGGAGGGCGCGGTGGATACGGAGAAAGATACGGCACGACCCAGGCCGCGCGTGCCCGTGCACTGTTTTGGGCCTGGCCCAACAGCGCTCGGCACCGTGTATGGCCCAGGCCCGGGGGCTCCTGTTGGTGTACTAAAGTAGGGGTACCCTAGTATCCCGAACTTGTGCACGGGCAGTCGCAGCGCCCCGCGGCAAGGCTTGCTGGGTGGCCGCCAAGGTCCTTTGTGGTTCCTTTGGAGCCATTCAAGAACAAAGTATCCAAGCCAAGGAGACAAGGACCCGGCAAGAGGAGCTTGCCGGGAAGGCCACTCAGGGCGCAAGGCCCTGGCAAGAGGAGCTTGCCAAGAAGATCAACCAAGGCATCTCAAGAAACTTTCCGCGAGGCGCCACGCGTCCCGGCAAGGCCCAGTGAGCGACAAGCTCCCGGAAGCGACAAGATAGCGACCGCGGCAAGGCGCTTGCCACGACAAGCTTCCACTCAGTAGCCGCGCTCCAGCGCATCCACCCACGTGTCGCTCTGGGACCCTTCCGGGCGCACGTGGCGGAAAGCTGTGTAGCCAGGGGTACGCGGTGGCAAGCGGCGCTGACAAGGTTGCCATCGTGGCGAACGGTGGCGCCCCTGACGGCCCCTTTTTGCACTGTTTGGGCGACGGCGATGGGCATTTAATGCCCTTGTCCCCTGCCGTCAGGGTTAGGTATGGAACACTGTACAAGTAGGTGTACCAACTACACCACCTTTCCATTTTTACCCTTAGCTGCGTTGCCACCTGTCGGTGACCCCTTGAGCATATAAAAGGAGGCCCATGCGCAACGTAGAGGGAGGTTAGACACTCAGAACTCTCACGCTCGGTCTCGTTAGCCGCTGAAGTGTACTGTAGCTCTCAGCGCTCCCGAGCCAAGAACTCAATACAAACCAAAGCAGGAGTAGGGTTTTACACATCCGTGCGGCCCGAACCTGGGTAAACTGCTCGTGTGCTTCGCCTCGATCTGCTCTTCATGCGATCTCCGCCCCCTGCCGTACCGAAAGGGGCTCCTGTCCCATAGGTATTCGTGGGTGGATCAGTTTCCCCGACAGTTGGGATTCGATGAATTGTGGATTTCTGATCAGATGATTCATTGAAAGTAATTGAGTCTTTTCTGAACTTTATTAAGCATGGTTCTTATAGCTTTGTATTTCTTTCTGGACTATCCGTTTGCTTTGGACAACTAGACTGATTATCTTGCAATGGGAGAGGTTCTTTGTGATGGGTTCAATCTTGCGGTGTCCTCACCCAGCGGCAGAAAGGGTTGCGATGCATGTATTTGTATTGTTGCCATTAAGGACAAAACATTGCTTCAGTTTACTTTGTCTACATCATGTCATCATACTTCATGCATTACTCTGTTTGTTATCAACTTAATACGTAGAGAGGCAAGCATAGAAGCGCTCTCGAAGCAAAGTAATAGTAGTAGATGCAGGCAGGAGTCGATCTTCTTGTCATGGACGTGGTGCCTATATACATGATCATTGCCATGAATAACATCATAACTATGCGCTTTTCTATCAATTGCCCAATGGTAATTTGTTTACCCATCGTATGTTATTGTTTTGAGAGAGAAACCTCTAGTGAAAACTATGGCCCCCAGGTTTACTTTAATTATATTACTAAGACCAAAAATATATTGCTGCAATTTATTTACTTCTCTTTTATTTTGCAATTTATCCATCTACCACTACAAGATTTAATCCTTGCAAGAACCAGTTCAAGGGGATTGACAACCCTCTTTCCCACACTGGGTGCAAGTATTTTCTTTTGTGTGTGGAGGTGCTGTTCACTAGGATTTGTGTGGTTCTCCTTTTGGTTCCATATTTTGGCGAACGTAGTATTTCAAAATTTTCCTACGATCATGCAAGATCTATCTACTAGATGCATAGCAACGAGAGGGGAGAGTGTCTCTACGTACCCTCGTAGACCAAAAGCGGAAGCGTCTAGTGACGCGGTTGATGTAGTCGAACGTCTTCGCGATCCAACCGATCCAAGCACCGAACGTACGGTACCTCCCCGTTCAGCACACGTTCAGCTCGATGACGTCCCACGAGCTCTTGAACCAGTTGAGCTTCACGGGAGAGTATCGTCAGCACGACGGCGTGGTGACGGAGATGATGAAGCTACCGGCGCAGGGCTTCCCTAAGCACTGCAACGGTATGACCGAGGTGTGTTTCTGTGGAGGGGGCACCGCACACGAATAAAACGATATTGCTTGTGTGTCATTGGGTGCCCCCTGCCCACGTATATAATGGAGCAAGGTGGAGGTGCGGCCAGCCCAAGGGGCGCGCCATACGAGTAGGATTCCTACTCCTAGTAGGAATAGGAATCCCCTTTCCTATTCCTACTAGGAGTAGGAAAGGAAGGGGAAGAGGAGAAGGAAGGAGAGGAGCGCCTCCCCCCTTCTCCTAGTCCAACTAGGATCCCTAGGGGGGCAGCCCTATGGGTTGCCTCTCTCTTTCCCTCATTGGCCCACTATGGCCCATAGTCCCTCGGGGGGGGGGGGGGGGGGTTCCTGTAACCCCCTCCGGCACTCCGATTTTATCCAATAACATCTGGAACACTTCCGGTGTCCGAATATAGTCGTCCAATATATTAATATTTATGTCTCGGACATTCCGAGATTCCTCGTCATGTCCGTGATCTCATCCGGGACTCTGAACTACCTTCGGTACATCAAAACTCATAAACTCATAATATCGGTCGTCATCGAACGTTAAGCGTGCGGACCCTACGGGTTCGAGAATTATGTAGACATGACCGAGACACATCTCCGGTCAATAACCAATAGCGGAACCCGGATGCTCATATTGGCTCCTACATATTCTACAAAGATCTTTATTGGTCAAACCGCATAACAACATACGTTGTTCCCTTTGTCATCTGTATGTTCCTTGCCCGAGATTCGATCGTCGGTATCATCATACCTAGTTCAATATTGTTACCGGCAAGTCTCTTCACTCGTTCCGTAATACATCATCTCGTGACTAACTCATTAGTCATTTGCTTGCAAGGCTTATTATGATGTGTATTACCGAGAGGGCCCAGAGATACCTCTCCGACACTCGGAGTGACTAATCCTATTCTTGATCTATGCCAACACCACGAACACTTTCGGAGGCACCTGTAGAGCATCTTTATAAGCACCCAGTTACGTTGTGACGTTTGATAGCACAAAAGGTGTTCCTCCGGTATTGGGGAGTTGCATAATCTCATAGTCACAGGAACATGTATAAGTCATGAAGAAAGCAGTAGCAGTAAAACTAAACGATCATAGTGCTAAGCTAACGGATGGGTCTTGTCCATCACATCATTATCCTAATGATGTGACCCCGTTGATCAAATGACAACTCATGTCTATGGCTAGGAAACATAACCATCTTTGACAACGAGCTAGTCTAGTAGAGGCATACTAGGGACACTCTATTTTGTCTATGTATTCACACATGTACTAAGTTTCCAGTTAATACAATTCTAGCATGAATAAATGACATTTATCTTGATATAAGGAAATACAAATAACAACTTTATTATTGCCTCTAGGGGATATTTCCTTCAGTCTCCCACTTGAACTAGAGTCAATAATCTAGGTTACGTAGTAATGATTCTAACACCCATGGAGTCTTGGTGTTGATCATGTTTTGCCCATGGAAGAGGCTTAGTCAACGGGTCTGCGACATTCAGATCCGTATGTATCTTGCACATTTCTATGTCTCCCTCCTTGACTTGATCGCGGATGGAATTGAAGCGTCTCTTGATGTGCTTTGTTCTCTTGTGAAATCTGTATTCCTTCGCCAAGGCTATTCTTCCAGTGTTGTCACAAAAGATTTTCATTGGTCCCGATGCACTAGGTATTACACCTAGATCGGATATGAACTCCTTCATCCAGACTCCTTCATTTGCTGCTTCCCAAGCAGTTATGTATTCCGCTTCACATGTAGACCCCGCCACGACGCTCTGCTTGGAACTGCACCAACTGATAGCTCCACCGTTCAATAAAAATATATATCCGGTTTGTGACTTAGAGTCATCCGGATTAGTGTCAAAGCTTGAATCGACGTAACTGTGTACGACGAGCTCTTTGTCACCTCCATTAACGAGAAACATATCATTTGTCCTTTTCAGGTACTTCAAGATGTTCTTGACCGCTGTCCAGTGATCCACTCTTGGATTACTTTGGTACCTCCCTGCTAAACTTATAGCAAGGCACACATCAGGTCTGGTACACAACATTGCATACATGATAGATCCTATGGCTGAGGCATAGGGAATGACTTTCATTTTCTCTCTATCTTCTAAAGTGGTCGGGCACTCACTACTAGAAAAAAGGCTATAGGTAATATCACTATTAGTGGCGCACCAGAGATGTGGTGCGCCACTACTATATAGCAGTGGCGCACCACAAACAGGTGCTCCACTAATAGTGACATTACTAGTGGCGCACCAGGTGTGGGGTGCGCCACTACTATGTTTTTGAACAGTAACCAGCCATGCCCAGGCTTACCAGTGGCGCACCAGGACAAGGTGCGCCACTACTATTTTTGATAGTAGTGGCGCACCTTGCCCTGGTGCGCCACTGGTAAGGCTGGGCATGGTGGTCCAAAAAAAAACAATAGCAGTGGCGCACCCCTTCACTGGTGCGCCACTAGTATTCCAGGCTACTAGTGGCGCACCAGTGAAGGGGTGCGCCACTGGTAACCTGGGAGCAGTAGCTACTTAGGCAGCCACACCTACCACACACACTCACTTTCCCCCCTCCACCAAAACAAATCTGGTCGTCTTGCTCCTCCTCCTCACCTCATTTGCACCATTGATTCACCCAAATTAAGTGGTTAAATTTCCTTTTTTTGATAGGTAAGTAAGGGGAAAGCTTTCTTATTATGTTCTAGATCTACTTTTCTCTCCGTCTCCAACAACGTACACACTTTTTATGGCCTAGAGATGTACGTATGTTTGTGGTGTTGCATATGTTTGTGTTTGCAGGTACCGGTATTTGAAATGCGATAGTTGCCAATATTTTGCCGGAATGTTGATTCATTTCCGTTTCGGCGAGAATTTGGCACTATGTGCATTCTTTTTGGTCCTATTTTTAGGCAAAGTCATGGCAAATTTTTTTTTGTTCTAAAATATCATTTTGCTCTACCCCGCAGGCGACCATGGTCCGCACGATGACCGAAGGCATCGTAAATAGGTTTTTGAGCTCCGCGAAGGCCGAGATGCTTCAAAAGAACGAGACGGAGATAAGATGTCCGTGTCGAAGATGCAAGCTTAAGAGCCTTATTGCGGACCCGGATTCCGGGCAGGTGCGGGACCACTTGCTCTTGCGTGGTTTCATGGATGGCTATCGGTGGCAAGGTGATGAAGATGACTATGAAGTCATCCATGGGGGCCGGGCAAGCAGAAAAAAGGAAGGGCAGCAAGACAATAGCGGCGAGGGCGGGCGAGAAGACGAAGAATCTCCAGGACATGATCACGAAGTAGATGCAGGACACGGTCATCATGTAGAAGATGCCGGACATGATGATGAGGAAGATCAAGACGAAGGGCATGATCATGAAGATGAAGATGCCGGAGCAGACGACGATGGACCATCGATGGGCTGGGTGCATGACCCTCATATTCAAGAGCTGCTTCGCAAGCAGACGGGTAACGCAAGAGCTGCCGCCCGAGAGAAAGCCAAGCTGGATCAACTGGAGACAGACGCGGTTACTCCATTGTATGAAGGATGCAGGCCCGAGGATACCCGCCTGAAAGTAACGCTCATGGCTCTGGAGATGAATGTAAAACACAAAATGACCGACGCATGCTTCGACGAGAACATGTCATTCTGGCACGAACGTCTTCCGAAGGGGAACAAGTGCCCGACCAGTTTCGAGGAGGCGAAGAAAATCGTGTGTCCTCTGGATTTACCGCACGTGAAATACCATGTGTGCATGAACGATTGCATCATTTATCGGGACGAGCACGCGGAGTCTACCATATGTCCGGTGTGCGGCGTCAGTCGATACAAGAAGAGGAAGAAAGCTCCTCGAAAAGTGGTGTGGTACTTTCCGATCACTCCTCGTCTGCAGCGGTATTTCGCGGACCCTAAGCTAGCAAAGCTCCTGCGTTGGCACGCGGATAGGGAGGAGAAGAAGCGAGAAGATGACGGAAATGATCCGGAGATAAATAAAAAAGACAAGATGCTGAGTCACCCTAAGGACGCGAGCCAGTGGCAAGCGTTGAACTTCGAAGACACAGAATTTGGGGACGATCCAAGGAACATCGTGCTGGGCGCGAGCACCGATGGAGTCAATCCGTTTGGCAGCCAGAGAAGCACACATAGCACCTGGCCTGTGTTTGTGTGGATGTACAACCTTCCCCCCTAGATGTGCATGAAGAGGAAGTACATTCACATGAGTATGCTAATTGAAGGGCCGAAACAACCAGGGAACGACATCAATCTGTATCTGGGGCTGCTGAAAGAGGAGCTAGACACGCTGTGGAAAACGCCAGCCAATACGTGGGACGCCGCAGCGAAAGAATATTTCCCTATGAGAGCCGCACTGCTCACGACGGTGCACGACTATCTCGGTTACGGATATGTCGCGGGGCAGGTGGTCCACGGATTTTGTGCATGCGTCAGGTGCATGGATGACACAACGTATCGCCAGCTAGATAGAGATCCCGGGTCTTCAAAAACCGTGTTCATGGGACATCGAAGGTGGCTTCGCGACGATGACGCATGGAGAAAACGCAAGGATCTGTTCGATGGTGAAACCGAACCCCGAAGACCCCCACGTACGAGGAGCGGCGAGGAAATAGACGAGCTGTTGAAAAATTGGAAAGAGTGCCCACCGCCGGGAAAGAAGCGAAAGGCGCCAGAGCCGCTGCTGAAGGTATGGAAAACGAGGTCTGTTTTCTGGGACTTGCCGTACTGGAAGATCCTCCGTGTGCCTCACAGCCTTGATGTCATGCATATCACGAAGAACGTGTGCGAGAGTCTGCTTGGTACCCTGCTCAACATGCCACAGAGGACCAAAGATGGGCCGAAAGCAAGGGCAGACTTGCAAAAAATGGGCATCAGGGAGGAGCTCTGGCGCCCTAATGATGATGATGATGATGATGAGGCGAAGGACACGGAAAGTCATCGCAAAGGCAAAAAGGCCAAGAAGATCGAATATGACTACCCTCCCGCGTGCTTCACTCTAAGTCAGAAGGAGATCGAGCAGTTTTTCACCTGCCTCGTAGGAGTAAAACTTCCTTACGGTTACGCGGGGAAGATAAGCAGATACCTAGACTCAGCGAAGCAGAAGTTCAGCGGGATGAAGTATCACGACTGTCACGTGCTGATGACGCAGATACTTCCAGTTGCAATCCGTGGGATCATGGACGCGCACGTCCGTGACACGCTATTTGGCCTATGCAACTTTTTCGACGTCATCTCTCGGAAGTCTGTTGGCGTGAGGCAACTCAGAAGGCTACAGGAAGAGATCGTGGTGATACTATGCGAGCTTGAGATCTACTTCCCGCCCGCATTCTTCGACGTTATGGTGCATCTGCTGGTCCATATCGTGGAGGATATCATCCAACTCGGGCCGACGTTCCTGCACAGCATGATGCCGTTCGAAAGGATGAATGGTGTCATCAAAGGATACGTTCGCAACAGGGCACGTCCAGATGGAAGCATAGCAAAGGGCTTTTTGACCGAAGAGTGCATCTCCTTCTGCACGAATTATCTAGGCATCGAGAACCCCGTTGGTCTGCCCGTCAACAGGCACCTCGGCAGGCTCGCTGGATGGGGTCACCGCGAGGGTCGCCGCGAAATGCATGTCGACTTCATGGGTCGACTCGCCGACTTTGAAAGAGCAAACCTAGTCGCGCTATAACACATAGACGTGGTTGATCCTTGGGTGGTAGAGCACAAAATCTTTATTGAGAAGACGTACAATGACCGAGGCCAACAGAGGACGGAGGGAGCTATAATCAAAGAGCACAACTCATGTTTCACGCGTTGGTTCAAGGAGAAGCTTCTGTCGTACCCTTTACATGAGGATTCTTCCGCGGAAGAAAAACTCATATTCGCCTTGTCACAGGGCGCCGAGCACAACCTGATGACCTATGAGGCGTACGATATCAACGGCTACACATTCTACACCGAGGAAAAGGACATGAAGAGCGATTATCAGAACTCCGGGGTAACGATGGAATCCTACACCGGTAACGACAAGGACAGATACTACGGAAGGATCGAGGAGA
Source organism: Secale cereale (assembly GCA_902687465.1). Taxonomy (NCBI): domain Eukaryota; kingdom Viridiplantae; phylum Streptophyta; class Magnoliopsida; order Poales; family Poaceae; genus Secale; species Secale cereale. The sequence goes on from LR738712.1 coordinate 766,533,454, forward strand.
TCTGGGAGCTGAGCTACGCTGGAGAGAAGGTCCCGATGTTCCGTGTCAGATGGGCCAAGGGCGTCCTAAAAGAAGACCGGTATTTCACCACCATGGTTATACCAGAAGCCAAATCCAAGACCGCGGGCGCAAACGTCACCGCGAAAAATGAGCCATGGGTACTGGCTTCCAAAGTGGACCAATGCTTCTTCATTACCGACCCGTCAAAGCCCAGTCGTGTTGTCGTGAGGAGAGGCAAAAGGAACATCATCGGAATGGATGGAGTCGCCAATGAGCAAGACTTTGACAAGTACGGCGACCCGAAGATGGAAGATGACGACGACGATGAAGTACCATACACCACAAGAAGAAGCAGGACCACCCTACCTAAAGGACGTCCGTTCAAGAGAAGATCAATTCAAGGGGTTCCGGGGCTAAATTATTCAACCGCGAGGAAGAAGGGCAAGAAGATTGTGAAAAGATAGCTAAGATTGAATCACGACGTGTCGGCCGCGCGTGTGTGTGTGTGTCAGTGGCAAGCTCAATTATTACATGCAACTAAATTATTACATGTATCACTTGATTTCAACCATGTCATCTAATTCTAAATCTTTGCACAATGGTTTTATCACTCCATTTGCATTTTCCTATTCTTTTATCTCAAATCTTAAATTATCACAATGATTCAAATCTTAAATCTAAACACATAAGCCCACGTATATTGTCCTAAAAGATGTACATATATTTAATAGGAAATATTCAAATACATTAAAATGTATGTTGTTTAACAATATTTACATTCAAATGTATGTTGTTTAACAATATTTACATTCAAATACATTCAAATATTCAAATACATTCAAATATATTTAATAGAAAACTAAAAAAGAACTGACAAAAACAGTAAAGAAAAAACACAGAAAAAGGTAAAAAAATGTTTAAAGACCGGACTAGTGCAACCAATAGACATATATACATCAAAAACATTTTTTTAAAAGATTGAAAAAAATGGGGCCGCCAGGATTCGAACCCTGGCTGGCTGGGTTATGCATCAAGGGTCCAACCACTAGGCCATGGCAGTAGTTCTGTGCATAACACAAACGCGGACAGTTTTAACCTATTACTACGAGTAGTAATGGCGCACTACCAGAGATGCGCCATTGAAATGCTCTGTTTATGGCGCACCTGCGAGGGGTGCGCCATTGTTAGCGCTGCCATCCCTGGCCTGCTTCTCCTCCCCGGCCGCGCCTCCCTCTCCTCACTCCCCGCACTTGTCCCTCTTCTTCCTCTCCTCTTCCCCTCCCCTGTCGCCGCCACAGCCCCCCATCCCCTGCGGCGCCGCCCCCTCCGACGCCACCGCCGGCCGCTGGGTCCCGACCCCGTCTCCCCCGCCGCCTCCCCTCCCCTGCTGCCCTGCAACGCCGGAGCCCTTCCCGAGTGCGACAGCTAGGGTTCCAAGCCGCCGCGGCGCGCCTAGCCGCTGCCCCGCCGCCGGTCCCTCCCTGGAGCAGCCGCTCCTGCCCAGCAACGCCGTCGCCCGGAGCTACGCCGCCGACCAATCCACGGGAAGCAGGTAGCCGCCACTCCTTCTTGCATCCTCTGTCTGCTCAAAAAAAAAATCAACCTCTTAAGATCCAGGGAGAGCTTATAGTGGCACGGGCAACCATTCTTTATTATTTCAGTCAATCTCCACCACCTCATATCATGGTTGTTCTTCTAATCTCAAAGCAAATCATGTTGGTTGAGATGATTGACTGAAACTGAAACTTTCAGGTGATTGTGTGTTAGCAATTCTGTAAGATTGATTAGAGGGGGCACTCTGTTTTTCTTCCTTTCATTTTTGTAACTGATTTTTTTAGCTGAAGGTTTTTATACTGCTAGTTGCCTAGGTTGTATAGGAACTCCTACAACAACAGCTAGGTGCCAATTCTGAATGGCTCAAGTTTTTCACGACTCATCTATTTACATTCGCATGCATCTGTCCAGCTGTGTTTCCAATCTGTTTATGAATACAAGTGGTTTGATTTAAATCTTTTTTGGTATCTGAACTTCAGTCTTGTTTGCTCAGATTCAGTGGAGTCTTAATCAGATCGACATTCTTGTTTCATACTAAGTCTAGCTTCAGTAAGTCTAATTTGACGATGTGGCTGTTCCATGCCCACAAATATGTGGTAGAGCTAGCTTGAAGCTATATTTTCAGTCACATATTTTTTTTAATTATTAGAATTGCTATAACATCTGACAATTGACAAACAGTTTGACAACAGAACTGTTGATCTGTACTCTATTATTTCAGAACCTACCAAAGCATTTTAGCCTCTTGTAGTCAGTCAACATTTTAGTACTAGTGGTATTGTTGGCATGATAGATGTCCCAAATCTTGATTTTCTCTCCAAAATCTGAGGTAATTTGTTTGATTTTTTTCTCCTGTAGGAGCTGAAAGGGACAAGGCCACTGGGAAGTTAGGGGCTACATATCCCTCCTCTCCTTGATTTTCTCTCCAAAATCTAAGGTAATTTGTTTACTAAATCCATATGTGCTAAATTCTAATGCTTCTAAACATTTCTTGGTCTTATGCTACTGCTTTGATCCATTATGCTGCTGCTCTGTTTGCTGCTGAACATATTTGATAAGTATATTAAGTATTTGCTGCTGCTCTGTTTGCTGACCATATTTGCTGCTGAACATATTTAAAAAGACATCAAATTCCCAAGCTGAACATATTTGCTGCTGCTGAACATATTTGTTGCTGCTCTAGTTATTTAACATGCATGAGGATCATAAGTATGTTAAGTTCTGCTGCTGCTGCTCTGTTCTGCTGCTGCTGCTTTATATAGGAGGATGATTTCCCCCTATATGTAGGCCTCGGTCAGTCATCGGTCATTATATAATGATCACACTAATTGTCTGTTTCATATATATATATATGGAAAATTAGTTCAACTTTTATTACTAATTATATGCTTCAAGCCATGAAATGCATTAGCAGTACTAGTATGGTTATCAGTACTAATGGCTGAACTCATTATGGTGGTTACTATGCAAGTTGTTAACTGCATCGGTTTTCAACTAAGTACTGTGGTTGTTTTTGTGCCTACGAACACGGTCTGTTTTATATGAGCTAGGTTACTTTGTTAGCTGCAAAGCATCAGTAATCGTCTGAAGTAATTAAGGTTGTTACTGTCTAAGTTGTCATTGCATTGGTTTTCAACTAGTGCCGTCGTTGTTGTTGTGCATATGGAAGATATGCCATTTTTTGGCATGGTGGCCTCTGACTCCCTATAGTGGTAGATTTGCTTTGTGCTGAAGTAGCTATCTTGTGATGAGCCTTGTGCGGCTGTGTGATTTGAACACATATTTCAGGAAATTTTTTCAAGTATGGAACATTTTTTGCTGTCTACAAGGCTATGTATTAGACAGTGGAACATGTTTGTAGATAATATTTTGAGAAACAACTAGTTACTAGTGGCAGATTTTACCTAGGACATGTAAAATAACTCAAAAAAGATAACTGAAGAAAACAAGACTGAATGTGATTTTCCTGTTATGTCTAGTTCTACACTTCTACTATATGTAGGCCTTTTTTGTCCATATGAAAGCAGAGGACCATATGGTCTGTGGCCTTTTCATCCATATGAAAGTAGAGGCACATTGTGGTGCTAGTTTGCTGGGTTTTGTCTCCGACCATCTTGTCGTGATGATTTTGCAGGTACCCCGAGAGGCCCTTGAGTTTGCCGGAATGTCGATTAACTTCCGTTCCGGCAAGTTCGGGTACTCCATATGTCCTATTTTCAGCAAAGGTCATGCTGAAATTTTCCGTGAATTTTAGCATGACTTTGCTAAAAATAGGACATATGGGGTACTTGCGACTAATGCATGGGCCGGGGTATCTTAGTACTTAATTAAGTAGGATCAAGAATTAAGTAGGACTAGTTCTGAATAGCTTCTATCAACGGCACTCTAAACGATAAAACCGTAGCTTTTAGGATGCCTCGGTGTCGACAAACCCTAAGTGATGAGACCATGATAATTCCTCACAAACCCTAAATGATGAGATCTTGTTCCTTGACAATAACCAACTTTTTGACCAAACTTTTTTCCTATTTAGAGCGAACATGGCCGACAACGATGAGGCCGGCGGTTCGGGCGGCAAGCCATTCTGGGAGCTGTCCCAGGAGATGGAGGAATACCCTCACCGCTATGAGGACGCCGCGGAAGACACCGATCCCGACTACACAACCCCTAGTGGCGTCGGGGATGACACCACTGATGGTGCCGCCGGGGATGCCACCACTGATGATGGCAGCGAACGCACAGATGGCAGCCAACCGAAGAGGCAACGGAAGGACCGGCGCCCGAACGTGCTCGGCACCGTCAAGGAGGAATTTACTGAAGTGTCCTCCAGTGGGCATCCAACGGCGCCCAAAGAATTAGTCAGTGGGTACGCGGGACAACTCGGGTGCATTGTCCGGAGCACCGTCACAATCAACACCGAGAACCTAAGGCATCGTGAACGAGGGAATTTGCGGATCCTCCTCTTCACGAAGCTGCACGAACGATACAAGTTCCCCGGTGACTTCGCAAACACACGCCTCTTAGGGAATAAAGTGAACAGTGCCGCCCTCACGAAGATGAGCACGGCCCTGGCTTCTTGGAGAGCCCGGGTGAAGAAAATGATTGAAAGAGGTGATAGTTATGAGAAGATCAAGGAGAAAAATCCTTCGATCAGCAAAGCTGACTACCTGGAGTTCAAGACCAAGTGCGAGAGCAACGCATCCGTGGAATCAAGTCAGTGGGGGAAAGAAATGCGGGAATTGAACTTAGGGGTCCACACACTCGGTCCCGGCGGTTATAGAGTGGCGGAACCTAAATGGGACAAGGAGGACGCGGAGCGTGTCGAGCAAGGCCTACCGCCCCTCTTCGATAAATACCGCCATGAAAAGCAGACCAGGAACTATATCAGAGCCCGGTACAAGGAGGACCCGGTAACAAAGGAGCTTACCACGGATCCGAAGGTGAAGGCGCTTGAGCTTGTTCTGGTAAGGAATACACCCCCGCGTAATTAGCTCCATATGGTTGCATTCTAATTAATGAAGCCAAATTTCTAAATGGTTCACGTTACTTCCGCAGGAAACTGAAAGCAGTAGCGCGGGGTCTCAGAGCTCCCCGTCTGCCCCTTGGGACACCACTTTAAATAGGGCGTTGAATGTAATGAAACAGAAGGATAAGTTAACTAAGCCGACGTCAGCTGGTCGTGTGGCCGGCGAAGGCTTGTCCACGAAATGGTCGGAATACTATAAGACTGGGCGAAAGGAGAGAAAGACCAGCTTGGAAAGCCAGGAGGTTAAAGAACTCAAGGCAAAAGTGGCGCAGATTCCTCAGATAGTCGAAGAGCAAGTGCGAGACCAAGTGCGAGACCAACTGGGAGCGACGATCACCGCCATTATGCCTACCTTGGTTGAGGGGCTGCGGGGGTGGTTTGCGGGCGGCCAACAGGGGCCGCCCCCGATTCCCAGCTTGACGGGCAACAACTCGCACAACGCGCCGGCAGTGGTGTCTCCGGCGGAGGCGTCATTGGTGTCTCCGGTGCCGGCGCCGGCATTGGAGCTTGATGCACCCGGGTGTGGGAAGAATACGCCGGCCGGCACCTCGGCAGCAAGCGGCCCCTCCGTCACTTGCACGCCCGCCGTTGGCGGTGCCTCGACATTAGCCGAGCTCGACGCCATCACGGTAACTAAGCCTCGGCCGATGACTTCATCTCCTTGCCTTTGACTGGGCATCCCTGACGCCCTACATGTTTTCGCAGGGCGCCGCCAACGAAGTTCCATGCACTCTCCTGCACTTCGTGGACGGCAAGTTGATCGATGTCGCCAAGGCCAAAATCGTTGAACCGGGCAACCGCGTGTTCCACCATAATCCGATGCCACCCACCGTGTATAGGGTTCAACTGGTTCGGGTGCTGCGGGGCTGCGACGACTTGTTACCTCCGTATCGACCCCATGGGGCCGACGAAGATGATGTGATGACCCTCGGCGCCTGCTTCAACTGGCCATTGCTTTGGCCGAAGAGCCAGATTCGTTTGGGGGCCGGGGTCACCACCCCACAGACAACACCGCCAGTCCTGCCGGCGCCAAGCCATGGCAAGACCGCCGCAACGCTACCGCCGTCAGCTGATCCGGGCATGCATATGGCACAGGATCCGGACGTCGACGACGGTACATTTGTCAACGTCGATGACTACTTCAACGAACATGGTGGGTACGGTGATGAATTCTTGGCGCCTCCTTCTCAAGAACCCAACCCTGCAAAAGTCGATCGCGATCTAGCTGGTACCGCGGAGAAACCCAATTGCAACAGGCGTCGTCTGTTCGGTTCTCAGGAGACGCCTCCAGCTGCCGCCTTCACCGAGACTCAAGCAGCCGAGGTGGGAAATATTATCAGCCCCACCACACTCAAGAAGGTGGTCTCTGAGCAGACCTCGATCCCATTACATCAGCAGAAGCCAAAGAAGGGACGGAAAAGAAAAACTAACAAGGGTGCGAGCCAGCCGGCACCGAGTACGATCCGTGCTCAGGACGGGCCACCAATACCTAAGGATATCATGAGGGCGGTGCATGTGGCGGGTAGGCCGATGCTACCGGCTAATCTGTTCAAGGCTGCAACCGGTGCTATGCGGAGTCTGCATGACAGTGTTCTTTCTATGGAGAAGCGGCGTCTCTCCGAGAAAGATGACTCATACCCAGTTTTCGTGGCCAAGGTGCCAGAGGGCAAGGGCTTTGTCGATGGCACCATCGGGAGTATGATCGTCCTGCGGTTTGATGACATCTTCGCTATGTTTAACCTTCATCCGCTGCACTACACCTTCATTCGGCTATTTTCGCTCAATATGGAGATGCAGATCATTAGAGACAAGACCCCGGACATCGTGATAGTCGACCCCTTCTACATGCGTGCCAAGCACTTGGACAGCGCTGGGGACCGGCAAGTCGCGAGTTCATACCTCGAAGGCGTCATTATGGCGAACAAAGATAAGGATACCTTCCTCGTGCCTTACTTTCCCGAGTAAGTCATCCCCTCACCGCCCCGTAACATATGATTTCTTAGATTTCGATCGTTCTTTTTTTCCCTAACATTCCGTGTTTTGTGCAGTGACACACGTTGCACACTCATCCTCTTAAGCCCGAAATATTCCACGGCCACGTATTTCGACTCGGACCGTCAGTCGAAGAAAAACTACACAAATATCAAGAAAGTTCTTGATGATGCTCTCCCCGGCTACGCCAAATCTGGAGGCACCTTCAGGAAGGAAATGTGTAGGTACGGCAAGCACGTGTTCACCCACGTAACGACGTTCCCCTGCGTCAAGCAGCCGCCTAGCAGTCAGAAGGATGCCTACTACGCCCTCCATCACATGCGGGCGATCGTACGGGACCATAATCACCTTATGCTACCAAAGGGTCTCCAAGATTGGGCCGCACGCTTGTCGGCAATCCAGGACATGGACATCAGACAAGAATTCTTTCGCATCCAGTCGGAGTTTGCGGAAATCATCTGTCAAGATGTCCTTCGTACCTCGGGGCAGTTCCACCTCAAATATCAACCGTCCAACAGTGAAATAGAAACAACGCTACAAATGCAGGCTGACAACGACCGCACATTCATGACGCCGACGGATGACGGCGGCTTCATCCACGCTCTGGTCCCTGAGTCGAGTCGAAGAAAGTATTGATGGTATGTAGTTCTGAAATGTCGATTAGCTCGTGTTGTAATTAAACTTTAATGAACTTGTATGTCTCTTTAGTTTGGACAGTCGTTCAACTTATATGTAATCGATGCTATTTATTAGTAGGACCATGAACCGTGCTATTAATGTGTTGCTTTTCTCTTCCGATCCTTTTGTTGCATACTTATATATTATCTGTGAATTGCTACTAACGTTTTGTTTGTCTAGTGCATAGAGATGCCGTCGTACGTCGTGTACAAGGGTAGGGTTCCCGGAGTCTATGACGACTGGGAGGAGTGTCGGAGACAGGTTCACCATTTCAGCGGTAACAATTACAAAGGGTACACCACTAGGGCGGAGGCGGAAGCTAGATACGAGCGCTATCTAGAGGGAGAGAGGAGGGAGCGGAGGAGGAACCGGATGAAGACTAGTTTCATCGCGATGATGCTCATCGTGACCGCAACTCTCTTCTATGTGATGGTAGTTTAGATGATATCAACTTTGTAATGTGACGACAAACTCGCTACTCGGTCTCGAGACCTAAACTTGTCTAATATTTGAACTTTGTTCGCTATTTCGAATTCGGAGACTAATGTGATGAATTGTATTATGTGCTGTTTATATTCTGTGATGTATTGTATTTTGTAACCTGTGCAAATACCAGAAATGCAAAAAGAAATTCCTAGAATTAATAGTAGTGGCGCATCATATAGCACATTAGTGGCGCACCCAGTTAAATAACAGTGGCGCACCCCATAGGGATATCAGTGGCGCATCAGTAGGGACCCCTGCTGCAATACCAGTGGCGCACCATCTTGCACATTAGTGGCGCACCCAGTTAAATAACAGTGGCGCACCAATATGAATACCAGTGGCGCATCCTTAGGTACCCCTGCTGCAATACCAGTGGCGCACTAGGTGGCATACCAGTGGCGCACCAGTGGTGCGCCACTGTTATTGGGATTAACAGTGGCGCATCATAGGTGCGCCATTAGTATTCCTTATTAGTGGCGTGGTATTAGTGGCCCACCCATGGTGCGCCACTAATGGCAATATTGGGTGCGCCACTAATAGCCTTTTTTCTAGTAGTGATTGAGTCTTACTCAACTTCACACCTTGTAGCACAGGCAAGAACCCTTTCTTTGACTGGTCCATTTTGAACTTCTTCAAAACTTTATCAAGGTATGTGCTTTGTGAAAGTCCAATTAAGCGTCTTGATCTATCTCTATAGATCTTGATGCCTAATATATAAGCAGCTTAACCGTGGTCCTTCATTGAAAAATTCTTATTCAAGTATCCTTGTATGCCATCCAGAAATTCTATATTATTTCCAATCAACAATATGTCATCCACATATAATATCAGAAATGCTACAGAGCTCCCACTCACTTTCTTGTAAATACAGGCTTCTCAAAAAGTCTGTATAATACCATATGCTTTGATCACCTCATCAAAGCATATATTCCAACTCCGAGATGCTTGCACCAGTCCATAGATGGATCGCTGGAGCTTGCAGACTTTGTTAGCACCTTTAGGATCGACAAAACCTTCTGGTTGCATCATATACAACTCCTCTTTGAGGTGTCCATTTAGGAATGCAGTTTTGACATCCATTTGCCAGATTTCATAATCATAAAATGCGGAAATTGCTAACATGATTCAGACAGACTTAAGCATCGCTATGGGTGAGAAAGTCTCATTGTAGTCAACTCCTTGAACTTGTTGAAAACCTTTCGCAACAAGTCGAGCTTTGTAGATAGTAACATTACCGTCGGCGTCGGTCTTCGTCTTGAAGATATATTCATTTTCAGTGGCTCTCTGATCATCATGCAAGTCAACCAAAGTCCACACTTGGTTCTCATACATGGATCTCATCTCAGATTTTATGGCCTCAAGCCATTTTGCAGAATCTGGGCTTGATACGTCCATTTTGCATCATGCTTATATGTTGATATTTATTGCTTTATGGGCTGTTATTACACGTAATGTCCCAATAATTATGCCTTTTCTCTCTTTTTTTACAAGGTTTACATGAAGAGGGAGAATGCTGGCAGCTGGAATTCTGGGCTGGAAAAAAAGCAAACTCTAGAAACCTATTCTACACAACTCAAAAAGCCCCGAAACTTCACATGACATCGTTTCAGAAAATATAAAAAATATCTGGCGAAAGAAGATCACAAGGGGGGCCACCACCTGTCCACGAGGGTGGGGGCGCGCCCCCCCTCTCTAGGCGCGCCCCCTTGCCTAGTGGGCCCCCTGATGGCCCCCCGATGCCCATCTTCTCCTATATGAGGTGTTTTGACCTAGAAAATATCAGAAGGAGGCTTTCGGGACCAGACGCCGCCGTCTTGAGGCGAAACCTTGGCGGAAACCAATCTAGGGCTCCGGCAGAGCTGTTCTGCCGGGGATACTTCCCTCCGAGAGGGGGAAATCTTCACCGCCGTCATCACCAACAACTCTTCCATCTTGGGGAGGGCTATCTTCATCAACAACTTTACCATCACCATCTCCTTTCAAACCCTAGTTCATCTCTTGTATCCAATCTTTGTACCCAAACCTTAGATTGGTACCTGTGGGTTGCTAGTAGTGTTGATTACTCCTTGTAGTTGATGCTAGTTGGTTTATTTGGTGGAAGATCATATGTTCAGATCCATTATGCATATTAATACCCCTCTGATCATGAACAATATTATGTCTTGTGAGTAGTTACTTTTGTTCATGAGGACACGGGAGAAGTCTTGCTATTAGTAGTCATGTGAATTTGGTATTCGTTCGATCTTTTGATGAGATGTATGTTGTCTCTCCTCAAGTGGTGTCATGTGAACGTCGACTACATGACACTTCACCATTATTTGGGCCTAGAGGAAGGCATTGGGAAGTAATAAGTAGATGATGGGTTGCTAGAGTGACAGAAGCTTAAACCCTAGTTTATGCGTTGCTTCGTAAGGGGCTGATTTGGATCCACTTGTTTCATGCTATGGTTAGGTTTACCTTAATACTTCTTTTGTAGTTGCGGATGCTTGCATTAGAGGTTAATCATAAGTGGGAGGCTTGTCCAAGTAAGGACATCACCCAAGCAACGGTCCACCCACATACGAAATTATCAAAGTACCGAACGCAAATTAGATGATCGTGATGAAAACTAGCTTGACGATAATTCCCATGTGTCCTCGGGAGCGCTTTCCTTTATATGAGAGTTTGTCCAGGCTTGTACTTTGCTACAAAAAGGATTGGGGCACCTTGCTGCACCTTATTTACTTTTACCATTTGTCACTTGCTACCAATTACCTTATCACAAAACTATATGTTACCTATAATTTCAGTGCTTGCAGAAAATACCTTACTGAAAACTGCCTATCATTTCCTTCTGCTCCTCGTTGGGTTTGACACTCTTACTTATCGAAAGGACTATGATAGATCCCCTACACTTGTGGGTCATCAGGGCTCATCATCGCTTCCTCATAGTTCATAGGTTCATCATGGTCTAGTAACACGACTTCCAGAACCGGGTTGCCGTACCACTCTAGCGCGGAACATAATCTAGTTGATCTACGAAGTTAAGCAGTAACTTGATTCGAAGTTTCATGATCATCATCATTATCTTCCTCACTAATTGGTGTAGGAATCACTGGAACTAGTTTCTGTGATGTACTACTTTCCAATTCAAGAGAAGGTACAATTACCTCATCAAGTTCCACTTTGCTCCCACTCACTTTTTTCGAGAGTAACTCCTTCTCTAGAAAGGATCCATTCTTAGCAACGAATATCTTGCCTTCGGATCTGTGATAGAAGGTGTACCCAACAGTCTCCTTCGGGTATCCTATGAAGACACATTTCTCCGACTTGGGTTCGAGCTTATCAGGTTGAAGCTTTTTTCACATAAGTATCGCAGCCCCAAACTTTAAGAAATGGCAACTTTGGTTTCTTGCCAAACCACAGTTCATAAGGCGTCGTCTCAACGGATTTAGATGGTGCTTTATTTAACGTGAATGCAACTGTCTCTAAAGCATAGCTCGAAAACGATAGTGGTAAATCTGTAAGAGACATCATAGACCGCACCATATCTAATAAAGCACGGTTACGACGTTCGGACACACCATTATGATGTGGTGATCTGGGTGGCGTGAGTTGTGAAACTATTCCACATTGTTTCAAATGAAGACCAAACTCGTAACTCAAATATTCGCCTCCACGATCAGATCATAGAAACTTTATTTTTCTTGTTACGATGATTCTCTACTTGACTTTGAAATTCTTTGAACATTTCAAATGTTTCGGACATGTGCTTAATCAAGTAGATATACCCATATTTGCTCAAATCATCAGTGAAGGTCAGAAAATAACGATACCTGCCGCGAGCCTCAACACTCATCGGTCCACATACATCAGTATGTATGATTTCCAACAAATCTGTTGCTCGCTCCATTGTTCCGGAGAACGGAGTTTTAGTAATCTTTCCCATGAGTCATGGTTCGCAAGCACCAAGTGATTCATAATCAAGTGATTCCAAAAGTCCTTCATTATGGAGTTTCTTCATGTGCTTTACACCAATATGACCTGAACGGCAGTGCCACAAATAAGTTGCACTATCATTATTAACCTTGCATCTTTCGGTCTCAATATTATGAATATGTGTATCACTATGATCGAGATCCAACAAGAATAGACCACTCTTCAAGGGCGCTTGACCATAAAAGATATTACTCATATAAATAGAACAACCATTATTCTCATATTTAAATGAATAACCGTCTCGCAATAAACAAGATCCAGATATAATGTTCATGCTTAACGCTGGCACCAAATAACAATTATTCAGGTCTAAAACTTATACCGAAGGTAGATGTAGAGGTAGCGTGCCGATGGCGATCACATCGACTTTGGAACCATTTCCCACGCGCATTGTCACCTCGTCCTTAGCTAATCTTCGTTTAATCCGTAGCCCCTGATTCGAGTTACAAATATTAGCAACTGAACCGGTATCAAATACCCAGGTGCTACTACGAGCATTAGTAAGGTACACATCAATAACATGTATATCAAATATACCTTTGTTCACTTTGCCATCCTTCTTATTCGCCAAATACTTGTGACAGTTCCGCTTCCAGTGTCCAGTCCCTTTGAAGTAGAAGCACTGAGTTTCAGGCTTGGCTCCTGACTTGGGTCTCTTAGCGGGAGTAGCAACTGTCTTGATATTCTTCTTGAAGTTCCCCTTCTTTCCCTTGCGTTTTTTTCTTGAAACTAGTGGTCTTGTTAACCATCAACACTTGATGCTCCTTTTTGATTTCTACCTTGCAACTTTAAGCATAGCTAAGAGCTCGGGAATCGTCTTTTGCATCCCTTGCATGTCATAGTTGATCACGAAGCCTTTATAGCTTGGTGGCAGTGATTGAAGAACTCGATCAATAACACTATCTTCGTCAACTTTGCAACCAAGTTGAGTCATATGATTGTAGTACCCAGACATTCTGAGCAAGTGTTCACTGATAGAACTATTCTCCTCCATCTTGCAGCTGTAGAACTTATTGGAAATCTCATATTTCTCAATCTGGGCATTTGCTTGAAATACTAACTTCAACTCCTAGAACATCTCATATGCTCCATGACGTTCAAAACATCGTTGAAGTCCCGGTTCTAAGCCGTAAAGCATGGCACACTGAGCTACCGTGTAGTCATCAGACCGCGTCTGACAGACGTTCAAAGCGTCTACATTAGCGGGAGGGGGCTTGTCACCCAACGGTCCTTCAAGGACATAATTCTTTTGTGCAGCAATGAGGATAATCCTCAAGTTTCGGACCCAGTCTGTGTAATTGCTACCATCATCTTTCAACTTAGCTTTCTCTAGGAACGCATTAAAATTAAAGGGAATGGTAGCACGGGCCATTGATCTACAACAATATAGATATGCAAAAACTATCAGGACTAAGTTCATGATAAATTAAAGTTCAATTAATTATATTACTAAAGAACTCCCACTTAGATAGACATTCCTCTAGTCATCTAAATGATCACGTGATCCAAATCAACTAAACCATGTCCGATCATCACGTGAGATGGTGTAGTTTTCAATGGTGAACATCTTATGTTGATTATATCTACTATATGATTCATGCTCGACCTTTCGGTCTCCAGTGTTCCGAGGCCATGTTTGTACATGCTAGGCTCGTCAAGTTTAACCCGAGTATTCTGCTTGTGCAAAACTGTCTTACACCCGTTGTATTTAAACGTAGAGCTTATCACACCCGATCATCACGTGGTGTCTCGGCACAACGTATTTTTGCAAGGGTGCATACTCAGGGAGAACACTTGTACCTTGAAATTTTGTAAAGGATCATCTTATAATGCTACCGCCGTTCTAAGAAAAATAAGAAGCATAAAAAGATAAACATCACATGCAATCAAAATATATGACATGATATGGCCATCGTCATCTTGTGATTTTGATCTCCATCTCCAAAGCATCGTCGTGATCTCCATCGTCACCGGCTTGACACCATGATCTTCATCGTAGCGTCGTGGTCGTCTCGCCAACTATTGCTACTACTACTATCGCTAACTCATAGTGATAAAGTAAAGCAATTACATGGCCTTCACAATTTATACAATAAAGAGACCACCATACGGCTCCTGCCGGTTGCTGATAACTTTACAAAACATGATCATGTCATACAATAACGTATAACACATCACGTCTTGACCATATGACATCACAACATGCCCTGCAAAAACAAGTTAGACGTCCTCTATGTTGGGGAACGTAGCAGAATTAAAAAAAATTATGCTTTCACCAAGATCCAACTAAGGAGACATCTAGCAACGAGCAAATAAGAGTGCATCTACATACCGTTATGTAGATCGCGAGCGGAAGCTTTCGAAGAAGCGTGGATGAAGTAGTCGTACTCTTCGCGTTCTTCGTCACTGATGATCTAGCGCCGAACGGACGGCACCTCCGCGTTCAACACACGTCCAGTGCAGCAACGTCACCTCCTTCTTGATCCAGCAAGGGGGAGGAGAGGTCGTCGGAGATCCAGCAGCACGACGGCGTGGTGGTGGATGCAGTGGAGAATCCTGCAGGGCTTCGCCGGGCGCCCTGCGTAAGGAGATGGAGGTGTGACGGGAGGGGGAGAGGCGCCAGGGGCAAAGGTGCGGCTGCCCTCTCCCCCCCACATATATATAGGGGGCCAGGGGGGTGCGCCGGCCCTGCAGATCCAATCTGTAGGGTGTGGCGGCGGCCAAGGGGGGATCCTTGCCCCCCAAGGCAAGGTGGCGCCCCCTCCCCCCTAGGGTTTCAACCCTAGGCGCATGGGGAGGAGGGCCCATGTGGTGCGCCAGCCCATTAGGGCTGGCCACTTCCCCCTTGCGGCCTAGGGGCCCCACCCGGTGGACCCCCGTGGCCTCTCCGGTGGTCCCGGGACACTCCCGGTGACCCCCGGAGATCACCCGATGGCCGAAACTGGACTTCCTATATATCATTCTTTACCTCCGGACCATTCCGGAACTCCTCGTGATGTCCGGGATCTCATCCGGGACTCCGAACAACTTTCGGGTTTCCACGTGCATGTATCTCTACGACCCTAGCGTTACCGAACCTTAAGTGTGAAGACCCTACGGGTTCGGGAGACACGCAGACATGACCGAGACGACTCTCCGGTCAATAACCAACAGCGGGATCTGGATACCCATGTTGGTTCCCACGTGTTCCTCGATGATCTTCATCAGATGAACCACCGTGTCAAGGATTCACTCAATCCGTAGTTATTCCCTTTGTCCATCGGTACGGTACTTGCCCGAGATTCGATCGTCGGTATTCCCGATACCTTGTTCAATCTCGTCATGGAAAGTCTCTTTACTCGTTCCGTAATCCATTATCCCGTGACTAACTCCTTAGTCACTTTGAGCTCATTATGATGATGTCTTACCGAGTGGGCCCAGAGGTACCTCTCCGTCATGCGGAGTGACAATATCCCAGTCTCGGTTCGTACCAACCCAACAGACACTTTCGGAGATACCTGATGCGTACCTTTATAGCCACCCAGTTACGTTGTGACGTTTGGCACACCCAAAGTATTCCTACGGCATCCGGGAGTTGTACAACCTCATGGTCTAAGGAATAAATACTTGACACCGAAAAGCTTATGCATTACGAACTATACGATCTCGTGCTATGCTCAGGATTGGGTCTTATCCATCACATCATTCTCCTAATGATGTGATCCCGTTATCACTGACATCCTATGTCCATGGTCAAGAAACCGTGACCCTCTGTTGATCAACGAGCTAGTAACTAGAGGCCTACCAGGGACTCATTGTGGTCTATATATTCACACATGTATCGCTGTTTCCGTACAATACAATTCAAGCATGAATAACAGACAATTATCATGAATAAGGAAATATAATAATAACACTTTTATTATTGCCTCTAGGGCATATTTCCAACAGTCTCCCACTTGCACTAGAGTCAATAATCTAGTTACATTGTGATGAATCGAACACCCATAGAGTTCTGGTGTTGATCATGTTTTGCCCGTGGAAGAGGTTTAGTCAATGGGTCTGCAACATTCAGATCCGTATGCACTTTACAAATATCTATGTCTCCATCCTGAACATAATTCCGGATGGAGTTGAAACGGCGCTTGATGTGCTTGGTCTTCTTGTGAAACCTGGGCTTCTTGGTAATGGCAATAGCTCCAGTGTTGTCACAGAAGAGAGTCATCGGGCTTGACGCGCTCGGAATGACTCCTAGGTCGGTGATGAACTCCTTCATCCACACTCCTTCCTGCGCTGCTTCAGAAGCAGCTATGTACTCCGCTTCACATGTAGATGCCGCCACGATGCTTTGCTTGCAACTGCACCAGCTGACTGCCCCACCATTCAAAATATACACGTATCCGGTTTGAGACTTAGAGTCATCCAGATCTGTGTCGAAGCTAGCATCGACGTAACCCTTTACGACGAGCTCTTCGTCACCTCCATAAACGAGAAACATATCCTTAGTCCTTTTCAGGTACTTCAGGATGTTCTTGACCGCTGTCCAGTGTTCCATACTGGGATCACTTTGGTACCTCCCTACCAAACTTATGGCAAGGTTCACATCAGGTCTGGTACATAGCATGGCATACATGATAGAACCTATGGCCGAGGCATAGGGAATGACACTCATCTTTTCTCTATCTTCTGCCGTGGTCGGCGACTGAGCCTTGCTCAATCTCATACCTTGCAAAACAGGCAAGAACCCTTTCTTGGACTGATCCATATCGAACTTCTTCAATATCTTGTCAAGGTATGTACTTTGTGAAAGACCAATGAGGCGTCTTGATCTATCTCTATAGATTTTGATGCCTAATATGTAAGCAGCTTCTCCAAGGTCCTTCATTGAAAAACTTTTATTCAAGTAGGCCTTTACATTTTCCAATAATTCTATATCATTTCCCATCAGCAATATGTCATCCACATATAATATGAGAAATGCCACAGAGCTCCCACTCACTTTCTTGTAGATACAGGCTTCTCCATAAGTCTGTATAAAGCCAAACGCTTTGATCACATCATTAAAGCGAATATTCCAACTCCGAGATGCTTGCACCAGCCCGTAAATCGAGCGCTGGAGCTTGCATACCTTGTTAGCATTCTCTGGATCGACAAAACCTTCCGGCTGCATCATATACAACTCTTCCTTGAGGAAGCCATTAAGGAATGCCGTTTTGACGTCCATTTGCCATATCTCATAATCATAGAATGTGGCAATAGCTAACATGATTCTGACTGACTTCAGCATCGCTACGGGAGAGAAAGTCTCGTCGTAGTCAATCCCTTGAACTTGTCGATAACCCTTAGCGACAAGCCGAGCCTTATAGATGGTCACATTACCATCCGCGTCTGTCTTCTTCTTAAATATCCATTTGTTTTCTATGGCGTGCCTGTCATCAGGCAAGTCCACCAAAGTCCATACTTTGTTTTCATACATGGATTCTATCTCGGATTTCATGGCTCCAAGCCATTTATTGGAATCCGGGCCCGCCATCGCTTCTTCATAGTTTGATGGTTCACCGTTGTCTAACAACATGATTTCCAGGACAGGGTTGCCGTACCACTCTGGTGCGGAACGTGCCCTTGTGGACCTTCGAAGTTCAGTAGTAACTTGATCTGTTTCTTCATGATCATCATCATTAGCTTCCTCCCTTGTCGGTGCAGGAATCTCAGGAACAATTTCCCGCGCTGCGCTACTTTCCGGTTCAGGAGGGGTGCCAGTCACCTCATCAAGTTCTACTTTCCTCCCACTCACTTCTTTCGAGAGAAACTCTTTCTCTAGAAAGAATCCATTCTTGGCAACAAAGACTTTGCCTTAGGATCTGTGGTAGAAGGTGTACCCAATCGTTTCCTTTGGGTATCCTATGAAGACGCATTTTTCCGATTTGGGTTCGAGCTTTTCAGGTTGAAGTTTCTTGACATAAGCATCGCAGCCCCAAACTTTTAGAAACGACAGCTTCGGTTTCTTGCCAAACCAAAGTTCATACGGAGTCGTCTCAACGGATTTCGACAGAGCCCTATTTAAAGTGAATGCGGCAGTCTCTAAAGCATAACCCCAAAAAGATAGCGGTAAATCGGTGAGGGACATCATAGATCGCACCATGTCCAACAGAGTACGATTTCGACGTTCGGACACACAGTTACGTTGAGGTGTTCCGGGCGGTGTTAGTTGTGAAACAATTCCACATTTTCTTAGGTGCGTGCCAAATTCATGACTTAAATATTCTCCCCCACGATCTGATCGTAAGAACTTTATTTTTCTGTTACGTTGATTCTCAACCTCATTCTGAAATTCCTTGAACTTTTCAAAGGTCTCAGACTTGTGTTTCATCAAATAGATATACCCGTATCTACTCAAGTCATCTGTGAGGGTGAGAACATAACGATAGCCTCCGCGAGCCTCAACACTCATTGGACCGCACACATCGGTATGTATGATTTCCAACAAGTTGGTTGCTCGCTCCATTGTTCCGGAGAACGGAGTCTTGGTCATCTTGCCCAATAGGCATGGTTCGCACGTGTCAAATGATTCATAATCAAGAGACTCTAGAAGTCCATCTGAATGGAGCTTCTTCATACGTTTGACACCAATATGACCAAGGCGGCAATGCCACAAGTATGTGGGACTATCATTATCAACTTTACATCTTTTGGCATCTACACTATGAATATGTGTATCATCACGTTCGAGATTCATCAAAAATAAACCATTGACCAGCGGGGCATGACCATAAAACATATCTCTCAAATAAATAGAACAACCATTATTCTCCGATTTGAAAGAGTAGCCATCTCCCATAAGACGAGATCCAGATACATTGTTCATGCTCAAAGCTGGTACTAAATAACAATTATTAAGGTTTAAAACTAATCCCGAGGGTAGATGTAGAGGTAGCGTGCCGACGGCGATCACATCGACCTTGGAACCATTCCCAACGCGCATCGTCACCTCATCCTTCGTTGTTCTCCGCTTATTCTGCAGCTCCTGCTTAGAGTTACAAATATGAGCAACTGCACCGGTATCGAATACCCAGGAGCTACTACGAGCGCTGGTAAGGTACACATCAATAACAAGTATATCAAATATACCTTTGACGTTCCCGGCCTTCTTGTCTGCTAAGTATTTGGGGCAGTTCCGCTTCCAGTGACCCCTTCCCTTGCAATAAAAGCACTCTGTCTCAGGCTTGGGTCCATGCTTTGGCTTCTTCCCGGCAACAGGCTTACCGGGGGCGGCAACTCCCTTGCCGTCCTTCTTGAAGTTCTTCTTACCCTTGCCTATCTTGAACTTAGTGGTTTTATTGACCATCAACACTTGATGTTCTTTCTTGATGTCCACCTCCGCTGATTTCAGCATCGAATACACCTCGGGAATGGACTTCTCCATCCCCTGCATATTGAAGTTTAACACGAAGCTCTTGAAGCTTGGTGGGAGCGACTGGAGGATTCTGTCAACGACCGCTTCATCTGGGAGATTCATTCCCAGCTGAGACAAGCGGTTGTGCAATCCAGACATCTTGAGGATGTGCTCACTGACAGAACTGTTTTCCTCCAACTTACAGCTGTAGAATGCGTCGGAGACATCATATCTCTCGACTCGGGCATGAGCTTGGAAAACCATTTTCAGCTCTTCGAACATTTCATATGCTCTGTGGTTCTCAAAACGTTTTTGGAGCCCCGACTCTAAGCTGTAAAGCATGCCGCACTGAACTAGGGAGTAATCATCACTACGCGACTGCCAGACGTTCAAAACGTTTTGGGCCGCATCGGGAGCAGGTGCAACACCTAGCGGTGCTTCAAGGACATATGATCTCTTGGCAGCTATGAGGATAATCCTCAGGTTACGGACCCAATCCGTATAGTTGCTACCGTCGTCTTTCAGCTTGGTTTTCTCTAGGAACGCGTTGAAGTTGAGGGAAACTTGAGCGTGGGCCATTTGTCCTACAAGAGATATTGTAAAGAATTTAGACTAAGTTCATGATAATTAAGTTCATCTTAATCAAATTTTAATGAACTCCCACTCAGAATGACATCTCTCCAGTCATCTTAGTGATACACGATCCGAATCGACTAGCCCGTGTCCGATCATCACGTGAGACGGACTAGTCATCAACGGTGAACATCTTCATGCTGATCATATCTTCTATACGACTCGTGTTCGACCTTTCGGTCTTCCGTGTTCCGAGGCCATGTCTGTACATGCTAGGCTCATCAAGTGAACCCTAAGTGTATTGCGTGTGTAAATCTGGCTTACACCCGTTGTATGCGAACGTTAGAACCTATCACACCCGATCATCACGTGGTGCTTCGGGACAACGAACTTTAGCAACGGTGCACAGTTAGGGGGAACACAATTCTTGAAATTTTTAGTGAGAGATCATCTTATTTACTATCGTCGTTCTAAGTAAACAAGATGCATAAACATGATAAACATCACATGCAATCAATTAAAGTGACATGATATGGCCAATATCATCTTGCTCCTTGGATCTCCATCTTCGGGGCACCATGATCATCTTGTCACCGGCTCGACACCATGATCTTCATCATCATGATCTCCATCATCGTGTCTTGAAGAAGTCGTCACGCCAACTATTACTTCTACTACTATGGCTAACGTTTAGCAATAAAGTAAAGTAATTACATAGCGTTTATTCAGTGACACGCAGGTCATACAATAATTAAGACAACTCCTATGGCTCCTGCCGGTTGTCAAGTTCATCGACATGCAAGTCGTGATTCCCTATTACAAGAACATGATCAATCTCATACATCACATATATCATTCATCACATCTTCTTTTGGCCATACCACGTCACATAGCACATGCTGCAAAAACAAGTTAGACGTCCTCTAATTGTTGTTGCAAGTTTTTATGTGGCTTCTATAGGTTTTCTAGCAAGAACGTTTCTTACCTACGCGAAAACCACAACGTGATTTGTCAATTTCTATTTACCCTTCATAAGGACCCTGTTCATCGAATCCGATCCGACTAAAGTAGGAGAGACAGACACCCGCCAGCCACCTTATGCAACTAGTGCATGTCTGTCGGTGGAACCAGTCTCACGTAAGCGTACGTGTAAAGTCGGTCCGGGCCGCTTCATCCCACAATACCGCCGAATCAAGATTGACTAGTAACGGCAAGAAAGTTGAACAAAGTCAAACGCCCACAATTGCTTTGTGTTCTACTCGTGCAAGATGCTACGCATAAGACCTAGCTCAGATGCCACTGTTGGGGAACGTAGCAGAATTCAAAAAATTTCTATGCTTTCACCAAGATCCAACTAAGGAGACATCTAGCAACGAGCAAATAAGAGTGCATCTACATACTGTTATGTAGATCGCGAGCGGAAGCTTTCGAAGAAGCGTGGATGGAGTAGTCGTACTCTTCGCGTTCTTCGTCACCGATGATCTAGCGCCGAACGGACGGCACCTCCGCGTTCAACACACGTCCGGTGCAGCAACGTCACCTCCTTCTTGATCCAGCAAGGGGGGAGGAGAGGTCGTCGGAGATCCAGCAGTACGACGGCGTGTTGGTGGATGCAATGGAGAATCCTGCAGGGCTTCGCCGGGCGCCCTGCGTAAGGAGATGGAGGTGTGACGGGAGGGGGAGAGGCGTCAGGGGCAAAGGTGCGGCTGCCCTCTCCCCCCCCATATATATATAGGGGGCCAGGGGGGTGCGCCGGCCCTGCAGATCCAATCTGCAGGGTGGGGCAGCGGCCAAGGGGGGATCCTTGCCCCCCAAGGCAAGGTGGCGCCCCCTCCCCCTAGGGTTTCAACCCTAGGCGCATGGGGAGGAGGGCCCATGTGGTGCGCCAGCCAATTAGGGCTGGCCACTTCCCCCATGCGGCCTAGGGGCCCCACCGGGATGGGTGGCCCCACCCGGTGGACCCCCGGGGCCCCTCCGGTGGTCCCGGGACACTCCCGGTGACCCCCGGAGATCACCCGATGGCCGAAACTGGACTTCCTATATATCATTCTTTACCTCCGGACCATTCCGGAACTCCTCGTGAAGTCCGGGATCTCATCCGGGACTCCGAACAACTTTCGGGTTTCCACGTGCATGTATCTCTACGACCCTAGCGTTACCGAACCTTAAGTGTGTAGACCCTACGGGTTCGGGAGACACGCAGACATGACCGAGACGACTCTCCGGTCAATAACCAACAGCGGGATCTGGATACCCATGTTGGTTCCCACGTGTTCCTCGATGATCTTCATCGGATGAACCACCATGTCAAGGATTCACTCAATCCCGTAGTTATTCCCTTTGTCCATCGGTACAGTACTTGCCCGAGATTCGATCGTCGGTATTCCCAATACCTTGGTCAATCTCGTCATGGGAAGTCTCTTTACTCGTTCCATAATCCATTATCCCGTTACTAACTCCTTAGTCACTTTGAGCTCATTATGATGATGTCTTACCGAGTGGGCCCAGAGGTACCTCTCCGTCATACGGAGTGACAATATCCCAGTCTCGGTTCGTACCAACCCAACAGACACTTTCGGAGATACCCGATGCGTACCTTTATAGCCACCCAGTTACGTTGTGACGTTTGGCACACCCAAAGTATTCCTATGGCATCCGGGAGTTGTACAACCTCATGGTCTAAGGAATAAATACTTGGCACCGAAAAGCGTATGCATTACGAACTATACGATCTCGTGCTATGCTCAAGATTAGGTCTTGTCCATCACATCATTCTCCTAATGATGTGATCCCGTTATCACTGACATCCTATGTCCATGGTCAAGAAACTATGACCCTCTATTGATCAACGAGCTGGTAACTAGAGGCCTACCGGGGACTCATTGTGGTCTATATATTCACACATGTATCGTTGTTTCCGTACAATACAATTCAAGCATGAATAACAGACAATTATCATGAACAAGGAAATATAATAATAATACTTTTATTATTGCCTCTAGGGCATATTTCCAACAGTCTACTTTGTTGTTGCAAGTTTTACGTGGCTGATATGGGCTTCGCCAGAACCGTTCTTACCTACGCATACAAAAACCACAATGATTTTTCGTCAAGTATGTGATGTTTTAACCTTCACATGGACTGGGCGTAGTCACACTCGATTCAACTAAAGTGAGAGAGACAGACACCCACCAGTCACCTTTAAGCAACGAGTGCTCGTAACGGTGAAACCAGTCTCGTGTAAGCGTACGCGTAATGTCGGTCCGGGCTGCTTCATCTCACAATACCGCCGAATCAAAGTATGACATGCTGGTAAGCAGTAGGACTATTATCACCCACAACTCATTGTGTTCTACACATGCATATCATCTACGCATAGACCTGGCTCATGATGCCACTGTTGGGGAACGTAGTATTTAAATTTTTTCCTATGATCACATAAGATCTATCTACTAGATGCATAGGAACGAGAGGGGAGAGTGTGTCTACGTACCCTCGTAGACCAAAAGCGGAAGCATCTAGTAACGTGGTTGATGTAGTCGAACGTCTTCGCGATCCAACCGATCCAAGCACCAAACGTACGGCACCTCCGCGTTCAACACACGTTAAGCTCGATGATGTCCCATGAGCTCTTGATCCAGTTGAGCTTCACGGGATTGTATCGTCAGCACGACGGCGTGGTAACGGGGATGATGAAGCTACCGGCGCAGGGTTTCCCTAAGCACTGCAACGGTATGACCGAGGTTTGTTTCTGTGGAGGGGGGCACCGCACACGGCTAAAACGATGTTGCTTGTGTTTCATTGGGTGCCCCCTGCCCCCGTATATAAAGGAGCAAGGTGGAGGTGCGGCCAGCCCAAGGGGCGCGCCATAGGAGTAGGATTCCTACTCCTAGTAGGAATAGGAATCCCCTTTCCTATTCATACTAGGAGTAGGAAAGGAAGGGGAAGATGAGAAGGAAGGAGAGGGGCGCCTCCCCCCTTCTCCTAGTCCAACTAGGATCCCTAGGGGGGCGCGGCCAGCCCTATGGGCTGCCTCTCTCTTTCCCTCATTGGCCCACTATGGCCCATACTCCCTCGGGGGAGTTCCGGTAACCCCCTCCGGCACTCCGGTTTTATCCGATAACACCCGGAACACTTCCGGTGTCCGAATATAGTCATCCAATATATTAATCTTTATGTCTCGGACATTACGAGACTTCTCATACTATCCGTGATCTCATCCGGGACTCCGAACTACCTTTGGTACATCAAAAATCATAAACTCATAATGTCGATCGTCATCGAACGTTAAGCATGCGGACCCTACGGGTTCGAGAACTATGTAGACATGACCGAAACACATCTCCGGTCAATAACCAATAGCGGAACCTGGATGCTCATATTGGCTCCTACATATTCCACGAAGATCTTTATCGGTCAAACCGCATAACAACATACGTTGTTCCCTTTGTCATCGGTATGTTCCTTGCCCGAGATTCGATCGTCGGTATCATCATACCTAGTTCAATATTGTTACCGGCAAGTCTCTTTACTCGTTCCGTAATACATCATCTCGTAACTAACTCATTAGTCATTTGCTTGCAAGGCTTATTATAATGTGTATTACCGAGAGGGCCCAGAGATACCTATCCGACATTCGGACTGACAAATCCTATTCTTGATCTATGCCAACACCACGAACACTTTCGGAGACACCTGTAGAGCATCTTTATAATCATCCAGTTATGTTGTGAAGTTTCATAGCACACAAGGTGTTCCTCCGGTATTCGGGAGTTGCATAAGCTCATAGTCATAGGAACATGTATAAGTCATGAAGAAAGCAATAGCAGTAAAACTAAACGATCATACTGCTAAGCTAACGGATGGGTCTTGTCCATCACATCATTCTCCTAATGATGTGACCCCATTGATCAAATGACAACTCATGACTATGGCTAGGAAACATAACCATCTTTGATCAATGAGCTAGTCTAGTAGAGGTAGACTTGGGACACTCTGTTTTGTCTATGTACTCACACATGTACTATGTTTCCGGTTAATACAATTCTAGCATGAATAAAAGACATTTATCATGATATATGGAAATACAAATAACAACCTTATTATTGCCTCTAGGGCATATTTCCTTCACCATAAAGCTTGGTTCTCATCAAGGGAAATACTTATCAACTAGTATATTGCTTCACCCTTCCTCTTCTGGGAAAATCCCAACGCAGCTCACAAGTAGCACACCTATGGCTTCTGGTGTTGCTCATGCTTCACTCGTGGTAGAGCCTTTGTCATGGGGCTAACACATTCAAACTCGTGTGAACCTTGAGAATTTTTGCAAAACCCTCCACGACATACTATTAGATAATATGATACGTGCGCTCGATGTGTCTGGTCCTCATGTGGTTTCTTGGTTCCTTTGCTTGAGCAACAACACCACTATTATCACAATAGAGCACCATCAGGTTCATTGCACTTGGGACCACACCAACTTCTTAAACAAACTTCTTGATTCAGACTGCCTCCTTCGAACTTCTAAAACCGCAATATACTCTACTTCTGTCGTAGAGTCCGCAACAATGTTTTATTTGAAACTCTTCCAAACCACCGCACAACCATTAAGGGTATACACATATCTTGGTTCAAACTTATAGTCATCTATATCAGTCATGAAGCTAGCATCAGTGTGACCATTTATAGAGAGTTCTTCATCTCCTCCATAGACAAGAAGCATGTCCTTTGTACTTATGAGGTACTTAAGAATATTTTTAATAGTTGCCCAGTGAGCCAATCCAGGATCACTTTGGTACCTACTACTAACACTTAGCGCATAAGAAACATCTGGTCTAGTACATATTATAGCATACACGATGGGTCCAATTGCAGAGGCATATGGAACTACACTCATCTACACTCACTCATCAACTGTATTGCGCAATTGTTTTCTGCTAAGCCTTGTGCTATGTGACATTGGGAGAAATATTTTTATTCATTCTCCATTTTAAACCTTTTTAAAACCTTGTGCCGGGGAAACTGATCGCCCACGAACACCTATGGGACCGGAGGCCCTTTTCGGTACGGCAAGGGGGGCGGAGGATGCGCAAAGAGCGGATCGAGGCGAGCACGCGAGCAGTTTACCTAGGTTCGGGCCGCACGGATGCGTAAAACCCTACTCTTGCCTTGGTTTGTATTGCGTTCTTGGATCGGGAGCGAGAAGAGCTACAGTGCTTATCGCTAGCAATGCCGAGCGTGAGAGTGATCGAAAATCGGAACCCCCTCTACGTTGCGCATGGGCCTCCTTTTATAGGTCAAAGGGGTCACCGACAGGTGGCAACGCAGGTGAGGGTAAAAGCATAAAAGTGGTGGTAGTTGGAACAGTGTATGCATAGTGCTCTATACCTAAACCAGACGGCAGGGGACAAGGGCATTAAATGCCCGTCGCCGTCGCCCCAAACAGTGTAAAAAGCGTCCGTCAGGGCGCCACCGTCCGCCATGACGGTGGCCTTGTCATTGCAGCTCGCCACCATGTACCCCAGGCTGCACAGCCTTCCGCCACGTGCGCCTGGAAGGGTCCCAGGGCGATGCGTGGGCGGATGAGCTGGAGCGCAGGCACTTAGTGGGAGTTTGCCGCGGCAAGCGCCTTGCCGCGGCTGATATCTTGTCGCGCCCGGAAGCTTGTCGCTCTCCGGGCCTTGGCGGGACGCGGGGTGCGTCGCGGCAAGTCTCTTGAAATGCCGTGTTTGGCCTTCCCGGCAAGCTCCCCTTGCCAGGGTCTTGTGCCAAAGAAGTGGTCTTGAGCCTTGAGTGGCCTTCCCGGCAAGCTCCTTTTGCCGGGGCCTTGTCTCTTTAACTTGAATACTTTGTTCTTGAATGGCTTCAGAGGAACCACAGTGGGCCTTGGTGGGCGCGCGGCAAGCCCTGCCACAGGACGCTGCAACTGCCCGTGCACAAGTTCGGGATACTAAGGTACCCCTACTTTAGTACACCGACAGGAGCCCCCGGGCCTGGGCCACACACGGTGCCGAGCGCTGTTGGGCCAGGCCCAAAACAGTGCACGGGCACACGCGGCCCGCGGCGCGCCGTATCCCACTCCGTATCTACCGCGCCCCTCCCTAACGGCACGCGTCAATCGCGGCGTTGTGGGAGAGATCGTGGCTTGTTTCTTTAATGGGGAAATGCGGTACGCCCCCCTCCCCCCCTTAAAAGCAGGGGAAATAGGGGCATTTCCTTCCATTCGCCCGTTGCTTCTTCATCCTCCAGAAACCCCCGCTGCTCCCCTCCTCCCCGAAGGTCGAAAGAGAGCAGCGCTCCGCCCCCCCTCCGCCGCCGCCAGCACTTCCAGCGCCGTCGACTTCCCTCGACTTCCCTGCCATGGCCCCGAAGGGCGACAAGGCGAAGGCCGCGAAGTCCGCCAAGGCGCTGAAGCTAGCAGCGATGCGGAAGAAGATGCCGGTCTTCCCGCCGAGGCTCAGTGCGGAGGAGCTGAAAGACACCTTCTACCTCTTCTGGTCGAGGGAAACGAAGGCGCACCCACGCACCAAGGTACTCCCCGCAGTGGCCTGCGAGATGTACCCGAACGGCTATGCCTTTTTCGCTCTGTTCTTCTACTGCGGGCTCTGCCCGCCCTTCTCGGAGTTCTTCTGCGATATCATGAATACCTACGGGTTTCATCTTCTTGATTTCACCACAAACGCCGTCTTGACCATGGCCATTTTCGCACATTTGTGCGAAAATTTCGTCGGAGTTCACCCCAATGTAGCCCTCTTCCGCCATTATTTCATTCCTCGAGTCGAGTCAGGGTCTCCTCTTTCCGGCGGAATCTGTTGGATCTTTAGGCTCCATAAGAAAGAGGCTTACTTGACGGGGGAGCTCCGCGGCAAGTGGGACGAGTGGAGGGCCAACTGGTGTTGGATCATAGAGGACGACCCACATCAGTTCACTTCCCGGCGCCAAGTTGCAGTAGTGCGCGGTAATGACTGGAGTGACCTGGCTCCTGAGGACGACAAGCTGAAGATAGCCACCACTAGGATCCTCCGCCTCCGGCAAGCCAGGCTCACTGTAGGTGCCGTCGGGGCGGACTTTCTTCGCCGCCGCATCGCTCCCTTGTAGGAGAAGAAGAGGGCTGCTTGGGAGTTTGATAACGCTGCAGACATCATGAGGCTGCGCCCGGGCCTCAATTACAACTTCACTGTCATAGAGCTCAATGCAATGCTTCAAGCACTGTTCAAGTACGACTCCGCCCATCCAGAGTGGTTTGCGCTGCCGCCGGGCGTAGTTCCGTTGTGCAACAATTCGTCGCTCAGCGCCATCCGCGCGGCGATGCCGTGGTGTGATTCCCATGGGATCGACCCCACTTGGCGGGAACCTTCCGACGAAGCCGTGCAAACGTTCTTCGACAACCTGGTGGAGCTGCCAATCAAACCCGACGAGAAGAGGGGCCTCACCCGCGACACCACCGCCCAGGAGATGGCGTATATTGCCACCAGACTGGAGGAGGCAGCTGCAGCCAGGGCCGCGGGCGAGTTTGGATATACTGTGGAGGACGCGGACGCAGCGGAGGCGGTAAGTCTCGCCGAGGAGGAAGAGCTCCTCAAAGCGGGAAAGGTTGCCGGGCAACCTGCAGGGACAAGCGAGGCCGCCGATCAAGGCGTAGAGTCGAGCGGGCCCGCCGAGCAGGGCGTCAGATCAAGTGATCCCGCCAAAGACTCAGGCGGTTCATTGAACCTTGATTCCTCTTCTTCGTCCTCGGGTAGCTCACCGCCACCAGCAAGTCCTCCAGCAGCGCCGAAAAGGCGCCTCCGCAAGGCCGCAGACGTGACGGGGCGGCAGACGAGCCAGCAGCCGCAGCGCCGTCCGACACGCGCCACCATGATGAGCAAGGCCGCCAAGGGAGCGCCCCGTGCCTCAGTGGCAACAGGAGGGGGATCTTCCCGGACTGGCGCCCCCGTGCCCGCCGCCCCTCGCGCTTCGCCGGCAACCGGAGCGGGGTCTTCTCAGACCACCGTCCCAGCCCCCGCCAAGCGGCCAAGGGAGCCGACTCCTCCAGCTCCTAGTGCCGGGACGCGCGAGCCAGATTTCGACTTCTCGGCGCTCAGCTCCGACGACGAGGAGGAAGAAGAGTAAGTCCTCATGATTCTTGTTTCTCGTTGGTTTTCTGTTGATCCTTTGTCTTGTATCTTCTTTGCCTGATTCTGATCCTGTTTTTCTTCCAGGACCCTGGCCCAGAGGGCGGCAAAGAGGGCCAAAGTCCCAGTAATCGTCATTGAGGACGAGCCCGCCGCTGCGGCAGGGGGTGCGCCTGCATCAGGCTTGCCGGACCAGGCAGCTGCTCTCCAGCGCAGCCCCCAGCGCAGCCCCCAGCGTAAGTCTTTTGTCCACTTTCCGCTCGTCGGGCGCGCGTGTCCTTCCTGTCCTTGTTGACGTTTTGTTTGTTTGTTGACTCGCGCAGAAGCAGAGCAGCAGCCTCAGGGGCGCCAGGAGATTGCTCCCGACGAGCCGCATGTCTCGACCTCTCCGCCAAGAAGGAGCTCCCCGGCGAGGGAGGGCACTCCGCCAAGGGCGAGTACCCGCCAAGGGCGAGCACCCCGCCAAGGGCGAGCACTCCGCCAATGGATGGCGCTACTGGTCCTCCGTCGGCGGGAGCTACCACCACGCCGCCGAGGGAGAACTCCCCGGCAAGGAACCCCATCGAAGAGGAGGCCCGCGCAGGTAGAATCTTGGACTTTTCCTTTTCGGAATTTCTCTTTTTGGATATTTGCTTGACTATTCTCTTTCTTCTTTTTCTTTCTGTCAGACCCGTCCGCCCTAGAGCCGATGGAGATGGAAGTCGTCGTCGAGGAGGACGCGCGAGGCGACACCGGCGACGCCGCAGCCACTGAAGGGGTGGCCGGTTCCGACGAGCCTGCCGCCGAAGAGGCAGCCAAAGCTACCGGCGCGGTAGCTTGAGGAGGGGACCGGTAGTCGCACTGACGGCCCTGAGGCCGCAGGAGCGTCGGACGCTGCGCCGGCTGCCGATCCCGCTGCTGCCGCGGCCGAGCCAGGCGCCTACCTGGAGGCCGGCAATGGGGTCTTCATCCAGCTCCCGTGGGCATCCCTGTCAAGGGCGCCTGCGGAGGGAGTGGTCTTCGACGGGGAGGTCTTCGCCTCCGCCGGGCTGAAGTTCGTCGACGCGCCCAGCAGCAGTAGCGTGCCCGAGGAGGAGCGGCTTCTGCGGAGGCTTCTGTCCTTGTACCGTGCCCGGCAGGCCAAGCTGGAGTCCCGAGAGGCTCTGGCTGCCAAGGCGAGCGTCGACTTGGAGAAACGTGCCAAAGAGCTCCGAGCCAACAACCAAGCGGCTCTCCGATCCTTGGCGGAGGAGCGAGAGCAGCTTGCCGAGGCGCATCGGGCCTTCATCCTGGAGAGGGCCGAAGCAGAGGAGCAACAACGGCTCGCCGCCGAGGAGTTGTCCCAGCGAGAAGGTGAACTGACGCAGTGGAAAGTCGACCTCGATAGCCACAAGGACAAGCTTGCCGCGCGCGAACAGTCTCTTGGCGGAGCTCTGCAGGAAGCGAAGGACGCCGCTGCAGCTGCTGAGACCGCCAAGAGAGACTTGGAGGCGAGGGTGGCGCAGCTGGAGGTCCACTTGAAGACGAGCGAAGAGAAGGTTGCCGCACTTGTGTCGGAGAGGGAGAAGGACGCCCACAGCCACTCCGAGCTGCAGGTCCGTCTCTCCGACAAGGGCAAGGAGCTCGCCGTCGCCAAGGACTCCATCGCCGATCTGGAGTTGAAACTTTCCACCCTCACCACATCACTTGACAGCGCCAGAGAGCGGGAGACGAAGCTGAAGGAGGACCTCAGGGGCGAGAGGGCACTGTTGGACAGCGCCGCTCTCTCCCAAAACAACTTCAGGCGAACCGTCGAGCTCTGGACGGAGGGTCTTGTCCTTGCCGCTACCAACATTGACAAGGAGCTGGAGCTGCTGGGGGCGGAGTATCTCGGGTACTCCACCGACGAGAATCTCCACCCCAGCGCCAAGCTTACCTTGTTCTTCCAGGGCGTGGGGACGGCCCTCCAGCAGCTCCGGGAGAAGATTCCCACGCAGCTGGCGAACGAGGCACGCAGGCTTTGCATGGGTGTCTTGGAGAAGGTGCTGATGACGATAGTCTTCCGCAATCCAGGACTCAACCGCAATAACGTCCTCAGGACCTTGCCGCCTGACGCCGATCAGGAGACACTCAAGGCCCTCGTCGCACCTATCGTGGCCAAGGTGGGCAAGATCAAGAGAGTCGAGGGTGACCGCGCAGATTAGGCTGTTTTTCTTTCTGCTTCTTTTGTCGCTGGCAACCATGTTATGAACAATAGTCCATTAGAACAGCGACAAGTCATTTTGTAATATAACTTTATTTTGGGTAGTTAATGCAATGTTATTTCCTTTTCTTGACTCCTTCGCTTTGTATGCTTTTACCCTACGCTTTTAGGGAACTTGCCGGCGTAGGGACCCTTGCCGCGACTGCCGAGTGCGGAACTTCAGCAGCCTGCTGGCAATGCCATTGCCGGCAAGAAACCTTGTCGCAGCTAGTCGCAACACACTTAGATTGCTGAGCGAACTCGAAAACGAAGTAAGGGCGCGACACTTGTCGCAGCATGCTTAAGCCGTTGAACGTGCTCGAAACAAAGTAAGGGCGCGGCTAGCCACGAGTTGGTTCCTCCGCGCACAGGTTTTCCATACCAAGTATGGTCGTTCAAGGGAGATAACTTTAAATTTTTTAAAATTTGATTGCTCAAACTTTGGCGACTAAGCTTTTGTGTCGTTTGCTTCCCGGCAAGGCAAGGCTTTCTTGAACGGCACTTGGTCCATACCACTATCTCCTTCCCCCCGGCAAACTTGTGCGCGAGGAAAACTTCTTCTGCTTGAGAGAAAAGAAAAGGGAGGAAACATAGATATGGAGCCTTGAGGCTCGTTATTGCTTACCGGGGATGCGTGCTGCACAAAGTGTCAGATAGTACATGCAAGAAAAATGAAAAGGCATGAAATGACAGGTTGTGCGATGCACATAAGTTTTACTGATGCACGGGGTCTGCGCCCGGCTTTGTACAAAGGTTTACATGCAACAGCGGCAAGACTTGTACAAAAGGTGGTTGCCGGAGCGGATCACGGCAACCGCGCCTTATGGGTAGAACTTGCGAAGGTGCTCAATGTTCCAGGAGTTGCTCACCGGTAAGCCTTCTTCGGTCTCAAGGCGGACAGCGCCGGGCCGTGTGACTTGTCTCACCCGATAAGGGCCTTCCCACTTCGGCGTCAACTTGTTGGAATTCTTGGCGGACTGAACGCGCCGAAGAACAAGGTCGCCTTCCTCGAGAATTCTGGCTTTAACTTTGCGGCTATGGTAGCGGCGCAAAGCTTGCTGGTATCGAGCAACTCGTACATCAGCCTGAAGACGGTCTTCCTCAAGGAGCAGTGCGTCATCTTGTCGCAGCTGCTCTTGCTGGAGCTCATCGTATGCGAGCACTCGAGGCGACCCGTATACGAGTTCTGTGGGGAGAACTGCCTCTGCTCCATAGACAAGAGCAAAGGGTGTCTGCTCGGTGGCTCGATTTGGTGTCGTCCTGATTGACCAAAGAGCCGCTGGCAACTCCTCGATCCAGTTTCTTCCTCATTTGTGCAGCCTGTCGAAAGTTCTTGTCTTGAGTCCACGCAGCACTTCAGCGTTTGCCCTCTCCGCTTGACCGTTGCTCCTCGGGTGAGCAACAGAAGTGAAGCAGACCTTGGCGCCAAGGTCTTGGACGTACTGCATTAAGGTGCGACTTGTGAACTGTGTGACGTTGTCGGTGATGATCCTGTTAGGGATTCCGAAACGGCAAACAATCGACCTGAAGAACTTGACTCCTGACTGTGCGGTCACCTTTCTCACTAGTTCCACTTCCGGCCACTTTGTGAACTTGTCGATGGCGACGTACAAGAACTCAAAGCCCCCGGCTGCACGGGGAAAAGGGTCGAGGATGTCGAGCCCCCAGACCGAAAAGGGCCAGGACAAAGGGATCGTCTGGAGAGCTTGAGCTGGTTGGTGTATCTGCTTGGAATGGAACTGGCATGCTTCACACTTGGTTACTTGCGCAGTTGCATCCTGGAGGGCTTCTGGCCAAAAGAAACCTTGCCGGAACACCTTGCCGGCAAGTGCTCTTGCGCCAATGTGGTGACCACATATGCCTCCATGTATCTCTGCCAACAGCTTTTGTCCATCTTCCCGGGGAATACACTTCAACTTGACACCGTTGAGTCTTCTTCTGTACAGTTCATCGCCGACAAACTGATACATACTTGACTGCTGGGTTATTCTTTCCGCTTCTTCTGGCTCTTCGGGAAGTTCTCCTGTTTGAAGGAAACAGACAATCTGTTGTGCCCATGCTGGAGCCTGAGGCTCAACAGCAAGGACTAAAGTCATCAGTGCTGCTGCGGGAATGTCAGCTTCTACGGCAAGAACCTGCGGCTCGGCCGGAGCTTGACGTTCCCTTGCAAGCTTGATGGGGCAATACTTGTCGGGAACGCCTGCTTCAACTGTACAAACCCTAGGGTCTGTAGGAGCAGACTGTTCCTCAGCAACTTTGTCGTTGATCTTGGGGACCTTGTTAGCGGCGGCTTCAGGAAGTTCTGCCGGCAAGTAGTCGCCAGAAATCAACTTTCTTTTCTTACTTTGTCCAGCTGATGGCGTTACGGATGGTTTAGTTAGCTTGAGCACAAAGATTCTCGGTTCCACGGGTAGCTTTAGTGCAGCACACTTTGAGAGGCCGTCTGCGATGTCGTTTTGAGCTCTTGGGACGTGTTCCATCTATAAGCCTTCAAAGTGTTCTTCAAGCTTTCTTACTTCGTCGACGTAAGCTTCCATCAACGGACTCTGGTAGCTCTTGTTTACTTGGCAGACGACCAACTGCGAATCACCCCGCACAATCAGCTTCTTGATCCCAAGCTCTACTGCGATTCTGAGGACGGCAAGCAAACCTTCATACTCCGCAGTATTGTTCGTTGCTTGCTCCTTGGGAAAGTGCATTTGGACGACGTACTTGAGGTGCTCGCCGGTGGGCGCAACAAGCAGCACGCCGGCGCCGGCGCCTTGTAGCGAGAAGGCACCATCAAAGTACATTATCCATTCCTTGCTTGCTTCTTCGACGGGGGTGCTTGTCTCCGGAATCTCTTCGTCTGGCGTTGGCGTCCATTCTGCTATGAACTCTCCCAATGCTCTTCTCTGGATAGTTGAAGTACTTTCAAACTTGAGGCAAAAACTTGACAGTTCTAGTGCCCACTCGACAATCCTGCCTGTCGCTTCTGGATTTTGTAGTATCCTCTTCAGCGGAAAGCGAGTGACCACTGTTATCTCGTGTGTTTGGAAGTAATGGCGCAGCTTTCTCGAGGCCATGAGGAGGCCGAAAAGCAGCTTCTGCACCCCAGAGTACCTTGACCTAGCCCCCTGCAATAAGGAACTGACAAAATAAACTGGGCGCTACACCATCTTCTTCCGCACCTCTTCTTGCATCTGCGCAGACCCATCCTTGTCGGGACCAGAGCTTGTCGGGGAGGCCCTCTGCTTGTCGCTGGATGTGCTTGCCGGGGCTGTTGGCTCTTCATCTGCCTCCCTTTCCGCTACCATCGCAGCACTAACCACTTGATTGGTTGCTGCTAAGTACAGCAGCAACTTTTCTTGTGGCTTAGGTGCGACAAGTATTGGAGTGGAGGACAGGTACCTTTTCAAGTCCTGCAGCGCTGCCTCCGCTTCTGGAGTCCATTTCATTGGACCTGCCTTTTTCAAGATTTTGAAAAACGGCAGGGCGCGTTCTGCGGACTTAGAAATGAACCTGCTGAGAGCAGCCACACAGCCGGCAAGCCTTCGTACATCCTTGACGCGCTTCGGAGCTTCGATCTGCTCGATGGCTTTAATCTTATCGGGATTGGCTTCAATCCCCCTCTGGGATACAAAGAACCCGAGAAGCTTGCCGGAGGGGACTCCACACACGCACTTCTCGGGGTTAAGCTTGAGTTGTATCTTGCGCAGATTCGCAAAGGTTTCATCTAGATCTTGAATCAGGGTAGCCCTGTCTTTGCTTTTGACTACTATATCATCCATGTAAGCTTCTACATTCCTGTGTATCTGTGGCTCAAAAGCAGTGTGGACTACCCTCGCAAACGTTGAACCGGCATTCTTCAATCCAAAGGGCATGCGTATGAAGCAGTAAGTGCCACATGGAGTAATGAATGCAGTCTTCTCTTCATCTTCTTCAGCCATAAATATCTGGTGGTATCCTGAATAGGCATCAAGAAATGAAAGCAACTCACATCCAGCCATGGAGTCAACAATCTGGTCAATGCGCGGCAAGGGAAATGGATCTTTGGGACAAGCTTTATTCACATCGGTGAAGTCTATACAAAGCCTCCACTTCCCATTTGCTTTGCGCACGACAACAGGCTTGGCCAGCCACGTGGGATGGAGTACACCACTGACAAGGCCTGCCGCTTCCAGCTTCTTGATTTCTTCAGCGATAAACTCTTGGCGCTCCACAGCTTGCTTTCTAACCTTCTGCTTGACGGGCCGCGCGTGAGGACAAACGGCAAGCTTGTGCTCAATCACTTTCCTGGGAACACCGGGGATGTCAGACGGTTGACATCCAAACACGCCGACATTCGCCCGCAGGAAAGCAACGAGCGCGCTTTCCTATTTGGGGTCGAGTGTGGCACTGATGGTGAAAGTACCACCAGTGCCGTCCTCCTTGGCGGACACCTTCTTGGTTGTGGGTGGAGCTGTCATCGCCTTCTTGCACTTCGGTGGAGCTCGATGGTGCGTCCTCGACGTCAGCGCAGCACTACGAGGAGGTGCGTTTGCCGGAGTGGGCCCCAGAGCTCTTGCCGGACTTGGTCTTGTTCTTCCCTTCCGGGAGCTTCAGCGGCAAGTGTCTTGCTATCTGTTGCGGCTGCTGCATCCCGGTAAATCTTGTCGGCACAGATAAGCGCGTCCTTCTTGTCGCCGGGGACAGAGATGACGCTTATCGGGCCTGGCATCTTGAGCATGTTGTAGGCATAATGAGAGGCTGCCATGAACTTGGCGAGCGCTGGACGGCCAAGTATCCCATTGTAAGGCAATGGGATATCGGCAACGTCAACGGTGATCCTCTCAGTCCTGAAGTTCAGCTCTCCGCCAAAAGTCATTGGCAGTGTGATCTTCCCCTTCGGCTTGCTCCTTCCCGGGTTGATCCCTTGGAATGTGCCGGTCTCCTCGAGCTCGCTGTCGGGGATCTGGAGTTTCCGGACCACAACAGAAGAGATCAGGTTCAGGCCGGCCCCGCCGTCAACCAACATCTTGGTGACCTTGAGGTTGCGGATAGTTGGTGAAACCAACATCGGCAAGCACCCGACCGCAGTTGTGCGATCAGGGTGGTCCTCAATGTCAAAGATGATGGTCGTGCTGGACCACTTCAGAAGTTTGTGCGACTCGACGGGTGGTTCTGCCGCATTGACTTCCCGCACCCATTGTTTGAGTTGGCGGTGGGAAGTATGCAGGGAAGCACCACCGTCTATGCACAAAACCTCTTTTGCCTTCTGGAACTCCTGCTCGCTGTTATCTCCGTCTTCCATGTCTTCGTCGTCGTCTTCGTCTTCGTCCTTGTCGCGGCCGCGGGGAGGTCTATCTCCCTGCCGCTGCTTGGCCTTGCCGCGGCGTCCTCCCCGGCCATTGAATGGCCGCTTCCTGCCGGACTCTCCACCAACTCCCTGGGCCTTCTCCTTGTCGCGTCGCTCGTATTCAGCCTTCTGTTGCTCGACGAGGTACTCGACCCTTTTGCAGTTCTGGAGGTCGTGGCCCTTGGTGCGGTGGATCTTGCAGTACTGCTTGTCGGAGTCGTCCTGCTTGTCGGCGGCTGCCACAGCCTCCTTGCCGGAGCTGCCAGCCTGGGCTTTCTGGGCGCCAGCCTCCTTGCCGGACTGCTCGACGACCAGTACCTCTTTGTTCTTATTTTTCCTGTTGTTCCGCCGCCGGTTCTTCTTTGCCGGGGTGGCATCCTCACTATCTGTTCCCCCTGCTTCAGTATCCTCTCCGGGGAGTCTCCTCCCCTCCTCAGCGCGTGCGCACTTGTCGGCCAGGGCATAAAGCTCACTGACGTCCCAGATCTTGCACATCGCCATTTCCTCCCTCATCCTGCGGTTACGCACGTTCTGGTGGAACGCGCTAATAACCGCGGCAGGGTGGACGTCTAGGATGTTGTGCTGTACGCGGCTAAATCTTTGGATGTACTTTCGTAGGGACTCTCCTTCCTTCTGGGCGAGTATATGAAGGCACTCTCCTGGCCATGGGGCTTGTGGCCGCCCGTGAAGGCGCCGACAAACTGATGGCATAGGTCGGCCCAACAAGAAATGGAGTTTTCCGGCAAGTGCATGAGCCAAGATCCGACGTTTGGCTTGAGCACTAGCGGGAAGTAGTTCGTGAGTATCTTCTCGGCTCGTCCCCCGGCAGCCTGCACCGCGATGGTGTAAATGTTGAGGAACTCTGACGGATGAGTCTTGCCGTCGTACTTCACGGGTACGTCGGGCTTGAAGTTCTTCATGCTGGGCCACTGGACTTGCCGCAGCTCACGGGTGAACGCAGGGCATCCTGCCGCGTACGGCAGGTCGCCTGGTCCCCCGGGCGCGTGCACGTCAATAGTGGGCCCAAAGCGCTGGTCGGATTGACGCCGCGCTTCTCTCCGACGCTCGATGCGGGTTCGAGCGTCTTCTTGCAGTCGGTCGTCAAGGACTTGGCGCTGATCGCGGCGAGCCCGCGGATCCGATGACGCGGTGGAGTCGTCGTCGAGGTTGATCCGGCGGGTCGGCGATTTTGGCCTTCGGGGCGGGGAGTGCACAGTGGTTGCACCCCCGACAGTCTTGTCCTCATCAGCCCGCGCCTGGCTAACTTGCCGCGGCCGCGACGTCGCCGGCTGCTGCGGAGTGTCGTTGTTGGCGAAGGCGATGAGGCTCTGGATGGTGGCCCTCCAGTCGTCGGCTTTGTCTGCCGCTGGAGGGAAGTCAAGGAGCAGCTGGGCTCGAGCTAGAGCTTCTGCTAGAGTGGCGGGGAGTGGTGGCGAGCTACACGAGGAACAAGAAATGCTCGGACTTCTAACTGCGTTAGAAGGAGCAGCGTCTCGTCCCGGCGACCGCGCCTTGCTCGTGCCAGCACGTTTGCCTTGAGCGTCCCGCGAACCGCCAGCTTGACCTTGGCCCAGCAAGCGTATGGTACCTTGCGTACCACGTCGCTTCCGGTCCTGCGCCTCCTGAGAGGGGCGCGGTGCATGTACGGACGCCGAGGCCTTGGAGTGCGCTCGGTCGTCCGTATTGTCCTTGGACTTGGCGGCGCCATGAGTTTCCTCGCCGACGTCCGTCCTTCCACCGGCGTCTATCCCAACGGTCGTTGGCTCCGGTGGCGGTGGGATCGACGCGGACGGGCCTGCTACCTCCGAAGCTTTCTTCTTCGGCGGCATGTCGATGAAGTCGATGGAGTCGATGAAGTCGATGAAGTTGGTGCAGATTTCGCTCGCGTGAACGCCGAATCAGGTTCACACAACCTCGACGCACCCCCTACCTGGCGCGCCAAAGATGTCGTGGAAAATGATCGCCCACGAACACCTATGGGACCGGAGTCCCTTTTCGGTACGGCAAGGGGGGCGGAGGATGCGCAAAGAGTGGATCGAGGCGAGCACGCGAGCAGTTTACCCAGGTTCGGGCCGCACGGATGCGTAAAACCCTACTCCTGCCTTGGTTTGTATTGCGTTCTTGGATCGGGAGCGAGAAGAGCTACAGTGCTTATCGCTAGCAATGCCGAGCGTGAGAGTGATCGAAAATCGGAACCCCCTCTACGTTGCGCATGGGCCTCCTTTTATAGGTCAAAGGGGTCACCGACAGGTGGCAACGCATGTGAGGGTAAAAGCGTAAAAGTGGTGGTAGTTGGAACAATGTATGCATAGTGCTCTATACCTAACCCTGACGGCAGGGGACAAGGGCATTAAATGCCCGTCGCCGTCGCCCCAAACAGTGTAAAAAGCGTCCGTCAGGGCGCCACCGTCCGCCATGACGGTGGCCTTGTCATCGCAGCTCGCCACCGTGTACCCCAGGCTGCACAGCCTTCCGCCACGTGCGCCTGGAAGGGTCCCAGGGCGACGCGTGGGCGGATGAGCTGGAGCGCGGGCACTTAGTGGGAGTTTGCCGCGGCAAGCGCCTTGCCACGGCTGCTATCTTCTCGCGCTCGGAAGCTTGTCACTCTCCGGGCCTTGCCGGGACGCGGGGTGCGTCGCGGCAAGTCTCTTGAAATGTCGTGTTTGGCCTTCCCGGCAAGCTCCCCTTGCCAGGGTCTTGTGCCAAAGAAGTGGTCTTGAGCCTTGAGTGGCCTTCCCGGCAAGCTCCTTTTGCCGGGGCCTTGTCTCTTTAACTTGAATACTTTGTTCTTGAATGGCTTCAGAGGAACCACAGTGGGCCTTGGTGGGCGCGCGGCAAGCCCTGCCACAGGACGCTGCAACTGCCCGTGCACAAGTTCGGGATACTAAGGTACCCCTACTTTAGTACACCGACACCTTGTCATTGTACGTGCTCTGGCTTAGTGCAATTAGACGTCTTGATCTATCTCTATAGATCTTTATGCCCAATATGCAGCTTCACCTAAGTCTTTCTAAAAACCCACTCTTTAAATAGTCTTTTATCATGATTAGAAACTTTGTATCATTTCCAATCAACGATATGTCATCCACATATAAGATTAGAAATGCTACAGTGACCCCACTATATAAACTTCATGTATACACAAGCTTCTTCATCATTTTTAGTGAAGTCAAATTTTTTACCACTTCATCAAAATGTTGATTCCAGCTCCCGGATGCTTGCTTCGAACCATAGATAGAACTTTGAAGCTTGCACACCTTTCCATCATCATTTGGATTGACAAAACCTTCTGGTTGTATCATATATACGTCCTCTTTCATATATCCATTTAGGAAAGCAGTTTAGACATCCATCTACCATATCTCATAATCGAAATATGCACCAATAGCCATCATAATCCGCACGGACTTTATCAAAGCTACTGGTGAGAAATTCTTGTCATAATCAAGCCCCTCAACCTGCAAAAACCCTTTCCCAACTATCCTTTCTTCATAGATATTAGGATTATAATCTGCGTCTATTTTTCTCTTGAAGATCCATTTATATTGTATGGGGTTCACACTCTCTGGAGGATCAACCAAGTTCCAAACTTGATTCTCGTACATGGTCTCCATTTCGGATTACATGGCTTTGAGCCATTCTTTTGAGCTAGGCACTGCTATCACTTCTCTATAATGCGCATGTTCATCTTCCTCTAAGATGAATATTTCATTGTGAAACCATTCAGGAGGTTTGATAATTCGTCCTGACATACACGGTTCAGTTACAGTCTTAACTGGAGTTTCTACAGCTGGTGTATAAACTTCTAGTTTAGTTATGCGGATAACATTCAGAACATATTCTGTTTCATTAGTCTTGTTCACTTCTGGAGATTCAGTAATCTCCTCAAGCCATATTATCTAGCACTTACTTCTTTATCGAGAAACTCCTTCTCAAGAAAGTGCTATTCTTTGTGACAAACACTTTATTTTCAGACTTTTGGTAAAATGAATACCCAAGTTTTACTTTAGGATAACCTAGAAAGTAGCATTTTTCTGGTTTGGGATCGAGCTTATTTGGCTCTAAATGATTTACCTAAGTTAGACAACCCCAAATCTAGAGATGCGACAAATTGGGTTTCTTCCCATTCCATAACGCATATGGTATCGCCTTAACAGACTTAGACGGAGCTCGGTTTATGTATATGTTGTTGTTTCAAGTGCATATCGCCAAAATGATAAATGTGGCTATAAATGACTTCATTGACCTCTTCATGTCTAACAAGGTTTGGTTATGCCCTGCAGACACTCTGTTCCTTTACAGAGTTCCGGGATGAGTAAGTTGTGAAACAATTCCTGAGTCACTTAGTTGTTTGCAAAAATCATGACTTAGATATTCTCCACCATTAAGTAAATATAACCATACCTACTCAAATCATCAGTGAAGGTTACAAAGTATAAGTATCAACCGCGCACCGGAATACTCGTTGGATCACATACATCACTATGCATTACATCCAACAATTCATGCGCTCGTTCGAGATGACCAATGAACGACGTTTTAGTCATTTTACCTATCAGACATGCTTCCCATGTCTCAAATGATTCAAAATCAAATGATGTTAATAGTCCATATTTGTGTAGTTTCTGCATACATTTATTTCTGATGTGACCAAGACGGCAATGCCACATGTAGTGGTATTATCAATCCTCTTAAGACATTTAGCATTAACGTTGTGGAATTTTTTTTCATGTTCAATATCCAATATGAATAATTCATCAACTATGGGTGTGAATAATAAAAGATATTCTCATAATATATTGAACAACCATCGTTCTATGATTTATATGTATAATTGTCATTTATTAAACATGATCTAGGGATAATGTTCTTACATCAGTCCGGAACAAAATAACAATTACTTATTTCGAAGATAAATCTTGAAGGTAAACTTAAAGACATAACACTGGCGGCTTGAGCAGCAATCTCATCACCATTCCCGAACCACATCATGACTTCATTTCTTCTTTGCCCACAAATCTTCTGTAGTCCCTGCATCGTGTTGCGGATGTGAGTAACAGATCCGATATCAAATATCCATGACTTGGAATTTTCAGCAAGTAAAATATCAATAACATTAAGTTGTATAACGTGTATATCTTTACCAAAAGATGTGTTCTTCTTATCCGACAGATATTTCAAGCAATATCTCTTCCAGTGTCCTCTTTCTCTGAAGTAAATACATATAGTCTCTCAAGAATCTCCACCACTCGAGGACTATTAACATGTTCGTATGCCTGAGTATTAATGTCTTTATGTCAAATTATAAACTATTTCTTTGAATCATTTGGATCTTAAATATTCATAGCATAAATCAAAGATTACATGATAAACATGTTAGGTAGCATTCCACATCTATTTTTTTGTTTTTATCATTTATCTACTCGAGGATGAACATGAATTAAGCTTGGGGATGCTTGATACGTCTGCAACATATCTACAATATTTTATTGTTCCATACTATTATAGTATCAATCTTGGATGTATTATATGCAATTTGTTTTGGGACTAACCTATTAACCTAGTTTCCAATGCCAGTTGCTGTTTATTGCCAGTTTTTGGCTTTTCAGAAAATCAATATCAAACCGACTACACA
The DNA here is from genome assembly GCA_902687465.1 of Secale cereale. Taxonomy (NCBI): domain Eukaryota; kingdom Viridiplantae; phylum Streptophyta; class Magnoliopsida; order Poales; family Poaceae; genus Secale; species Secale cereale. The sequence continues at coordinate 766,575,878 of LR738712.1, forward strand.
TGGAGAAAAAACATTGGATTATTTTTTTGTGGACTAGAAGGGACCCTAAAAGGTTCGGGAGAAGACCAGATGAGCCACGAGGTAGCGACACGCTCACTAGGTGCACCTAAGGGGGGTGCCCCCCAGGTTTGCGGGCCCCTTGTGGAACATCTTGACCTAATTCCCCCTCTATAAATTCCCAAATATTTCCAATACATCAGAGAGCCACCCAAAACCCTTTTTTCGCAACCGCAAGTCTCTGTTCTTCCGTGATCCCATCAACATGCCTTTTCCGGACTCTACCGAAGGGGGGATCGATCATGGAGGGCTTCTACATCAATCTTGCCGCCCTTCCGTTGCTGCGTTGGTCATTCACCACATACCTATGAGTCCATAGCTAGCAGCTAGCTGGTTTCTTCTCTCTCTTTGATCTTCAATACAATGTTCTCCTCAATCTTCTTGGTGTTCTATTTGATGTAATCTACTTTTGCGGTGTGTTTGTTGGGATCCGATGAATTGTGGGTTTATGATCAGATTATTCATGAATATTAATTGAGTTTTCTCTGTATTCTTTTATGCATGATTGTTATAGCTTTGTATTTCTCTTTGATCTATATGTTTGGTTTGGCCAACTAGATTGATTATCTTGCAATGGGAGAGGTGCTTTGTGATGGGTCCAATCTTGCGGTGCTGAATCGAAGTGACAGAAAGTGACATGACACGTATTTGTATCATTACCATTAAGGTTAAAAGATGGGGTTGATTCATATTGCTTGGGTTTACAATGTCTACATCATGTCATCTTGCTTAAGTTGTTACTCCATTTTTATTAACTTAATACCCTAGATGCATGTTGGATAGCGGTCGATGGGTGGAGTAATAGTAGTAGTTGCAGGCAGGAGTCGGTCTACCTGTCTCAGGCATGATGCCTATATACATGATCATTGCCTTGACTGTCATCATAACTATGCACTTTTCTATCAATTGCCCAATAGTAATTTGTTCACCCACTAAATGCTTTATGTTCGAGAGAGAAGCCTCTAGTGAAAACTATGGCCCATAGATCTACTTTTATCATATATAAAACACAAAAGTACTCCTCGGAATTTTATTTCTATTTTGTTTTACAACTAACTATCTAGCAGTACAAGATTTAATCCTTGTGAATAACCGCCGAGGGGATTGACGACCCCCTTGCTCGCCTTGGGTGCGAGTATTTGCTTGTGTGTGTGTAGATGCTATTAACAAGGCACTGTGTGATTCTCCTACAAAATTGATAACCTTGGTTCTTGTCTGAGGGAAATACTTATCTCTATTGTACTGCTTCATGTTGTCCTCTACGAGGAAATCCCAACGCGGCTCACAAGTAGCAGTTGGCTACCCCCACGTCTGGACATGTGGTTCTTCTAGTTGAGGTGGAAATCTTCTTGGCTTGGCCAGGGCCAAAGACGTGATCTCGGGTTTCATTCCCTTCTTGAAGATGTCTTCGTGACCTTACCCTCGTCTTCCTTGATGCCTGGGGTGAAAACTCTTGATACCTTCGAATTGGGTAGTTGTAGAACTTCGATGCTATTTCATTCTTGTGGGAGTCACTTTGGTGTCCATGGCTTCTCTTTCGGCGGCCATGTGTTGGCAGTGGCAACTTGGTGAACGAAGGCTGGGTCTTCCAAGGTGATAGTCTTGGATCTGCAGGGTGCAATATTCATTGTTGCGCTGACTCAAGCTTTTATGAGTTCCACCCAACCCTGATGATATCTCTCATGTCTGACTAAGGACATGGGTCCCCTTTGTTGGCGGCTAATTGAAGGCGGTGTGGCACCGTCATGTCGTTCTATGTGTGTTCATCCTCATCGCTGATTAGATATTCTTAGGTGTCATTTTTTGTTGTTTCGTGCTTGTTGTCATCCCGGCCTTCACTTAGTTGTACATTCATTGGTGTGCTAAGGCCTGATCTTGTGTGTTGTTTTGTGTAAGCTCTTTCAACATTATGTATTTTCTGCCAATTCGGGCTTATTGATTTAATGTTGGACTACGGCCTTCTCCCTAAAATAACACAACTTAGGGTATTGCTTGAGTGTATCAACAAATGGACTCCAAATTTCCACCAAACGTCCAGATCGGTCCATGGACATCCGGCCAATAACCAGCCTTCCAACTGGATCTCTCAAGTGCCTGCTCACTCCATATTTTATACTCTGAACATGAAAAATAATCAAAGATAAACACCATAGTGCATCAATAACTCAAAGATAAATATTCCAATCCAACAATAATTTAGATAAAATATTACAAACCAGACACAATGTTTTGAACTAAAATAGTTCAACTTTAAATTCATTTTGTTCAAAATATGTTCTAATTGTCTGTATGAACACCCATGAACACTCATTTAGATCATTATAAAGTTGTGTATGAGTTTCTTGATTGCGAATATGATGATGTATTTGAAGAAATTGCTCAAATGTCGCAGGATTCTGCTTTGCAAGTTGGATAGGATTGACCGTCTATGGAAAACCCATACCATGGAGAACAGCCTCACCCTCATGCTCCACAATCACAGCAAGAATGATGGTCGATGTATCCAAACTCAACATCGGAAATAGTGTTCGAATAGCATATCAAGGGCAAAGTAGTCCTCGTAGAGATCAACATGTTATACACCTCAAATGTATCTATATTTTTTGATTGTTTAATGCTATATTTGTATTACTTTGGCATAGTTTTTGCACCAATTTTTATTATTTTTCTAGGAAAACCTATTAACTCACTTCCAAGTGCCAATTGTTATTTTCGGCATGGCTTTGGAATTTCAGGAAATAAATTTTACAATGCTCACATAAGATCTTACAAATTCCAGAAAAAGTTTTGCATAGGGAATCCGCTAGAGGACCTTGGCCCTACCCGAGGGGAGCCCCTTGGGCCCTGCAAGGCTAGGTGATGCGACCAGGGGGTTGTTGGAAATATGCCCTAGAGGCCATAATATTGTATTATTATATTTCCATATTCATAATTACATATTTATGTTTCATGCTATAACTGCTATGATCCTAGAATATCCGATTCAGTGGAAAACTCATATGCACGTGTGAAATGATAAATTGATAAAATAAAGTTTCCTAGTCTCGCTCTAAGACTAGCTCAAGTGTTGTTGGTGATCGCATTTTCCGAATCTTAGGATATCACTAAGTGCAACGATGATCCTAAAACAACATTGAGACTATGGTGTTAGATGAATGATCACATTGAATCAACCCAAACTTGTTTGTTATGAATTGAGTTAATATCATCTTCATTCAGTTGTAACAAAACAGAGTGTTAAAGTGTGATTTTGCTCCTTAGACCATGACATTATCGTGGTCACTTCTTACCGTATGGTGGGCTTTGGGGTTGCTCAAACATCACATGTAACATGGTGATCATAACGACAACTTATAGGTTCATCAGAAAGTTTGACTAGTGGCCAGGTAGCTCGAGTGTGGGATTTGCTCCTCCTACAATGGATAGATATTCTTAGGGCCCTCTCGGTGTGTCGGCATCAATCATCGTCTGCCAGACACAAGTGACTACGTCACGAAGATGGCAGAACATAATAACGAGAAATAAGAATAAAACCAACAACGAGGATTTCAGTATAGTGATCATGGTGATGACCCAGGAGGATACCGATGCATGCCAGGTTTTGTGAAGTATAGTGAAGAAAAGGGAACATCACATGATAAACAAAGGTTCAATCAAATATCATTTGTTCACACATAGGGATAGATACATATGTCCATGGTCCCGTTGACGGTAATTGAATGAACGGCTTTGTTCATGTATATGAGTTACCGAACCTATGAGGTCACAAGCTTAAGGAAATCATGATCGGCTGAGTGTTAGTAGGGTGGGATTCAAGAGAATATATTTGTGAAATTATTTCATGAATATTTGTAACATTTGCAAGAGGACCCGGAAGCGTTTCGGGTAATATCGGATATTATTGATAAATCTTAAATAATTGGAAAATGTTTCTGAAGATGTTAATATCAACGGAGATGTTTAACTATATTTAGTTTAAATATAATGGTCTATAAGTATTTAGAACATATTATATTTAATTTAGATATCAACGGTCCTACAAAGGCCAAGAGGTGGAAGGCAACTTGGGACACAAAGGCCCAAGTGGAGTTGGCGCCCCCTTTCCTTGTGTGTGTGGGGGGATCCTAATAGGGGATCCCAACTCCTCCCCTAGGCACACGCACCAAGGGGGACTCTTTCCCCCTTAGTGGAGCCTCATATAGTTCTTCTAGTTCTTGTTCAAGTTGGTCCCATTTGACTATTAGAGCTAGGATAATCCTCTTGTACTCATAATTAGAAGCACCGTGTGGTTCTAATCTCCTCCCTCTAATTTTCCGATGACGATTAGCTCTGGACGGTAAAGATCTGTCGGATCGTGAAGGTTGCATGCTTGCAACCAAGTAGAGAGGTTGTGCTTTCGGTCTTTGGTTCTAGGGACTTTTCATGGGCAGTACGAGGGATCGTTCATCGGTGGCCCGAGGGACTCCAAGTACGATCTATACTGACACGTTCTTCTTCCGCAGCAACTTGGTGACGGTAACAACCGTGATCCCAACCTGTTTTGCATCTTCATATTGATCTTGGGTGATCTTAGGCGTGAATTTTTTGTTTTCTACTACATTTCCCAAGAGGGGTGCCTACGTGGTTACACATATATTTTGTTCGCTCAGAGAACCCTAAATATCAAGCAATTAAAATTTGTCTGCCGCCATACTCTCTTTGTTTCAAAGTGATCCAATCTGAATACCTTTTACAGTACCTTGCTAGAGGGAGGGGTCATCTCACTGGCCATCTACATCAACCTGGATGCCACCATGATTGGTTTTGAGTAGTTTTCTTTGGATTATGGGACCATAATAGTAGCTAGATACTTCTCTCTCTCTCTCTCTGTCTCTCTCTCTCTCTCTTTCTTCTTGTTACGAAGATCACATGAGCTGCCCTACATGATTGTGATCCATATGATGTAATTTTTGGGTGTGTTTGTTGTATTGTGAGGAATTTTCACTTTATGATAAGTTCTATCCATGAATTCTTTTTGTTGGGGAATGTTGCATGGAAAACAAAAAAATTATATGCACATGCAATTATCTATCCATGGAGATGCATAGGAACAAGGGGGAGAGTGTGTCTACATACCCTCGTAGACCGTAAGCGGAAGCGTTAGACAAGGCGTTTGATGTAGTCCAACTTCTTCGCGATCTAACCGATCAAGTACCGAACGTACGACACCTCCGTGTTCAGCACACGTTCAGCTCGATGACGTCCTCGCCTTCTTGATCAAGCAAGATCGGCGAAGTAGTAGATGAGTTTCGGTAGCACGACGGCATGGTGACGGTGATGGTGATGTGAACTCCGCAGGACTTCGCCTAAGCACTACGAAAATATGAACAAGGGAGTAAACGGTGGATGGGGCACCGCACAAGGCTAAGATAATGTTGTGTCCCTTGTGTGGTGCCCCTCCCCATGTATATATAGGTGGGAGGGGAGGGGAGGCAGCCAAGCGCGCCCTAGGGCTGGCCGCCGCCCCTAGGTCCCTTGCCTTGCCCTGCGCCCCACGCCATATTTCCCCCCACGGGGAAAGGAAGGAGGAGGAGAGGGAAGGAAAGGGGAGACCTAGTCTCCACTTTCTTTCTCCCCTAGGGCCAACCAGCTATGGGGGTGCACCAGCCCCTTGTGGGCTAGTGTGTTCCCTCACTTGGCCCACAAGGCCCATAACTTTGTGGAGGGTGCCCGGAACACCTTCCGGTGACCCGATAAGTTCCCGATACTACCCAAAACACTTTCGGTGTCCAAATACCCTCGTCCTACATATCAATATTTACCTCTCGATCATTTCGATACTCCTTGTCATGTATGTGATCTCATCTGAGACTTCGAACAACATTCGGTTGCCAAATCACATAACTCATATAATAATATATCGTCATCGAACGTTAAGTGTGCGAGCCCTACAGGTTTGAGAACTATGTAGACATGACCGAGACACCTCTTCAGTCAATAACCAATAGCGGAACCTGGATGCCCATATGGGCTCCTACATATTCTACGAAGATCTTTACCGATCGAACTGTTATGACAACATACGCAATTCCATTTGTTTGTCAGTATTACTTGCCTGAGATTTGATCGTAAGTATCTCTATACCTAGTTCAATCTCGTTACCGGAAAGTATCTTTACTCTTTCTGTAATACATCATGTCATAACTAACTCTTTATTCATTTGCTTACAAGGCTTCTTACGATGTGTATTACCGAGAGGGCCTAGAGATACCTTTCCGTTACTCGGAGTGACAAATCCCAAACTCGATCCATGCCAACTCAACAAACACCTTTGGAGATACCTCTAGGGCATCTTTAGGTTCACCCAGTTACGTTGTGATGTTTGATAGCACACAAGATATTCCTCTGGTGTCCGGGAGTTGCATGATCTCATGGTCTAAGGAACATGTATTTGGCATACAAGACAGCAATAGCAATAAATTGTACGAACAAATGCTAAGCTAACGGATGGGTCTTGTCCATCACATCATTCTCCTAATGATGTGATCCCTTTATCAAATGACAACTCATGTCCATGGTTAGGAAACCTTAAGCATCTTTGATCAATGAGCTAGTCTAGTAGAGGCTCACTAGGGACATGGTATTGGTTAATGCATTCAGACATGTATTTAAGTTTCTGGTCAATACAATTCTAACATGAATAATAAACCTTTATCATGAATAAGGAAAGTATAAAATAATAACAACTTCATTATTGCCTCTAGTGCATATTTCGATCAGTCTCCCACTTGCACCGGGACCAAAGGTGCTGGTCCAGGAGCGGACATGAGCGAGGCCCATTGGTCCCAGTTTGTGTGTGGAACTGGGACCAAAGGGGTCAGACGAACCGGGACCAATGGCCCCCAAGGCCCGGCCGGCGCCCTGGCCTCACGAACCGGGACTGATGCCCCCTTTGGTCCCGATTCATGAGTGAACCGGTACTAATGCCCTTAGCATGCCTCAACCAAAGCCATGTTTTCTACTAGTGAGATTATAATCACATTGGACTTCTAACTATTAGGATTAGAGGATCTAGATCTACCTCTAATTAGATCAACTAGATACAACTAGAACTAGAGCTAGAGAGGACCAGAGGAGGCTCAAAAACTTGTGCGTTGAAAAGTGCCAAAGCCTCTAGTATATATAGCTTGGAGGAAGAGGAGGGGGTGCCACACAAGGGGGAAAAATCTCCTCCCTTGCGCCAGCTTAGGGGAGGGGGAATCTCTCCCCAATTCGGCATGCCCTCCATTCTTTCCATGGGAGAGGGGGCGCCACCCATATTGGGCCCTTGTTGCCCAATACACCTTCCACTACTTGGCCTTTTAAGGCTCTTTGATATTAAATTAAATATAAAATCCCCCTAACAATTATTAGAGTCTTTTATTATTAATTTAGCATCACCTAAAACATTTTCCACCTATATATTATTTATTAGTAATACCTGATATTGTCCGATAAACTCCGAAACCTTTCCGGTGACCCCGAACGCTTCTGGTGCCTCTCGAAACTATTTTGAATATTAATGAAAAAAATTCACAAATAAATCCTCGTTACTCCCGTCCTACTAACACTCAGCAGATCTTGATTACCTTAAGCTTGTGACCCTGTAGGTTCTGTAAAACATAGACATGAACAAAACCCCTTTGTTCAACGACCGATAGCGGAACCGTGGACATCCATATCGATCCCTATGTTTACCCGATTGATATTCGAGTGAACCTTTGGTTATAATGTTTTATTCCCTTTGCTTCTCGATAAATTACATAAATTGATGTGAGATGTATCAGTACCCTTTTGAGTCAAACACATGCTCACTATACCACTCTCCTCGTTGTCGGGTTTTTCTACTTTCTCGTTGGCATGTTTCAGCATCCCTGTGACATAGTCACCTGTGTTTGGCTATACAAGGATGGATGTCGTCACACCGAGAGGGCACTAACAATATCACTCTATCGTCGGAGGAGAAAATTGCACTCTCGAGCTATCTAGTCCATTGTGAAACATTTCGATGACCCATTGTTGGGCAACGTAGTATTTCAAAAAAATTCCTACGATCACGCAAGATCTATCTAAGAGAAGCATAGCAACGAGCGGGGAGAGTGTGTCCACGTACCCTAATAGACCAAAAGTGGAAGCGTTTAATAACGCGGTTGTTGTAGTCGAAAGTCTTCGCGATCCAACCGATCCAAGCACCGAACATACGATACCTCCGCGTTCAGCACACGTTCAGCACGATGACGTCCCTCGAGCTCTTGATCATATGAGGACAAGGGAGAGTTTTGTCAGCACGACGGCGTGGTGACGGTGATGATAAAGTTACCGGCGCAGGGCTTTGCCTAAGCACTACGATGATATGACCGAGGTGTGTAACTGTGGAGGGGGGCACTGCACACGGCTAAGAGAAATTTTGGTGTGTCTTTGGGGTGCCCCCTCCCCACGTATAAGGAGGGAGGGAGGAGGAGGCCGGCCAAGAGGAGGCGCGTGCCCAAGGGGGGGCAATCCTACTCCAAGTAGGTTTGCCCCCCTTCCTATTCCTACTAGGAGAAGGAGGAAGAAGGAGGAGAGGAGAAGGAAAGGGGGGGAAAACCCTAAACCAATTCGGTTTGGGCCTAGGGGGGGGCGCACCCCACTACTTGAGCGCTGCCCTCTTTCTCCACTAGGGCCCATTAAGGCCCATTGACTCCCCGGGGGGTTCCGGTAACCTCCCGGTACTCTGAAAAATTCCCGATACACTTCGGAACCCTTCCGGTGTCCGAATATAACCTTCCAATATATCAGTTTTATGTCTCAACCATTTCGAGACACCTCGTCATGTTCGTGATCTTATTCGGGACTCCGAACAGTCTTAGGTCATAAAAACACAGAACTCATAATACAAGTCGTCATCGAACGTTAAGCATGCGGACTCTACAAGTTCGACAACTATGTAGACATGGCCGAGACACATCTCCGTTTATTAACCAATAGCTGAACCTGGATGATCATATTGGCTCCTACATATTCTACCAAGGTCTTTATTGGTCAAACGACATAACAACATACGCTGTTCCCTTTGCCAACAGTATGTTACTTTCTCGAGATTCGATCGTCGGTATCATCATACCTAGTTCAATCTTGTTACCGGCAAGTCTCTTTACTCGTTCCGTAATACATCATCTCGTGAATAACTCATTAGTCATTTGCTTGCAAGGCTTATTATGATGTGTATTACCGAGAGGGCCCAGAGATACCTCTCCGACACTCGGAGTGACAAATCCTAATCTAGATCTATGCCAACACCACAAACACTTTCGGAAACACCCATAGAGCATCTTTATAATCACCCAGTTACATTGTGACGTTTGATAGCACACAAGGTGTTCTTCTGGTATTCGGGAGTTGCATAATCTCATAGTCAGAGGAACATGTATAAGTCATGAAGAAAGCAATAGCAGTAAAACTAAACGCTCATAGTGCTAAGCTAACGGATGGGTCTTGTCCATCACATCATTCTCCTAATGATGTGATCACGTTGATCAAATGACAACACATGTCTATGGTTAGGAAACATAACCATCTTAGATTAACGAGCTAGTCTAGTAGAGGCATACTACGGACACTCTATTTTGTCTATGTATTCACACATGTATCAAGTTTCCAGTTAATACTATTCTAGCATGAATAAAAGACATTTATCATGATATATAAGGAAATATAAATAACAACTTTATTGTTGCCTCTATGGCATATTTCCTTCAGTCTCCCACTAGCACTAGAGTCAATAATCTAGATTACATAGTAATGATTCTAACACCCATGGAGTCTTGGTGTTGATCATGTTTTGCTCGTAGAAGAGGCATAGTCAATAGGTCTGCGACATTTAGATCTGTATGTATTTAACAAATCTCTATGTCTCCCTTCTTGACTTGATCGCGGATGGAGTTGAAGCGTCTCTTTATGTGCTTGGTTCTCTTGTGAAACCTGGATTCCTTCGCCAAGGCTATTGCTCCAGTGTTGTCACAAAAGATTTTCATTGGACCCGATGCACTAGGTATTACACCTAGATCGGATATGAAATCCTTCATCCAGACTTCTTCATTTGCTACTTCCGAAGCAGCTATGTATTCCTCTTCACACGTAGATCCTGCCACGGTGCTCTGCTTGGAACTGCACCAACACACAGCTCCACCATTCAACAAAAATATGTATTCGGTTTGTGACTGATGACCCACAACCGTAAGGGATCTATTGCAGCGTTTTCGATAAGTAAGAGTGTCGAACCCAACGAGGAGCAGAAGGTATTGATAAGCGATCCTGAGCAAGAAATTACTGCAAGCACTGAAAGATAACTTTTTAGGGGTTTTCTTGATATAAGCGACAGGAAAGTAAAAGCAAGCAAAATAAAAGGTACTAAGAGTAACAAGTGGCCCAATCCTTTCTGAACAAAGGAGAGGCCTAGCAACTGAACTTATAAAGGCTAAAGCGTTCCTGAGGACACACGGGAGAGGTGGTCATGTGCTTTCGCCATATTCCGTATTGATACAATGTTATGTGTTGATAAGTGTTGAGTGGGTGGATCTATGCTAGTACACTCTCTAGACTAAGATGAGTGCACTCTTATGATTAAACACCTTGCAAGCATCCGCAAAATACAAGATAGAATTTAAGGCAAAAGCCTAACCATAGCAATACGACCGATGATCCATTGATCCCTTGTGCAAAAGCGTGCGAACTGGGGTTCAGGTTTCTGTCACTCCGGCAACCCACCGTAAGCATTATTTATACACAATGTATTCCCCTAGGTCCTTAATAAGGCGAAGTGTTGAGTGGTCGACTCACACAACACCACTAGTAGAATGACAACGCAACTTAAGTATCAAACAACACATATTACTTCAACAGCATATGACTACTAACAACAAGACCTTCCCCATGTCCTCAAGAACTAAGGTAACTACTCACAAGACATAAAAGAGATCATGATAAGTGGAGATAAATGGGTGATAAACAATCTGGACATAATAATATTTCTCCAACAAAACTCAATAGCATTCACCACAAAGTAGTAATAAACACCGATGGAGTAAAGACGATAGGTAGTACGAGTTACAACACAAGTTGCAATTGTGAGATGAGATTTGGATGAAGATGGAGATGGTGCTGATGTTGGGGATGATGTTGATGATGATCTCGATGATGCCCGTGATGATGGTGATGACGATGGCGATGATCTCCCCTACCGGGAGGTGATCTCCCCTGCGGAATCTGCCCACCGGATATGGCTTTTTCTTCTCTGTAGGTTTCCGCCACGGAGCAGCGGCGGAACTCCGTAAAAACTCTCGTTTTTAGGGTTTTCGGATAACGGAGAGTATATAGGCAAAAGGGGGCAGCCGGAGGTGGGCCAGGGGCTCCAGGCGCCCCCCGGCGTGGCCAGGGGGGCGCCCCCAGGGCGCCTGGGCATCCTGTGGCCCCCCTCTGGTTGCCCTTTCGCGTGCCTTCGTGATCCGTCTGGAAAATATCCTCCGTCGATTTTCGGGTAATTTGGAGGTATTCTTCTTCAGCAACTCAGCGTCCACTTTTTACCGCTGAATCCTACGTCTGCTGCTTCGGCACCGGAAAGTTGCAAACTGTGTAAAATAGACCAAAACAACATAAGAACATCATCGTAATGTGAAATATATCAATGAATAAGGATAAATTATGATACAAAATAGTGATGCATTTTGGACGTATCAACACCCCCAAGCTTAGACCTCGCTTGTCCCCAAGCGAATACTGAGCTCGGTAAACCTGTCTACAAGTTTAGAGAGTGAAGTGTCGATAAATAGAATACGGACAAGAAGCATCACAGTTTCTTCACAAACTCAAATATCCTCAACAGCAATCTTCAACTCATAAGGCCCTTATAAAAGAGTGGTAACACTTATATTCGGAAGTAGGGCTAAGGAAACTCATCAAATCATGGCAAACATGTCTTTTGGTCAAAGAACAACAAATAAATTTAACTTTTGCTCTTCCTCTTACGTTTTGATGAGATTAATTGAAGCTTTGGAAAGAACATGTTATAAGGCAAGAAGTGAAAGTGTTAACACAAAGGAAGATATTTGCCTTAGCTGGGCTTGACAAACAACTTACTTATCAAATGATAATGTCAACGAGGATATGATATGACAAATCTTAATGCAACTTTATATGAATGAATCCTTGTCAACATCAAATGTCTGCTCTCTTTAAGAATAGAAGGAAGTAGGAATAACTGACTCAACCTAAAATTAAAAGATAGGCCCTGCTCTAGGGAAGTAGGGAAAACTCATGTGCTATCCTTAAATCAAACAGAATGAAAACAAGTTTTGAGAGGTGCATGATTTGTCAACGAATGCTAATAGATAACTCATTTACTTCTCGGGTTGGACAAGTTTCGAGGAACGGCTCCCGCATGAGGACGATCACATCCTCTTAATCTCCTTTGTTTATCACTACCAAAGTTTTCTGATTTCTCATGAACAAAGCGTGAAGGAGGGTTTGTTTGTTATATTATTTTTTAGTCGGGCGCACTCTTTGCCAGTTCCTTCTCGTATTATGGGTTTGCACATTAGACATGCAATCCCGGGGTGAAGCTTGTCCAACTCAAAAAGACCATGAATTAACTATTACTTCCTCATGAGCTAAAGCAGAGGCACAAAATAAAAGATTTTGAACATTTAAGGATAACACATAAATTCTGTACTTTAGGAGGTGGTAGTGGAATACCATGAGTAGGAAGGTATGGTGGACTCATATGGAAGGTATTGGTTTAAGGGTATGGATGCACAAGCAGAATTCCGCTTAGTACAGAGTTAGGATAGCAAAGGTTTTGAGAGAGCAGACAATTGATAATGAATAAGATGCAAAACAATATAAAGCATGAATATTGAAATAAGCATAACACATCAAGTTGTCTTCCTTGTCAGCATAACACTTCAAGCATAATAACATAAAGGTTTTGGCTATGTCGATACTTTAAGAAAATCATGCTTGTTGTTATGACCAAAGCTATGTTTGCCAAGATTAAATAAAGTTTTCACAGCCATACCTCATATAAGGTCAATACTCCCCATAAGAATCATCATATAAGGTCGATTGCGTGAAGAGAATACTGAGTGCAGCAAAAGGAACCAATAAACTTCTCATTAATATTCCATCATAGACGACTCCACACTCACGGATACACTCTCCACCGAAGGAGTGATAGACCTCAATGCACACACCTATTTCATATAATAACCTCCCTAAACATGATATGACTCTACTTGACTCTAAAAGACAAAAGATAAAGATAAAGATACCGGGCACTCTCCCAAGCTTGGAACAAGCCAAGGGAATGCCGTTACCCAAGGAGATTTCACTACTCATCCTTGTTGGCATTGACCACGTAGTCCTCGGCGAAACGCTTCCATGGAAGGGGTTCTCCAGTCTCATATGAGAAGTTCGTCTCCTGAATCCTGCATGCAGCACCCATACCCATGTGCATAAACCTTAGTTCATACTCACAGTTCTGGTTATGTAGATCATAAATTTGCCCTTGGAGCTCTTCAATTCTTTCTTCAGACGCGGTGATGCTTTTCCACATCTCCTTCATCTCCTTCAGGAAGTAGGTCTTCAGCTCGTTGATGATGTCAAAGTTAGCTTCAACACAACGCTCGATCATCTTCTTGTACTTGAAGACTTCTTGCTCCACTTCTTCCAGCCTGGCCTGGATGCTCCCCTCCTTGATAGGTCCCTTTAGATCTTCTTGATGAAGGACACCGTCCTCCATCCGAACAACATGAGGGTGCTTCTTCACCTCAGCGAGGTAAGGGTTGATGACGTTGACGACGAACTTGTCCTTGGGGGAACTTCGAGAAGCCATGGCACCTAGATTCAGCTGAAAGATTCCCTGGCAGAAACAGATCGAAAAGAAAACACACGAAATCGCAAGATACGTTGCCGGAACAATCCGGGCAAATATATAGCAAAAATTTATGCACAGAAAGGAAGGTAACAGGCTAAAGCGGGGTCGGAGACGGACTTCCGGGTGTCCAGGCGCCCTGGCAGCGCGGCCAGGAGGTAGGGCGCGCCAGGGGGGCGCCTGGACCCCCTGGAGCTCGTCTCCGGCTCCGCTTAGGCTCAGAATTTTACTAATTTTGCAAAAACTCATAATATGGAACTTGTATGGCCATTCGCGATGTTTCCTTACCGTAATATATACCTTTTCTTTATTCTGCTTCTGCTGGCGTCTGAAACAGGGCTGCAACATGTTCTTCGTGAGTTGTTGTGTATATTATATTCACATCAACATTAACAGGGTCTCCTGCTATGTAATGCTTCAGTCTTTGCCCATTCACAACTTGAGGTTTGGTGCCTTCAAAATTGTTAATCTTAATTGCACCACACCGATAGACTTCTTCAATATGAAATGGTCCTTCCCACCTGGAAAGTAGTTTGCCTGGAGAAAACCTGAAACGGGATCTAAACAACAAAACTTTATCACCAACATTAAATTCACGTTTCAGAATCTTCCTATCATGCCACTTCTTTACCTTTTCCTTGAACATTTTAGCGCTCTCGTAAGCTTCACTTCTCCATTCATCTAGAGAAGTCAAGTTCATGAGACGCTTCTCACCAGCTAATTTTGGGTCAGCATTAAGCTCTCTAACAGCCCAGAAAGCTTTGTGCTCTAACTCTAATGGCAGATGGCAAGCTTTGCCATACACCATCTTATAGGGGGACATGCCCATGGGGTTTTTGTAAGCAGTTCTATATGCCCACAAAGCATCTCCTAACTTATTTGACCAGTCATTTCTATTTCTGTTTACTGTCTTCTGTAAGATCAACTTAATCTCTCTATTGGTGAGCTCAACTTCCCACTAGTTTGAGTATGATATGGTGAAGCAATTCTATGATTGACATCGTATTTTGCTAAAGCTTTTCTAAAAGCTCCGTGCGTGAAGTGTGATCCTCCATCAGTCATGAGATACCTAGGTACACCAAACCTAGGAAAAATTACATCCTTAAGCATTTTCAAAGATGTCTTGTGATCAGCACTTTCAGTGGGGATTGCTTCAACCCACTTGGTCACATAATCAACAGCTACTAAAATGTGCGTGTACTTGTGCGAAGAAGGAAAAGGACCCATAAAGTCAAAACCCCAGCAATCAAAAGGTTCAATCACTAGTGAGTAATTCATAGGCATCTCATTCCTTCTACTAATGTTACCAACTCTCTGACATTTATCACAGGCTAAAACATAATTTCTAGCGTCCTTAAAGAGAGTAGGCCAATAAAAACCTGATTGAAGAACCTTATGTGCAGTCCTCTCACCGGCATGATGTCCCCCATAGGGACTATCATGACACCGTCTGAGAATGTCCTTCTGCTCATGTTCCGGTATGCACCTTCTCACGATCCCGTCGGAACCTTCTTTGAAAAGATGTGGGTCATCCCAAAAGTAGTGCCTCAAATCATGAAAGAACTTCTTCCTTTGCTGAAATGTTAGACCTGGAGGCAAATACTTTGCAACAATAAAATTAGCATAATCTGCATACCAAGGATCGGAAAGAGATTGTACTTTTACAATGGCAAGTTGCTCGTCTGGAAAACTATCGTTGACTGGGATGGGATCATGCGGTATATCTTCCATCCTTGAACGATTGTCCGCTACCGGATTGTCTTCCCCTTTCCTATCAACAATCTGCAAATAAAATTCTTGAAGAAGGAGTACCCATCTAATAAGCCTTGGTTGGCATCCTTCTTTGTCATAAGGTATTTAATGGCAGCATGATCGGTATGAATAATTACTTTGGAATCAACAATATACTGCTTAAACTTATCACAAGCAAATACTACAGCTAAGAACTCCTTCTCAGTAGTATCATAATTTCTTTGAGCACTATCAAGGGTTTTGCTAGCATAATGTATAACATTCAATTTCTTATCAACTCTTTGTCCTAACACAACTCCAACAGCAAAATCACTAGCATCACACATAATCTCAAAAGGTAAATTCCAGTCAGGTGGTTGTATTATAGGAGCGGTTATTAAAGCTTTCTTAAGAACTTCAAAAGCTTCCTTACAATCCTCATTAAATACAAAAGGGACGTCCTTCTGGAGAAGATTAGTGAGGGGCCTCGAGGTCTTAGAAAATTCTTTAATAAATCTTCTATAGAAACCAGCATGACCAAGAAAACTGCGAATACCTTTGATGTCCCTTGGATAGGGCATCCTCTCAATAGCTTCGATCTTGGCCTTCTCCACTTCAATTCCCCTTTCGGAAATCTTGTGACCAAGAACAATTCCTTTGTTAACCATGAAGTGGCACTTCTCCCAGTTGAGTACCAAATTTGTCTCCTCGCATCTCTGCAAAACTTTATTAAGGTTCTGAAGACAATGGTCAAAGGAGGTTCCATAGACGGAGAAATCGTCCATGAAGACTTCCATAATATCCCCACAGAAACCATGAAAGATAGCAGACATACACCTTTGAAAACTAGCAGGGGCATTACATAAACCAAAAGGCATACGCCTGTAAGCATAAGTACCAAAGGGGCAAGTAAAAGTGGTCTTCTCTTGATCAGCGGTGTTAACATGAATTTGAGAGAAGCCAGAATAACCATCGAGATAACAAAAGTGGGTATTTTTGGATAACCTTTCAAGCATTTGGTCGATGAACGGCAACGGGTAGTGATCCTTCCTGGTTGCCTTGTTCAGCTTCCTGTAATCAATACACATTCTATATCCAATAATAATTCTCTGAGGTATTAGTTCATTTTTATCATTAGGAACCACAGTTGTACCTCCTTTCTTAGGAACACAATGTACCGGGCTTACCCACTTACTATCAGCTATAGGGTAGATAATACCTGCGGCTAGAAGCTTGAGAATCTCAGTTCTTACAACATCCATCATCTTCGGGTTCAACCGTCGTTGATGATCAACAACTGGTTTAGCATCAGGCTCAAGGTTGATAGTATGTTGACATATAGATGGACTAATCCCCTTAAGGTCATCAAGGGTATAGCCAATTGCGCCTCGGTGTTTACGAAGTACTTCCAATAGTCGCTCTTCTTCATATCCTGAAAGGTCAGAATTGATAATAACAGGATATACTTTCTTTTCATCTAAATAAGCATACTTGAGCGTATCGGGAAGAGGTTTAAGATCGAACACCGGGTCTTCTTTCGGTTTTGATAAAATTCCCAAAGGTTCAACCGGAAGGTTGTGCTTCAGGATAGCAGGTTGCCTCAAGAATATTTCATCTAGTTCATTTCTTTCCTGCATATGCAAATCATTCTCGTGGTCCTCCATATATTGCTGCAAAGGATCATTAGGGGGAATAGCAATAGAAGCAATACTTTCAATAATTTTATCATCAGTAGGTAAATCAGTACCACGAGGCTGCTTAGAGAACTTAGAAAAATTAAATTCATATGGCTCACCATTGAATTCAACAGAAACTTTACCATTCTTGCAATCTATTATAGCTCCACAAGTTCTAAGAAAAGGTCTACCAAAAATAATTGGACAAAAATTGTCCCTCTCTGAACCAAGTACTAGAAAGTCAGTAGGGTATTTTACCTTTCCACATAGGACTTCAACGTCCCTCACAATTCCGATAGGAGAGATAGTTGTTCTGTTTGCAAGATGAATGGTAACATCAACTTCTTCAAGTTCACAAGGGGTAATCTCACCGATGATCTCTTCATAAAGTGAATAGGGGATAGCACTTGCACTCGATCCCAAATCACATAGCCCATAATAATTGTGATCTCCTATTTTAACAGATACCACTGGAGTACCTGAAATTGGGCCTTTATTCTTGGCTGTGACAAGGCTAGTGGAAACAGCACAAAAATTTATATTGGAATCCAAAACATCATTAGTAACAAGGTCTTTAATCAATGCAACTTGAGGATCGACCCTGATCTGGTCCTCAGGCTCATCAACTCTTCTCTCACTTTTATTTATTACGCCTGTTACAAAAGAGTGCTCCCTTATCCTTGCGGGAAAAGGAGGCTTTTCATATATAACTGCAGGCAAAATAGGGTCAGCAACATGAATATCAACGGGTAGCTCTTTAAAAGGTTCATGATGCTGGTCTCTCTTCTTTTTAAAAGAATCAACGTGAGAGGCAAAAAAAATTACAGAAATCAATCATTAGATGGGAATCAAGACCAATCTTAGAGCAAAAGGTATTGAAGTAATCAGTTTTCACATAGCTCTCAATATAATCATGTTCATAATTTATAGCGGGTTCAATACCTTTATCGATTTCCCAATCTTCGGTATTCCTCTGGATCCTTTCAATGAGATCCCACCTTTCTTCAACACACTTCTTCTGAAATACCCCACTAGAGGAGGCATCCAGCATCTCCTTATCCTGACGAGAAAGCCTGGCATAAAAATTTGTAAGTATAATTTCCTTGGGAAGCTTATGAATAGGGCATTCGAGCATTAGGGACTTCAATCTCCCCCAAGCTTGAGCAATGCTGTCTCCGTCACGAGACCTAAAGTTATAGATATAATTCCTGTCTCGATGAATTTCATGAAGAGGATAAAACTTAGTATAAAAGAGAGACATAAGCTCTTGCCAGTCAAGCAAGTGTGAGTTATCGAGAAGCCTATACCAATCTGAAGCTTTATCTATAAGTGACACGGCAAACAATTTTCTCATGACAAACTCCCTTGATACACCTGCAAGCTTAAATAATGAACATAGTTGTGACAGATATAGCAAGTGTTCACCGGGATGTCTGTCTCCTGCATAACGATTAGCCAAAACATAATCGATAATACCAGCTGGTATTTTATAGGGAACAATTTCAGAAGGGGGAGGAGCAACCACCACAGGTGTGGGGCGTCTTCCCGCAAGCAACGATCCAATAACAGGGTTGTCCATAAGGACAAAGAGCAGCAATAGCAAAAATAAAAACAGAAATATAAAAACTTCCTTACCAGTTTCACTTTACCAATAGCGCTACGCTCCTCGGCAACGGCGCCAGAAAACGGTACTTGATGACCCACAACCGTAAGGGATTGATACGTCCAAAACGTATCTATAATTTCTGCTTGCTTCATGCCTCTTTTGGGTGATATTGCTATGGTATTTATACACTTCCATACACTTTTGATCATATTTGGACTAACCTATTAACTCAGTGCACCCCAGTGCCAGTTTCTGTTTTCTGCTACTTGTGTATTTCAGGTTTTCCCATTACGAGAACTGCCTGAAAAATCCCGGAAAAATTATATAAAAAATCAGCGTTCCGGAAGCTTCCTTGCGGCCAAAGTAGGGCCAGAGGGGGGCCACAGGGGCTCCAGGCGGCCTGCCCACACGGCCCCCCTCCTGGCCGCGCCGGGGGGGCGCCTGGGCCCCCTTAGCTCCCCTGGCAACCCCCTTTGGCATATATTTACACCGCGTCGCAGAAACCCTGATTCCAGACCCCTTTTCTCCAGACGCAATCCCGATCTCCGCCGCCATCGCCATCAAGCTTCGGGGGACCAGAATTCCTGTGCCGACACCCTGCCGGGACGGGGAAGTGCCCCCGGATTCATCTCCATCGACGTTGCTTCCTCCCTCCATGATGCGGGAGTAGTTCCTCCTCGGGGCTGAGGTTTCTACCAGTAGCTATGTGGTCAATTCTCTCTCCCATGATGTGATCTTCGTTGTGATCATAGGCTATGTTAATCTAGGGTGATCCCATGATATTTCCCCTTCCTCTATGTATTGGATTGATGTACTCACTTGTCTTTATCTAGTATAATCCCCGAGACCAAGGTGACAGCGGTCTATTGGACATGGATTAGAAAAATATTTTCATGAGTGATTTCCTCACTTGTGTGTTGATTGAAGATTGAGAGTCTCTTGGTGCTTGTCTTTGACTATCCTTTAGATATGTTGTGGTGATTGTGGGACTCTCTTTGGATGGCCGCGGTGACATTGGGAAATCCTTAGATTGAGAACTACGAACTTTGAGGTGTGCTTTTGTAGCCCTACATTATTCTCGTCCTCTCTTGACCACGGAGGAATGACCTCCGGGTGCGTCTCCATTGCATGTTTTATGGGAAATATCATGTGATTCGATTATGTTAATGTTGTTGGGAGTTGCCACTAGTGAAAGTATGAAGCCTAGGCCTTGTTTCCACCATTGCAATACCATTTGTGCTCACGTTTACCACTTGTTTGCTTGCTGCACTTTTTATTATAGATTTATATTACTTTGTTTTGCCATCCATATCACTTGCCATTTAACATCTCTTCGCCGAACTAGTGCACCTATACATCTAACAAGTGTATTAGGTGTGTTGGGGACACAAGAGACTTCTTGTATCTTAGTTGCAGGGTTGCTTGAGAGAGACCATCTTCAACCTCTACTTCCCTGAGTTCGTTAAACCTTAGGTCATCCACTTGAGGGAAATTGCTGCTGTCCTACAAACCTCTGCGCTTGGAGGCCCAACATAGTCTACAAGAGTAGAAGCGTGTGTAGACATCAAGCTATTTCTGGCGCCGTTGCCGGGGAGGTGAGTGCTTGAAGGTATATCTTTAGATCTTGCAATTAAATCTTTTCGTTTCTTGTTTTTAGTTTCACTAGTTATGTTTGTGGAAAACCGTGCTATTGGATCGTTGCTTGCGGGAAGTCGCCCCACACCTGTGGTGGTTGCTCCTCCCCCTACTGAAATTGTGCCCTATAAAATACCAGCTGCTATTATCGATTATGTTTTGGCTAATCGTTATGCAGGAGACAGACATCCCGGTGAACACTTGCTATATCTGTCACAACTATGTTCATTATTTAAGCTTGCAGGTGTATCAAGGGAGTTTGTCATGAGGAAATTGTTCGCCGTATCACTTATAGATAAAGCTTCAGATTGGTATAAGCTTCTCGATAACTCGCACTTTCTTGATTGGGAAGAGATCCAGTCTCTCTTTTACTCCAAGTTTTATCCTCTTCATGAAGTCCATGGGAATAGGAATTATGTTTATAATTTCTATCCTCATGACGGAGAGAGCATAGCTCAATCTTGGGGGAGACTGAAAATGTTAATGCTAAAATGTCCTAACCATGGGCTCCCCAAAGATATGATTATTACTAATTTCTATGCGAGGCTCTCTCGACAGGATAAAGATTTGCTCGATGCTTCCTCTATGGGTTCTTTCACAAACGAAAAGATTGATGCTAAATGGGAACTCCTTGAAAGAATTCAACGCAACACTGAAGATTGGGAGATCGACAAAGGTAAAGAGTCAGGTATAGTTTATGAGTATGATTGCATTAAGTCCTTTGTTGAAACTACAAGTTTTAATAAGTTTAGTGCTAAATTTGGGCTTGATTCTCAACTCCTTGTTGATTTCCTCAAATCTTTTGCTTCACATCTTAATATGCCTAAGGAGGATTGGAACAAGCATCATGAACCTTTTAAAGAGATTTGCAAAGAAAATGAAATTGTTCATGATGATTGCAACATGCATGATCCAATTCCTAAAAATGAAGTTTTATATAAGCATGTTAATTTTTGTGGAGTGGATAGACCTTGTGAAAGGCCTATGATTGAAAAAGAGAAGTATTGTAAGCAACATAAGCATGAAAGAACAATCACTTGGGTCAGAGATTTAAATGAAATTGCTAGAGAATTGTGTGACCTTTATCCTTTTACTTGTGAACTTTGCTGTATAGAGGGTCACTTTAATTTTCAATGCATGCACTTTCAAAACATAACTGTTAACCAGTTGTGTGATAACATGATCACCTCTGATCTTTATGATGAGCTTATGTTATTTTTGATGTGTGAAGAGTTATCAGAAAAGACTTCATGGCTAGATGTTAATGCCATAGGAATAAAAAACACTTTGCAAAATTGCCATCTCTATTGTGTTGTTAATTGCCATGAAAATGATTACATAGGTAAGATTATAAAGGAGGGAACTTTACCAAAGTATAAAAATGTTTCTTATATTTCTGCTAATAAAAAGGAGAGTTTCTCCCAAGTTTCCCCTATTGTTTCTAATGATAAACCAGGATATGTGGAGAAGCTTCATCTCCAACCACTCCCTCCTAAGGTTAAGAAGAAGAAAAAGAAGAGGAGGAGGAAGAGGAGCAAGAAAGAAGAAGAATGGGTATCAACCTGGCCTGAGCATATTCCTCCCATCAACTTTTATCCTAACGATTGTAAGTTTAAAGAAGAAGGTGAAGTTTATTGCCTTAATTATCATCTTGATGATACGTCCGTAGGTACTATTGAAGATTATTTTGATTATGATATGCATGTTACTTATTGTGATTGGGAAAATGATGATAATGCTACTTATGATCTTGAAAATCTTTTTGGTACCAACTCTGAAAGTGATGATATGGGAAGCTCTAAGCTTGGGGATGATAGGATTGCAAACCCTTTACCCACTAGTGATGTGATAATTGATAATTCTTTTGCTAGTAAGAATAAAGACAACATGATTACAAATATAGTTGCTAGCAATGATAATGCTCTTCTCTACTATGATGATGTCATAACTCCAACCTATGGTGATTATAAAGGTACCTATGACATAAGGAGAAATTATCCTTATGAAACTTGTCATAATCATGGAGGGAATTACTCCCTTGTTGAACACCACCCTCCTAATACACAATTAATCTATAGTGTTCAAGTTGTTTATGATAGTCCTACTCCCACTATTACCAATGAGAAAGATTATGCTTATGTGGAGAGTAAGAGTACCTTTTTGCATGTGGATCATGATAACAATGCTTTATGTGATGCTTATATTGTTGAGTTCATCCATGATGCCACTGAAATTTATAATGAGAGAGGGAGACTTGGTTCTAAATATCTTAATAATAAGAAGTTTCCTCTCTTTATGGTGAATATTTTGAAGTTATGCTTGTTTTGCCTTCCTATGCTAGTTGCTTTGTGCTTCAATGAATTATTCTATTGCAATATTCCTATGCATAGGAAGCATGTTAGGCTTAAATGTGTTTGTTATTTGCTTCTTGATGCTCTCTTTTGTTCTTCAACTCTTATTCCTACGAGAGCATCATTAAAGTCTTATGCCTAGCTTAAAAGCATAAAAGAAAGCGCTTTTGGGAGGCAGCCCACAATGAATAAAATTTTATTTTGCTTTTGTTGTGTCTTGATGTTGTTACTACAGTAGCATCATCATTGTATCTTTACTTTTCAGCTTTGTGCCAAGTGTAGCCTCTGATTGCAAGAAAGTTCAAAAGTTGTGACGTGCTGTCCAGGAAACAGATTCTGTCCTTGGATAGAAAAATTCGTATAAAATCACCAGATCGTCTTTTTGGTCTGAATTTTTTCGACAGCGTGCTATATACAATTGTCTTTCGGGCGTCTGTTCTGAGTTTTTTTATTTGAGTTGCAGAAGTGCCCCGAAAAAATCATTTACTACCTGCTGGTCTGTTTTTCACAGATTCTGTCCTGTTTTGCCTTTCCTTCATTTTGCAAACCTTGAGCTTGCTTTTTCTTTGCAAAAACCTTTTGGCAATCTTGAGAAACAGTAGACCTTCAAGAATATCCTTATTTCCAGCAAGGAATAATTATTTTATTATGGGTACTAACCTCGCTAATCAGATTATGATGAGTTATGTATGAAGGGAGTTTTCAAGTGTGCGAGGGAAGATGATAAAAAGATTCAGGAGTGTCAAACGCTCAAGCTTGGGGATGCCCCCGTGCACCCCAAAGAAATATTCAAGAAGACTCAAGCGTCTAAGCTTGGGGATGCCCCCGTGCATCCCCTTCTCCATCAACATTATCAGTTCGTCTTTCGTTCCACTATATTTTTATCACTTCATGTGTTATGTGCTATGCTTGGAGTGTCTTGCTTTTAGTTTCCTTTTTAGCTTTCTTTAGCTTTTCATAACGAGTCGGAACTCAGCTTTCTTTGTGTGGGAGAGAAACACGCTCCACTTCTACCTAGAACATAACATAGAATTTTCATGTCTATCTTTGTTGTGTGTGTTCTTTGTCTTTCAATGGCTACTATCATGCTTAGCTCTTAGTTTTCATGCTTATCTTTTTAAAGAGCTTTTGTTTAGTTGGTTGCTTGAACTCTCTTTAGTTATCATGCTTATCTTATTAAGAGAGTTTGCTTTTGTTGCATTGGTTGATATGTCTATGATAAAAATGCTACGTGCATAATGGCGCTTAGTAATTCATGTTTTCTTATGGTTAGTCTCAAATAGCTGGGGGGTTCCCAATGTGTTATTGGAGTACCAACATGATTTGTTTGCCTATGATGTGGTATGGTTTAGTAATATCTTCCTTCAAGAATTTATTTTGATTGACTTGGCGTATGCTCACGCATATTTAAGACTGTAAAGAAAGTCTGTCAAGCCTTGATGATCTTTTATTTCTGAGTAGCGATATAACTTCCATGCCTAATTCAATGTTGCTTTATCGCTCTGCATGATTATGACCGTCATTGCTCTCTTAGTTGGTCGCTCCCAGTCTTTTGCTAACCTTCGCCTGTACTAAGCAGACTGACTGCTTGTGCATCCAAAATTCTTTAAACCAGTTATGCCATATGAGTCCACCATACCTTCCTATACATGGTATTTACCTACCATTCCTAACGAAGACTTTCATGTGCCATCTCGAAATTATTCAAAAAAATGCATTTCTGTTTTGTGCCCCTGTTTTAGCTCATGAGGAAGTAGTAGTTAATTCATGATCTTTTTAAGTTGGACAAGCTTCACCCCGGGATTGCATGTATAATGTGCAAACCCATAATACGAGAAGGAACTGGCAATGAGTGCGCCCGACTCAAAATTAATATAACAAAGAAACCCTCCTTCATGCTTTGTTCATGAGAATTCAGAAAACTTTGGCAGTGATAAACAAAGGAGATTAAGAGGATGTGATCGTCCTCATTCGGGAGCCGTTCCTCGAAACTTGTCCATCTCAAAAAGTAATTGAGTTATATGCTAGCATTCGTTGACGAAACATGCATATTCAAAATAATAATTATTACCTCTGTTTTTAAAACCAAGAGCTCTGGTACATGTTTTGTCTTTGTTTCTGACCACGGGTTTTCAACCTTGCCAACAAAAGCCACGGTTCGAGAGTATCCACCTTCTTTTAAAGCACCAACTACTGAGAGCATGATTGTCATTCTGAGTGTAATGTGCATTGTCCCAAAGTAGCATTGTCTTTTGCATGATTATGATATCGTTTATTTAGAAATCATTGTTTCTAGTCATCACTTAAACCTTGGAAGTGCCCCTGCATTTATGTTTTGCTTCACTAAAGGGGGCAAGCGAGATATCACTTTATCATATTTGCACACCATGCTCATTACAAATCTATTTGATGTTTCAGTATCATATTGTAAAACTTTCAGTTATTTGTGATTTTCTCATAAGGCAACGTAATTACTACAGATTCATTGTCTCAGTAAGCTTTTGTCATATGACTATAAAAAGTCATATATGGTTAATAGCATGTCACCACAGAAATTATTCTTGTTATCATTTACCTACTCGAGGACGAGCAGGAATTAAGCTTGGGGATGTTGATACGTCCAAAACGTATCTATAATTTCTGCTTGCTCCATGCCTCTTTTGGGTGATATTGCTATGATATTTATACACTTCCATACACTTTTGATCATATTTGTACTAACCTATTAACTCAGTGCACCCAAGTGCCAGTTTCTGTTTTCTGCTGTTTTTGTATTTCAGGTTTTCCCATTACGAGAACTGCCCGAAAAATCCCGGAAAAATTATATAAAAAATCAGCGTTCCGGAAGCTTCCTTGCGGCCAAACTAGGGCCAGAGGGGGGCCACAAGGGCTCCAGGCGGCCTGCCCACGCGGCCCCCCTCCTGGCCGCGCCGGGGGGGGCGCCTGGGCCCCCCTTAGCTCCCCTGGCAACCCCCTTTGGCATATATTTACACCGCGTCGCAGAAACCCTGATTCCAGACCCCTTTTCTCCAGACGCAATCCCAATCTCCGCCGCCATCGCCATCAAGCTTCGGGGGACCAGAATTCCTGTGTCGGCACCCTGCCGGGACGGGGAAGTGCCCCCGGATTCATCTTCATCGACGTTGCTTCCTCCCTCCATGATGCGGGAGTAGTTCCTCCTCGGGGCTGAGGTTTCTACCAGTAGCTATGTGGTCAATTCTCTCTCCCATGATGTGATCTTCGTTGTGATCATAGGCTATGTTAATCTAGGGTGATCCCATGATAGTTCCCCTTCCTCTATGTATTGGATTGATGTACTCACTTGTCTTTATCTAGTATAATCCCCGAGACCAAGGTGACAGCGGTCTATTGGACATGGATTAGAAAAATATTTTCATGAGTGATTTCCTCTCTTGTGTGTGGATTGAAGATTGAGAGTCTCTTGGTGCTTATCTTTGACTATCCTTTAGATATGTTGTGGTGATTGTGGGACTCTCTTTGGATGGCCGCGGTGACATTGGGAAATCCTTCGATTGAGAACTACGAATTTTGAGGTGTGCTTTTGTAGCCCTACATAATTCTCGTCCTCTCTTGACCACGGAGGAATGACCTCCGGGTGCGTCTCCATTGCATGTTTTATGGGAAATATCATGTGATTCGATTATGTTAATGTTGTTGGGAGTTGCCACTAGTGAAAGTATGAAGCCTAGGCCTTGTTTCCACCATTGCAATACCATTTGTGCTCACGTTTACCACTTGTTTGCTTGCTGCACTTTTTATTACAGATTTATATTACTTTGTTTTGCCATCCATATCACTTGCCATTTAACATCTCTTCGGCAAACTAGTGCACCTATACATCTAACAAGTGTATTAGGTGTGTTGGGGACACAAGAGACTTCTTGTATCTTAGTTGCAGGGTTGCTTGAGAGATACCATCTTCAACCTCTACTTCCCTGAGTTCGATAAACCTTAGGTCATCCACTTGAGGGAAATTGATGTTGTCCTACAAACCTCTGCGCTTGGAGGCCCAACATATTCTACAAGAGTAGAAGCGTGTGTAGACATCAGGGATCTATTGCAGCGTTTTCGATAAGTAAGAGTGTCGAACCCAACAAGGAGCAGAAGGTATTGATAAGCGATTCTGAGCAAGAAATTACTGCAAGCACTGAAAGATAACTTTTTAGGGGTTTTCTTGATATAAGCGACAGGAAAGTAAAAGCAAGCAAAATAAAAGGTACTAAAAGTAACAAGTGGCCCAATCCTTTCTGAACAAAGGAGAGGCCTAGCAACTGAACTTATAAAGGCTAAAGCGTTCCTGAGGACACACGGGAGAGGTGGTCATGTGCTTTCTCCATATTCCGTATCGATACTATGTTATGTGTTGATAAGTGTTGAGTGGGTGGATCTATGCTAGTACACTCTCTAGACTAAGATGAGTGCACTCTTATGATTAAATACCTTGCAAGCATCCGCAAATACAAGATAGAATTTAAGGCAAAAGCCTAACCATAGCAATACGACCGATGTCCATTGATCCCTTGTGCAAAAGCGTGCGAACTGGGGTTCAGGTTTCTGTCACTCCGGCAACCCACCGTAAGCATTCTTTGTACACAATGTATTCCCCTAGGTCCTTAATAAGGCGAAGTGTTGAGTGTTAGACTCACACAACACCACTAGTAGAATGACAATGCAACTTAAGTATCAAACAACACATATTACTTCAACAGCATATGACTACTAACAACAAGACCTTCCCCATGTCCTCAAGAACTAAGGTAACTACTCACAAGACATAAAAGAGATCATGATCAGTGGAGATAAATGGGTGATAAACAATCTGGACATAATAATATTTCTCCAACAAAACTCAATAGCATTCACCACAAAGTAGTAATCAACACCGATGGAGTAAAGAGGATAGGTAGTACGAGTTACAACACAAGTTGCAATTGTGAGATGAGATTTGGATGAAGATGGAGATGGTGCTAATGTTGGGGATGATGTTGATGATGATCTCGATGATGCCCGTGATGATGGTGATGACGATGGCGATGATCTCCCCTTCCGGGAGGTGATCTCCCCGACGGAATCTACCCACCGGAGATGGCTTTTTCTTCTCTATAGGTTTCCGCCACGGAGCGGCCGCGGAACTCCGTAAAAACTCTCGTTTTTAGGGTTTTCGGATAACGGAGAGTATATAGGCAAAAGGGGGCAGCCGGAGGTGGGCCAGCGGCTCCAGGCGCCCCCCCGGCGCGGCCAGGGGGGGCGCGCCCCCAGGGCGCCTGGGCACCCTGTGGCCCCCCTCTGGTTGCCCTTTCGCGTGCCTTCGTGATCCGTCTGGAAAATATCCTCCGTCGATTTTCGGGTAATTTGGAGGTATTCTTCTTCAGCAACTCAGTGTCCACTTTTTACCGCTGAATCCTGCGTCTGCTGCTTCGGCACCGGAAAGTTGCAAACTGTGTAAAATAGACCAAAACAACATAAGAACATCATCGTAATGTGAAATATATCAATGAATAAGGATAAATTATGATACAAAATAGTGATGCATTTTGGACGTATCAGTGACTTAGAGTCATCCAGATCAGTGTCAAAGCTTGCATCGATGTAACCATCTACGACGAGCTCTTTGTCACCTCTATAAATGAGAAACATATCCTTCGTCCTTTTCAGGTACTTCGGGATGTTCTTGACCGCTGTCCAGTGATCCACTCCTGGATTACTTTGGTACCTTCCTGCTAGACTTATAGCAAGGCATATATCATGTATGCTACACATCATTGCATACATGATAGAACCTATGGTTGAAGCATAGGGAATGACTTTCATTTTCTCTCTATCTTCTGTAGTGGTCGGGCGTTCAGTCTTACTCAACTTCACACCTTGTAACACAGGTAAGAACCCCTTCTTTGAATGATCCATTTTGAACTTCTTCAAAAGTTTATCAAGGTATGTGCTTTGTGAATGTCCAATTAAGTAGCTTCACCGAGGTCTTTCATTGAAAAAATCTTATTCAAGTACCATTTTATGCTATCCAGCAATTCTGCACCATTTCCAATCAACAATATGTCATCCACATATAATATCAGAAATGCTATAGAGCTCCCACTCACTTTCTTGCAAATACAGGCTTCTCCAAAAGTGTGTATAAAACCATATGCTTTGTACACCTTATCAAAGTGTATATTCCAACTCCGAGATGCTTGCACCAGTCCATAGATGTATCACTGGAGCTTACACACTTTGTTAGCACCTTTAGGGTCGACAAAACCTTTTGGTTCCATCATATACAACTCTTCTTTGAGATATCCATTAAGGAATGCAGTTTTGACATCCATTTGCCAGATTTCATAATCATAAAATGCGGCAATTGCTAACATGATTCGGACAGACTTAAGCATCGCTACGGGTGAGAAAGTCTCATCGTAGTCAACTCCTTGAACCTGTCGAAAACCTTTCGCAACAAGTCGAGCTTTGTAGACAGTAACATTACCATCATCGTCAGTATTCCTCTTAAAGATCCATTTATTTTCAATGGCTTGACGATCATCGTACAAGTCAACCAAAGTCCACACTTTGTTCTCGTACATGGATCCCATCACAGATTTCATGGCCTCAAGCCATTTTGCGGAATTTGGGCTCATCATCACCTCCTCATAGTTCGTAGTTTCATCATGGTCTAGTAACATGACTTCCAGAACAGGATTACCGTACCACTCTGGTGCAGAACGTACTCTGGTTGACCTACGAGGTTCAGTAGTAACTTGATCTGAAGTTTCATGTTCATCATCATTAGCTTCCTCACTAATTGGTGTAGGAATCACTGGAACTAAATTCTGTGATGAACTACTTTCCAATTCGGGAGAAGGTACAATTACGTCATCAAGTTCTACTTTCCTCCCACTCACTTCTTTCGAGAGAAACTCCTTCTCTAGAAAGGATCCATTCTTAGCAACGAATATCTTGCCTTCGGATCTGTGACAGAAGGTGTACCCAACAGTTTCCTTTGGGTATTCTATGAAGACACATTTCTTTGACTTGGGTTCGAGCTTATCAGGCTGAAGCTTTTTCACATAAGCATCGCAGCCCCAAACTTCAAGAAACGACAATTTAGGTTTCTTGCCAAACCACAGTTCATAAGGTGTCGTCTCAACGGATTTAGATCGTGCCCTATTTAACGTGAATGTAGCTGTATCTAAAGCATAACCCCAAAACGATAGTGGTAAATCGGTAAGAGACATCATAGATTGCACCATATCTAATAAAGTACGGTTACGACGTTTGGACACACCATTACGCTGTGGTGTTCCAGGTGGCGTGAGTTGTGAAACTATTCCACATTGTTTTAAATGAAGAGCAAACTCGTAACTTAAATATCCGCCTCTGCGATCAGATCGTAGAAACTTTATTTTCTTGTTACGATGATTCTCTACTTCACTCTGAAATTCTTTGAACTTTTCAAATGTTTCAGACTTGTGTTTCATCAAGTAGATATACCCATATCGGCTCAAATCATCTGTGAAGGTCAGAAAATAACGATACTTTGTCGGTGTACTAAGGTAGGGGTACCCCAGTACCCCAACTTGTGCACGGGCAGTTGCAGCTTCCCGCGGCAAGGTTCACTACGTGCTCGCCGGAGACCTTCCTGTCTCCTATTAAACCATTCAAAAACAAAGTATACAAGACAGAAGATCGAGACCCCGGCAAGAGGAGCTTGCCGGGAAGGCCGTACCAGGCTCAAGACTGTTTCACTAACGCAAGACCCTGGCAAGAGGAGCTTGCCAGGAAGACTAGAAGACATCGCCTCGGCGCTATGCGCGCCCCGGCAAGGGGCCCGGGGAGCGGCGAGTTCCCGGGCCCAGCAAGATCAAGGCCCCGGCAAGATACTTGCCGGGAAGGCTGCGCTGTGTGCCCGCGCTCCAGCTCATCGGCCCACGCGTCGCCCTGGGGCCTATCCAGGGACGCGTGGCGGATGGCTGTGCAGCCTGGGGTACACGGTGGCACTCCACGGCGATAGATCCGTCGCCGTGGCGGACGGAGACGCTAAGGCGGGAGCTTTTGGGGTCGACGGCGACGGGCATTAAATGCCCTTGTCCCCCACTGTAAAGGTAGGTATAGACCACTGTTCTGTACTGTAGCTCCACTGTTCCCGCACTGTTACAACTACCACCTCTTTTACTTTTTTACCCCTTTCTCCTACGTTGACACCTGTCGGTGACCCCTTGCACTATAAAAGGAGGCCCATGCACAACGTGGAGGGGGTTCGAAACCTAGACTACTCTCACGCACGGTGTAGCTGCTTCTTCAAGCTCCCGAGCACTCAACTCAATACACAACCAAGCAGGAGTAGGGTTTTACGCATCCGTGCGGCCCGAACCTGGGTAAAACTGCCCGCGTGTCTGCTTCGATCTGCTCTTTGTGCTCCCTCCGCCCTCGTACCGCACATACAAGGGGCTCCGGTCCCATAGGTGTTCGTGGCGGACAGTTTCCCCCGACATCTTTGGCGCGCCAGGTAGGGGGCGTCGAGGTTGTGCGAACCTGATCCGGCGTTCGCGCGGGCGCATTCTTCACCAACCTCTCCAGCTTCATCAGCAACTTCATCAGCGACAACTCCATGGCCCCGAAGAAGAAGCCTTCGGAGGTCGGAGGCCCGTCTGCGTCTCATCCGCCGCCACCAGAGCCAACGGTGGGCGGGGGAGACGCCGTCGGAAGGGTGGTTGCCGGCGAGGACACTCACGGTGCCACCAGATCCAAGAACAGGACGGACGACCGAACCTCGGTCTCCGTGGACGCGCCGCGTCCATCACAGCACACGACGACACCGCAGCGCCATACCACGGGAGGTGGTATCCGCTTGCTGGGACAAGGCCAAACTGGAGGTTCGCGGGACGCCCCGGACCCCCGTCCGGGCACAAGCAAAGCGAAGGCGCCGGCGCGGGACCCCGCTCCTTCTAACGTCGTTAGAAGTCCGAGCGTATCCCGCTCCTCGCACCGCTCACCCGCGTTCCCCACTACTCCGGCAGAAGCGCTCGCAAGGGCGCAGCTGCTCCTCGATTTTCCTCCGGCGGCCGACAAGGCCGAAGAATGGAGGGCCACTATCCGGAGCCTGATAGACTTCGCCAACAACGACTCTCCGCAGCAGCCGTCGACCTCACGACCGCGGCAGGCTGAGAAGACGAAGGCTATCGGCGACAAGACTGCCGGGGGTGCGACAAGCGTGCACTCCCCGCCGCAGAAGCAGAAGACGCCGCCCCGCCGGAACAACCCCGACGACGGCTCCACAGCCTCGTCGGACCCGCGGGCCCGTCGGGACCAGCGCCAGGTCCTCGACGACCGGCGAGATGAAGACGCTCGAACCACGATCGAGCGCCGCCGAGAAGCTCGGCGACAATCCGACAAGAGAGCTGGGAACACTGTCGACGCGCACGCGCCCGGTGAACCAGGCGACTTGCCGTACGCGGCAGGCTGCCCTGCGTTCACCCGCGAGCTGCGGCGCGTCCAGTGGCCCAGCATGAAGAACTTTAAGCCCGACGTACCGGAGAAGTACGACGGCAAGACGCACCCCTCGGAGTTTCTCAGCGTCTACACTATCGCAGTGCAAGCTGCCGGGGGGCGCGACGAGAAGATCTTAGCCAACTACTTCCCGCTCGTGCTGAAGCCGAACGTCCGTTCGTGGCTCATGCACTTGCCGGAAGGCTCTATCTCTTCTTGGGCCGACCTCTGCCATCAGTTTGTTGGCGCCTTCACCGGCGGCCACAAACCACATGGCCAGGAGAGCGATCTCCACATTTTGGCCCAGAAGGAAGGCGAACCCCTGCGCAAATATATCCAACGCTTCAGCCGGGTGCAGCACAACATCCCTGACGTTCACCCTGCCGCGGTTATCAGCGCGTTCCATCAGAACGTGCGTAACCGCCGCATGCGTGAGGAAATGGCGATGACCAAGATCAGGGACGTCAGCGAGCTCTACGCTCTTGCTGACAAGTGCGCACGCGCAGAAGAGGGGAGGAAACTCCCCGGGGAGGATGCTGGCGCAGGGGGAAGCGACAGCGACGACGCCGCCCCGGCAAAGAAGAGCCGGCGGCGGAACAACAGAAAGAAGGGCAAGAAGGAAGTGCTTGCCGTCGAGAAGTCCGGCAAGGAGGCCCCCGCCAAGCAAGCGCAGGCTGGCGGCTCCGGCAAGGAGCCTGCCCCTGCGGCGGCGGCCGACAAGCCGGGTAGCTCCGACAAGCAATACTGTAAGATTCACCGCACCAAGGGTCACGATCTCTCCAATTGCAAGCGCGTCGAGTACCTCGTCGAGCAGCAAAAAGCTGAGTACGAGAGGCGCGACAAGGAGAAGGCCCAAGGTGGCGGGGAAGAACCCAGCAAGAAGCGGCCGTTTAACGGCCGGGGAGGACGCCGCGGCAAGGCCAAGCAGCGGCAAGGAGATCGACCTCCCCGGGGCCGCGACAACGACGAAGACGACGATGAAGACATGGAGGACGACGAGAACAGCGAGCAGGAGTTCCAGAAGGCCACGGAGGTCCTGTGCGTCGACGGTGGCGCCTCCCTGCACACCTCCCACCGCCAGCTAAAACAGTGGGTGCGTGAGGTGAATGCAGCGGAGCCGCCCGTGGAGTCGCGCAGGCTCCTCAAATGGTCCAGCACGCCCATCGTTTTTGACCTTGAGGATCACCCTGACCGCACCACGGCGGTCGGGTGCTTGCCGATGCTGGTTTCTCCCACCATCCGCAACCTCAAGGTCACCAAAATGTTGGTTGACGGCGGGGCCGGGCTGAACTTGATCTCCTCCGCTGTGATCAAGAAACTCCAAATTCAAGACGGCGAGCTCGAAGAGACCGGTTCATTCCAAGGAATCAACCCGGGAAGGAGCAAGCCCAAGGGAAAGATCACTCTGCCGGTGACCTTCGGCGGGGAGCTCAACTTCAGAACTGAGCGCATCACCTTTGACGTCGCCGATATTCCATTGCCCTACAATGGAATACTCGGCCGTCCCGCCCTCGCCAAGTTCATGGCAGCTTCCCACTATGCCTACAACGTGCTGAAGATGCCGGGGCCGATAAGCGTCATCACTGTCCACAGCGACAAGAAGGATGCGCTTATCTGCGCCGACAAGATTTACCGGGATGCGGCAGCTGCGGCCGAGAAGGATACTCTTGCCGCTGAAGCTCCCGGGGGGAAGAAGACGAAGACCAAGTCCGGCAAGTGCTCTGGGACCCACTCCGGCAACCGCACCTCTTCGGAGTGCTGCGCTGCCGTCGAGGACGTTCCATCGAGCTCCACCGGCAAGAGCAAGAAAGGAATGGCTGCTCCTCCGGCAACCAAGAAAGTGTCCGCAAAGGAGGATGGCACTGGTGGTACCTTCACCATCAGTGCCACCCTTGACAGCAAATAGGAAAGCGCGCTCGTCGCCTTCCTGCGGGCGAATGTCGATGTGTTTGCTTGGCAACCATCTGACATCCCCGGTGTTCCCAGGAAGGTGATTGAGCACAAGCTTGCTGTCTGTCCTCATGCGTGGCCCATCAAGCAGAAAGTGAGGAAGCAAGCCGTGGAGCGCCAAGAGTTCATCAATGAGGAGATCAAGAAACTAGAGGCAGCAGGCCTAGTTAGAGGTGTGATCCATCCGACGTGGCTGGCAAACCCAGTCGTCGTGCGCAAGGCCAACGGGAAGTGGAGACTGTGTATAGACTTCACCGATGTCAATAAAGCATGTCCCAAGGACCCCTTCCCTTTGCCGCGCATTGACCAGATCGTTGACTCCACTGCCGGATGTGAGCTACTCTGTTTTCTTGATGCATACTCAGGCTATCATCAGATTTTCATGGCTAAGGAGGATGAAGAGAAGACTGCGTTTATCACTCCATGTGGCACTTATTGCTTTATCCGCATGCCATTTGGATTGAAGAATGCAGGCTCAACCTTTGCAAGGGTAGTGTACACTGCTTTTGAGCCACAGATCCACAGAAATGTAGAAGCTTACATGGATGACATCGTGGTGAAGAGCAAAAGCAAGGAAACACTGATTCAAGACTTGGAAGAAACGTTTCAGAACCTGCGCAGAATACAGCTCAAGCTGAACCCCGAGAAGTGCGTCTTTGGAGTCCCCTCCGGCAAGCTTCTCGGGTTCTTTGTATCACAGAGGGGGATTGAAGCCAACCCCGACAAGATCAAAGCCATCGAGCAGATAGAGGCCCCGAAGCGCGTCAAGGATGTCAGAAGGCTTGCAGGTTGCGTTGCTGCCCTCAGTAGGTTCATTTCGAAATCCGCAGAGCGCGCCCTACCCTTCTTCAAAATCTTGAAGAAGGCAGGTCCCGTGAAGTGGACTCCGGAAGCGGAGGCGGCGTTGCAGGATTTGAAACGGTACCTGTCCTCCACTCCTATACTTGTCGCACCTAAACCACAGGAAAAGTTGTTGCTATACCTAGCGGCAACCAACCAGGTGGTTAGTGCTGCGTTAGTAGCGGAGAGGGAGTCCGACGAGGAGTCGGCATCACCGGCAAGCGAATCTGGCGACAAGCAGGGGGCTGTCCCGACAAGCTCTGGCCCCGACAAGGAAGACTCTGCGCAGGAACAAGGAGAGGTGCGGAAGAAGATGGTGCAGCGCCCAGTGTATTTTGTAAGCTCCCTTCTCCAGGGAGCTAGATCAAGGTACTCTGGTGTGCAAAAATTGCTTTTCGGCCTCCTCATGGCCTCGAGGAAGCTGCGCCACTACTTCCAAGCCCATGAGATAACAGTGGTCACTCGCTTTCCGTTGAAGAGGATATTGCACAATCCAGAGGCAACAGGCAGGATCGTCGAGTGGGCACTGGAGCTGTCAAGCTTTGGACTCAAGTTTGAAAGTACTTCAACCATACAGAGCCGGGCTTTGGCAGAATTCATTGCTGAATGGACCCCAACACCAGAAGATGAAGTTCAAGAAACAAGCGCACCCGTGCAAGAAGCGACGAGTGAATGGGTAATGTATTTTGACGGTGCCTTCTCGCTGCAAGGCGCCGGTGCCGGCGTGGTACTCATCGCGCCCACCGGAGAGCACCTCAAATATATTATCCAGATGCACTTTCCCAGGGAGCAAGCGACAAACAACACTGCAGAATATGAAGGCTTGCTTGCCGGCCTCAGGATTGCGGCCGAACTTGGGATCAGAAAGCTGATTGTGCGGGGAGATTCTCAGTTGGTGGTCCGACAAGTTAACAAGAGCTATCAGAGTCCTTTGATGGAAGCATATGTCGATGAAGTGAGGAAGCTTGAAGAGCACTTTGAAGGTTTGCAGATGGAGCACGTCCCGAGAGCTCAAAATGAGATTGCAGATGGCCTTTCAAAGTGCGCCGCGATGAAGTTACCTGTGGAACCAGGGACCTTTTTGCTCAAGCTGACTCAGCCATCAGTTACACCATCAAATGGGCAGTCCAAGAAGAGAAAGTTGGTCTCCGGCGACTACTTGCCGGCGGATCTCCCTGAACCCGCCGCCAAAGTTCCCAGGATCAACAACAACGCTGAGGAACAGTTCGCTCCTG
The DNA here is from genome assembly GCA_902687465.1 of Secale cereale. NCBI lineage: Eukaryota > Viridiplantae > Streptophyta > Magnoliopsida > Poales > Poaceae > Secale > Secale cereale. Next base: position 766,612,378 of record LR738712.1, read on the forward strand.
CAAACCCTCGGGCTTGTGCAGTTGAAGCAAGTGTTCCCGACAAGCCTCGCCCCGGCGAGCTTGCCGGGGGACCGTCAGCTCCGGCAGGACCAGAGGTCTTTGCCGTAGAAGCTGAGGTTCCCGCAGCGGCCCTCGAGCCTTTAGTCCTTGCCGTCGAGCCTCGGGCTCCGGCATGGGCGCAGCAGATCGTCCGTTTTCTGCAAACTGGAGAACTTCCCGACGACCCTCAAGAGATAGAGAAGATAACCAGGCAGTCAAGTATGTATCAGTTCGTGGATAACGAGCTATACAGAAGAAGGCTCAACGGTGTCAGGTTGAAATGCATCTCCAGAGAAGATGGACAGAAGCTGTTGGCAGAAATACACGGAGGCATATGCGGTCACCACATTGGCGCAAGGGCACTTGCCGGGAAAGCTTTCCGGCAAGGGTTCTTTTGGCAAGAAGCCCTCCAAGATGCAACTGCACTAGTAACCAAGTGTGAAGCGTGCCAGTTCCACGCAAAGCAAATTCATCAGCCAGCTCAAGCTCTCCAAACAATCCCTTTGTCATGGCCCTTCTCGGTCTGGGGGCTCGATATCCTCGGCCCTTTCCCTCGCGCTGTCGGGGGCTTTGAGTACTTGTACGTTGCAATCGACAAGTTCACAAAGTGGCCAGAAGTAGAGCCGGTGAGGAAGGTGACAGCACAGTCAGCAGTCAGGTTCTTCAGGTCGATTGTTTGCCGTTTCGGGATCCCGAACAGGATCATCACCGATAACGGTACGCAATTTACTAGTCGCACCTTCATGCAGTACGTCCAAGACCTTGGCGCCAAGGTCTGTTTCGCTTCTGTTGCTCACCCGAGGAGCAACGGCCAAGCGGAGAGGGCAAATGCTGAAGTGCTGCGCGGACTCAAGACAAGGACCTTTGACAGGCTGCGCAGGTGCGGAAGAAATTGGATAGAGGAACTCCCGGCGGCTCTTTGGTCAATCAGAACGACACCAAGTCGAGCCACCGGACAGACACCTTTTGCTCTAGTCTATGGAGCAGAGGCAGTTCTCCCCACGGAACTCGTATACGGATCTCCTCGAGTACTCGCTTATGATGAGCTCGAGCAAGAGCAACTGCGGCAAGATGACGCGTTGCTCCTTGAGGAGGGACGTCTCCAGGCTGCTGTACGAGCTGCTCGATACCAGCAAGCTTTGCGCCGCTACCATAGCCGCAAAGTCAAGGCCAGGAGTCTCGAGGAAGGCGACCTTGTTCTTCGGCGTGTTCAGTCCGCCAAGAATTCCAACAAGTTGACGCCGAAGTGGGAAGGCCCTTATCGGGTGAGACGAGTTACGAGGCCCGGCGCCGTCCGCCTCGAGACCGAAGAAGGCTTACCGGTGAGCAACTCCTGGAACATAGAGCATCTTCGCAAGTTTCACCCCTAAGGCGCGGTTGCCGTGATCCGCTCCGGCAACCACCTTTTGTACAAGCTTTGCCGCTGTTGCATGTAACCCTTTGTACAAAGCCGGGCGCAGACCCCGCGCATCAGTAAAGTTTTCGTGTTTTTCGCATCGATTGCCTTTTGCATGCTTCTCTTTGCTGTTTGCATGTTCTGTTTGGCATTTGATGCAACACTCAGACATACGGTAAGCATTATTACGCCGAAAGGCAATATGCTTGTTTCCCTCTCCCTTTCCTTTTCTCTTAAGCAGAAGGAACGTTCCTCGCGCACAAGTTTGCCGGGGGGGAAGGAGATGGAGGAGGAACTAAGTGCTGTTCAAGTAAGAGAAGCCTTACCGGAGAACAAACAATATGAGCAAGCAGTATATGAAAGATAAGTTGTTAGAATTTGACCAGCTCAAATTTTAAATTTTAGTTGCCTTCCTTGAACGATCACACTTTGTATGGAAAACCTGTGCGCGGAGGAACCTACCCGTAGCCTGTCGCACCCTTATCTTGTTTTCGAGTTCACTCAACGATTTAAGTGAGCTGCGACAAGTGTCGCGCCCTTGCCTCGTTTCCGAGTACGCTCAGCAAGATAAGTGCGTTGCGACTAGCTGCGGCGAGGTTGCTTGCCGGCGAGGACCTTGGCCAGCAGGCTGCTCAGAGTCCAGCACTCAGCGCTCGCGGCAAGGGCCCCTTGCCGGCAAGCTCCCCGGGAGCGTAGGGTGGAAAAAAACATACAAAGTCAAAGATTGGAACAAGGAAGATAACATTGCACTGATTGATTAAAGTAAAGCAAATATCTTACAAGGATAACTTGTCGCAATGGACTAATGAGTTCATAACATAATGTGCAGCAACAAAAAGATAAAGATAAACGGAGCCCTAATCTACGCGGTCGCCTTCCTTCCTACCAAGCTTTGCCACCTTGGCGATAATGTGGCCGACCTGCTCCTTCAGGGCCTCCGTGTCTGCATCTGCCGGCAGGGTACGAAGAACGTTCGTGAGGTTGATTCCCGGGTTGCGGTACACGATCTTCGTCAACACCCGCTCCAGAGTTCCCGCGCAGAGCCGGCGCGACTCCTCGGCCAGCTGCGCGGGGATGCGGTTCCGGAGACCTGCAAGAGCCGGAGCGACGCCTCTGAAGAAGAGGCTGAGCTTGGCGCTGTGCGGGAGATCTGGATCCGGCGAGTAGATAAGGTGTTCAACCTTCAGCGCTAGCAGCTCTTGATCAATATTGGACGCAGAAGAAACCAGCTCTTCGGTCCACACTTCAATAGTCTGCCGGAAGAGCTCGGACGCCTTGTTGACGCTCTCCACCAAGGTTCGCTCCTTGCGGAGCTCATCCTTCAACTTGGTCTCTTGGGCTCGGGCAGCATCGAGCGATTCCTTCAGGGTGGCGACCTTCAGCTCCAGGTCTTCAATGGAATCCTTGGCGGCCTTCAGCTCGTCACCCCTCTTGGATAAACTCACCTGGAGCTCTGAGTTTGTGTGAGCATCCTTCTCGCGCTCCAAGATGAGCGCGGCAACCTTCTCGGCGCTCACCTTCATCGCCTTCTCCAGTTGTTCGACCTTGGCGGCGAGCTCCTTCTTGGCGTCCTCCGCGGCAACCGCGGCGGCCTTCGCCTCCTTCAGCTCCCCGCCAAGGGCAGCCTCGCGAGCGGCAAGGTCTTCTTCATGAGAGTCCAGCTCAACCTTCCGCTGCGCGAGCTCTCCCTCTCGCCGGGACATCTCCACCCCGGCGAGACGCTGCTGTTCGTCGGCTTCGGCCTTCTCGAGCACCCACTCTTGGTACTCGCCGGCGAGACGCTCACGCTCCTCCGCCACCTGGCGGAGGGCAGCCTGATTGGCGGCGCTGAGCTCCGCCGCACGCTTCTCCATCTCTGCCGCGGCCTTGGCGGCAAGAGCCTCCCGGGAAGCGAGCTTTGCTTGTCTGGCCCGGTAAAGGGCCAGGAGCTGATGAAGCAATCGCTCCTCCTCGGGCCCCTCACCTCCACTAGGCGCCTGGACGATCTTCAGGCCTGCGGAGGCGAGGACCTCTCCGTCGAACGCCTCGCCCTCCGCAGGAGCTCGCGACGAAGACCCCCACGGCATCTGGATGAAGACGCCATTGGGGGCCTCGAGATAGAACCTTTGCTCCTCGCCGGCGGAGGGACCGGTGGCCGGTGCAGCATCCGATGCTCCCGCCGCCTCCGGATCGGCGGTGCGGCCACCGTCCCCCTCCCCGGCCGCTGCGTCCGCAGCCGGAGCAGTCTCTTGCGCGGCCGGCTCGGCGGCCTCGCCCACCTCCTCGACGACTGGAGCGTCGCCGCCGCCGCCCTGCGCGTCCTCCTCCTCGAGGATAATCACCTCCGTCTCCATGGGCACAGGAGGAGGAAGATCTAGAAAGAAGAAGAAGACAAAGAAATTCAAGACTCAAGCAAATATCCAAAAAAGAGACAAGCCAAGAAGACAAGTCACGAAGATTACCTTAGCGGACGTCCTCAGCGGCGGGCTCCCTCGCCGGGGAGCTCGGCCTCGTCGGAGTAGTCGCCCTCGCCGGGGAACTTGGCCTTGGCGGGGTGGCCGCCCTTGCCGGGCTGCTCGTCCTTGGCGGGGTACTCTGCCTTGGCGGAGTACCCGCCCTTGACGGAGCGCTCTCCCTTGCCGGAGAGTTCTGCCTTGGCGGGGATGGCGGGGCCTGCGGCTCCTCAGCTGTGGCCTCCGGGCGCTCTTCTCGCTGGGGCTCCTCCTCTGCACGGAACAAGACAAGAGATGTCAACACGTGAAGACAAAATCAAAGCCTCAGACGTACCCCGACGAGCGAAAAGAAAGAACCCCAGACTTACGCTGGGGGCTGCGCTGCGGGCTGCGCTGGGGGCTGCTCATCGGAGCAGTGCCCGGGTCCGGCAGGCCCGGCTCCGGCGCGCCTTCTGTTGCCGCCGCTGCCGAGTCCTCCGCGACCTCGGCTTCGGGCGCCTTGGCCTTCTTCGCTGCGCGATGGGCCAGGGTCCTGAAATCAAAACAGTAAACAGAGTCAGCATCAGCAGAAGTTCAAGACAAAAATCAAGAAGATGAAGAATCTCGGATCCTTACTCCTGGTCCTCCTCGTCGTCCTCGCTCAGGGCGGAGAAGTCATACTCCACCGTGGGCGCGTCGACGCGAGGAGCGGGAGGCGAAGACTCCCTCGCGCGCTTGGTGCTCACCGGGGCTGGGGGCTGCGAAGACCCAGCCCCTGTGGCTGCCGGCGCCCGGGGGGCGGGCGGAGCCGTTGCTCCGCTCCGAGAAGACCCCTGCCGGCTCGCTGCCGGCCTGCGGGGCGCCTCCGTCGTGGTCCGCGCACGGGCCGCCTCCGCTGCGGCTGGTGCGCCGGACGGCCTTGGCGCGGCTTGACTCCCCCGGGGAGCCGCCCGCCGAGGTGGCTGTTGCCGGGGCGCCTGCGCCCTTTCCCCCGTCGCCGTCTTGCGGAGGCGCTTTGCCGGGGACTCCTTCGGGCTTGCCGGGGGCGGGGAGCTCTCCGACGAGGAGAGGTCGTCGGCGTATAACTCCGTGGATCCGCCGGAGTCTTCGGCCTCCTCCTCCTCCTCCTCCTCTGCCCCGGCCGGCTCGCTGGGCCCAGCATCCAGCGCTGCGGCCCTCTTTCCCTTGGCGCCTCCGCCCCTCGCGGCGCCTCTGCTCCCTCCGGCGGTGCCATCCCTTGCCGCAGCCTCCGTCGCGATCCCATGGATCCCGGAGTGCCTCAACGAGGGGACCCCGGCGAGCGCGTCGGGTGGGAGGTTCAACAACCGGCGGATCTCCGCCTCCTCCGCCTGGGTGGACGCCTCCTCGGCCTCCGCCTCCTCCGGCGAGAACCCGAAGACTCCTGCCGCCGCGGCTGCGGCGGCCTCCTCAGCCCGAGAAGCTATGTATGCGATTTCCTGGTCGGTGGTGTCCCGCGTGTGCAGCTTGAGGTCCTCCTTGTTACTCGCCACCTCGGCGAGGTTGTCGTAGAAGTTGAGGACGTCGATGGGCTTCGGGGCGATCCACGAGCGGTCCAAGCCATGCGAGTCGCACATCGGCATCATGGCAAGGATCCGGTCCCTCGCGGCGTTGTTGCAGAGCGGCACCACTTCCCGGGGAGTCCTGAACCACTCGGGGTGCGTCGGGTCGTACTTGAAGAGTTCCCGTACCATCCCGCGCAGCTCCAGAGTGGTGAAGTTAAAATTAAGCCCTGGGCGCAACCTCATGATATCTGCCGGGCCGCCGTACTCCCAGGCCGGCCTCTTCCGGTCTTGGAGAGGGGCGATGCGCCGGCGAAGGAAATCTGCGCCCACCTCGGCAACCGACAGCCGGGCCATCCGAAGACGGAGAATCCGGACGAGGGCGATGTCGAGCTTGACGTCGTCGGAGTCTAGATCACTCCAATCCCTGCCGCGCACGATGGGCGTTGTGCGCGGCGCGGTGAAGGCTTGCGGCTGGTCTTCTACAATCCAGCACCACTCCGCTCGCCATTCCTCCCACTTGCCGCGGAGCTCCCCCGGCAAGTACGACCCCTTCTTATTGAGACGGAAGACCCAAGAAATTCCTCCGGAGAGGGGGGCATCGGCCTCGGCTCTAGGAGTGAAAAAGTGTCTAAAGAGGGCTACGTTGGGGTGGACTCCTATGAAGTTTTCGCACATATGTGCGAAAACAGCCATGGTGAGGATGGCGTTGGGGGTGAAATCAAGCAGATGGAAGCCATACGTATTCATGATATCACAGAAGAAGTTCGAAAAAGGAGGACAGAGACCACAGTGGAAAAAGGCAGCAAAGAAGTGATACCCGCCGGGATAGTTGTCCTTGGCGGCGGCCGGGTATGCTCGGGTGCGGGGATGCGCATCGGTGCCCTTGGACCAGAACAAGTAATACTTGTTCCAGAGTTCTTGCACGCCGAGCTTCGGTGGGAAGACGACGTGCCGCTTCCGGTAAGCGATGAGCTTGGCTGCTTGCTCGGATTTCTCCTTCTTGGATTTCTCCGCTTTCGCCTTGTCGGCCTTTGGGGCCATGGCGGGCGCGGCGGAAGGAAGGGGACGAAGAGCTCGGCGGCGGCGGAGCTGTGGAGGCGGAGCGCAAGAAGGAATCTTTTGCAGGTGGAAGACGACGTAATGAGAGCACAGGGAGGGGAACCGCGCCCGCTACCTCTGCTTTTATGGGGGAGTGGGGGGCGTTTCGCCCTTTCCATTAAGAGATCGTGGGCACGTCCCATCCCACGGCGCCGCAATCGACGCGTGCCGTTACCGTGGGGTGCGGCGGATATGGAAGTGGATTCGGCGCGCCGCGGGCCGCGGGTGCCCGTGCACTGTTTTGGGCCTGGCCCAACAGCGCTCGGCACCGTGTGTGGCCCAGGCCCGGGGGCTCCTGTCGGTGTACTAAGGTAGGGGTACCCCAGTACCCCAACTTGTGCACGGGCAGTTGCAGCTTCCCGCGGCAAGGTTCACTACGTGCTCGCCGGAGACCTTCCTGTCTCCTATTAAACCATTCAAAAACAAAGTATACAAGACAGAAGATCGAGACCCCGGCAAGAGGAGCTTGCCGGGAAGGCCGTACCAGGCTCAAGACTGTTTCACTAACGCAAGACCCTGGCAAGAGGAGCTTGCCAGGAAGACTAGAAGACATCGCCTCGGCGCTATGCGCGCCCCGGCAAGGGGCCCGGGGAGCGGCGAGTTCCCGGGCCCAGCAAGATCAAGGCCCCGGCAAGATACTTGCCGGGAAGGCTGCGCTGTGTGCCCGCGCTCCAGCTCATCGGCCCACGCGTCGCCCTGGGGCCTATCCAGGGACGCGTGGCGGATGGCTGTGCAGCCTGGGGTACACGGTGGCACTCCACGGCGATAGATCCGTCGCCGTGGCGGACGGAGACGCTAAGGCGGGAGCTTTTGGGGTCGACGGCGACGGGCATTAAATGCCCTTGTCCCCCACTGTTAAAGTAGGTATAGACCACTGTTCTGTACTGTAGCTCCACTGTTCCCGCACTGTTACAACTACCACCTCTTTTACTTTTTTACCCCTTTCTCCTACGTTGACACCTGTCGGTGACCCCTTGCACTATAAAAGGAGGCCCATGCACAACGTGGAGGGGGTTCGAAACCTAGACTACTCTCACGCACGGTGTAGCTGCTTCTTCAAGCTCCCGAGCGCTCAACTCAATACACAACCAAGCAGGAGTAGGGTTTTACGCATCCGTGCGGCCCGAACCTGGGTAAAACTGCCCGCGTGTCTGCTTCGATCTGCTCTTTGTGCTCCCTCTGCCCTCGTACCGCACATACAAGGGGCTCCGGTCCCATAGGTGTTCGTGGCGGACAGTTTCCCCCGACATACTTGTCGTGAGCCTCAACACTCATTGGACGGCATACATTAGTATGTATGATTTCCAATAAGTCAGTTGCTCGCTCCATTGTTCTGGAGAACGGAGTTTTAGTCATCTTTCTCATGAGGCATGGTTCGCAAGCACTAAGTGATTCATAATCAAGTGATTCCAAAAGCCCATCGGCATGGAGTTTCTTCATGCGCTTTACACCAATATGACCTAAATGGTAGTTCCACATATAAGTTGCACTATCATTACCAACTTTGCATATTATGAATATGTGTATCACTATGATCGAGATTCAACAAAAATAGACCACTCATCAAGGGTGCATGACCATAAAAGATATTACTCATATAAACATAACAACCATTATTCTCTGATTTAAATGAATAACCGTCTCGCAACAAACAAGATCCAGATATAATGTTCATGCTCAACGCTGGCACCAAATAACAATTATTTAGGTGTAAAACTAATCCCGAAGGTAGATGTAGAGGTAGCATGCCGACGGCGATCACATCGACTTTGGAACCATTTCCCATGTGCATCATCATCTCGTCCTTAGCCGATCTTCGTTTAATCTACAGCCCCTGTTTCGAGTAACAAATATGAGCAACCGAACCAGTATCAAATACCCAGGCGCTACTATGAGCATTAGTAAGGTACACATCAATAACATGTATTTCAAATATACCTTTGTTCACTTTGCCATCCTTCTTATCCACCAAATACTTGGGGTAGTTCTGCTTCCAGTCACCAGTCCCTTTGCAGTACAAGCACTCAGTTTCAGGCTTGGCTCCAGACATGGGTTTCTTCCCGGGAGTAACAACTGGCTTGCTATTCGTCTTGAAATTCCCCTTCTTTCCCTTGCCCATTTTCTTAAAACTAGTGGTCTTGTTAACCATCAACACTTGATGCTCCTTTTTGATTTTTACCTCCATAGCTTTGAGCATAGCGAAGAGCTCGGGAATTGTCTTCTGCATCCCTTGCATATTATAGTTCATCACGAAGCCTTTCTAGCTTGGTGGCAGTGATTGAAGAACTCTAACAATAACACTATCTTCATCAACTTTGACTCCAAGTTGAGTCATGTGATTGTAGTTTCTGAGTAAGTGTTCACTGATAGAACTGTTCCCTTCCATCTTGCAGCTATAGAACTTGTTGGAGACTTCATATCTCTCAACTCGGGCATTTGCTTGACATATTAACTTCAACTCTTGAAACATCTCATATGCTCCATGACGTTCAAAACATCTTTGAAGACCCGATTCTAAGTCGTAAAGCATGGCACACTGAACTATCGAGTAGTCATCAGCTTTGCTCTGCTAGACATTCATAACGTCCGGTGTTGCATCTGCAACAGGCTTTTCACCTAGCGGTGCTTCCAGGACATAATTCTTCTGTGCAGCAATGAGGGTAATCCTCAAGTTACGTACCCAGTCCGTGTAGTTGCTACCATCATCTTTCAACTTAGCTTTCTCTAGGAATGTATTAAAATTAAAGGGAATGGTAGCACGGGCCATTGATCTACAACAACATAGATATGAAAAAACTATTAGGACTAAGTTCATGATAAATTAAAGTTCAATTAATCATATTACTAAAGAACTCCCACTTAGATAGACATCCCTCTAGTCATCTAAATAATCACGTGATCCAAATCAACCAAACCATGTCCGATCATCACGTGAGATGGAGTAGTTTCCAATGGTGAACATCTTCTGTTGATCATATCTAGTATATGATTCACGCTCGACCTTTCGGTCTCTTGTGTTCCGAGGCCATGTTTGTACATGCTAGGCTCGTCATGTTTAACCCGAGTATTCTGCATGTGCAAGACTGTCTTACACCCGTTGTATGTGAACGTAGATCTTATCACACCCGATCATCACGTGGTGTCTCGGCACGACGAACTGTCGCAATGGTGCATACTCAGGGAGAACACTTGTACCTTGAAATTTTGTAAGGGATCATCTTGTAATGCTACCGCCATACTAAGAAAAATAAGAAGCATAATAAGATAAACATCACATGCAATCAAAAATATGTGACATGATATGGCCATCATCATCTTGTGCTTTTGATCTCCATCTCCAAAGCATCGTCATGATCTCCATCGTCACTGGCTTGACACCATGATCTTCATCGTAGCGTCGTGGTCGTCTCGCCAACTATTGCTACTACTACTATCACTTACTCATAGTGATAAAGTAAAGCAATTACATGGCTTTTGCAATTCATACAATAAAGAGACAACCATAAGGCTCATGCCGGTTGTTGATAATTTACAAACATGATCATCTCATACAATAACGTATAACTCATCACGTCTTGACCATATCACATCACAACATGCCCTGCGAAAACAAGTTAGACGTCCCCTACTTTGTTGTTGCAAGTTTTACGTGGCTGCTACGGGCTTCTAGCAAGAACCGTTCTGACCTACGCATCAAAACCACAATGATTTTTTGTCAAGTGTGCTATTTTAACCTTCAACAAGGACCGGGCGTAGTCACACTCGATTCAACTAAAGTTTGAGAAACTGACACCCGCCAGCCACCTATGTGCAAAGCACGTCGGTAGAACCAGTCTCATGAATGCGGTCATGTAATGTCGCTCCGGGCCGCTTCATCCAAGAATACCACCGAATCAAAATATGACATGTTGTTAAGCAATATGACTATTATCGCCCACAACTCTTTGTGTTCTACTCGTGCATATCATCTATGCATAGACCTGGCTCATGATGCCACTGTTGGGGAACATAGTATTTCAAAAAAATTCCTATAATCGCACAAGATCTATCTAGGAGAAGCATAGCAATGAGCGGGGAGAGTGTGTCCACGTACCCTCGTACACCGAAAGCGGAAACGTTTAGTTACGCGGTTGATGTAGTCAAACGTCTTCGCGATCCAACTGATCCAAGCACCGAACGTATGACACCTCCGCGTTTAGCACATGTTCAGCACGATGGCATCCCTCGAGCTCTTGATCCATATGAGGATGAGGGAGAGTTTCGTGAGCACGATGGCGTGGTGACGGTGATGATGAAGTTACCGACGCAGGGCTGCGCCTAAGCACTACGACGATATGACCGAGGTGTGTAACTGTGGAGGGGGGCACCGCACACGGCTAAGAGAAAGTTTGGTGTGTCTTTGGGGTGCCCCTCCCCACCAATATAAAGGAGGGAGGGAGGAGGAGGCGCGCGCCCAACGGGGGGCAATCCTACTCCAAGTAGGTTTGCCCCCTCCTTTCATATTCCTACTGGAGAAGGAGGAAGGAGCAGGAGAGGAGAAGGGAAGGGGGGGCAAACCCTAAACCAATTTGGTTTGGGCCTAGGGGGCGTGCCCCACCACTTGCTCGCTGGCGTATTTCTCAACTAGGGCCCATTAAGGCCCATTGACTCCCCGGGGGTTCCGGTAACCTCCCGGTACTCCGAAAAATACCCGATACACTTTGGAACCCTTCCGGTGTCCGAATATAACCTTCCAATATATAAATAGTTATATCTCGACCATTTCGAGACTCCTCATCATGTCTGTGATCTCATCCAGGACTCCGAACAATCTTTGGTCATCAAAAACACATAACTCATAATACAAATCGTCATCGAACGTTAAGCGTGCGGACCCTACGGGTTTCACAACTTTGTAGACATGGCCAAGACACATCTCTGGTCAATAACCAATAGCGGAACCTGGATGCTCATATTGGCTCCTACATATTCTATGAAAATCTTTATCGTTCAAACTGCATAACAACATATGTTTTTCCCTTTGTCAACGCTATTTTACTAGCCCGAGATTCGATCGTCGGTATCATCATACCGATTTCAATCTCATTACCAGCAAGTCTCTTTACTCATTCCGTAATACATCTCTCGTGACTAACTCATTAGTCATTTGCTTGCAAGGCTTATTATGATGTGTATTACTGAGAGGGCCCAGAGATACCTCTCCGACACTCGGAGTGACAAATCCTAATCTTGATCTATGCCAACACCACAAGCACTTTCGGAAATACATGTAGAGCATCTTTATAATCACCCAGTTACATTGTGACGTTTGATAGCACACAAGGTGTTCCTCCGGTATTCGGGAGTTGCATAATGTCATAATCAGAGAAACATGTATAAGTCATGAAGAAAGCAATAGCAGTAAAACTAAATGAACATAGTGCTAAGATAACGGATGGGTCTTGTCCATCACATCATTCTCCTAATGATGTGATCCCATTGATCAAATGACAACACATGTCTATGGTTAGGAAACATAACCATCTTTGATTAACGAGCTAGTCTAGTAGAGGCATACTAGGGACACTATTTTTTGTCTATGTATTCAAACATGTATCAAGTTTCTGGTTAATACAATTCTAACATGAATAAAAGACATTTATCATGAGGAAATATGAATAACAACTTTATTATTGCCTCCATGGCATATTTCCTTCTCCTATAAGTTGACGTTATGATCATCGAGCTGCAGATGACGTTTGAGCAACCCCAAAATCCATCGTACGGTAAGAGCTGACTACGATATTCTCATGGTTTAAGGAACAAAAACACATGTTAAAACTCTTTGTTATAACAATTGACTACTATCGATATAATCTCAACGTATAACAAACAAGTTTGCGTTGATTCAATACGATCGTTCTTCTAACGTCATACTCTCAATGTTGTTTTATGACTATTGTTACACTTAACGATATCCTAAGATCTGTAAAACATGATCATCAACAACAGAGCTAGTCTTAGAGGTAATACTAGGAACCTAATTGTATAGTTTATCATTCCACACGTGCGTATGCGTTTTCCACTAAATCGAAGATTCTAGAATCATAACAGTTATAGCACAAAATTTTAATTATGAATATGGAAATATAATAATAAAAGATTATTGCCTCTAGGGCATATTTCCAACAGTCTACCACTTGCACTAGAGTCAATAATCTAGTTACATGGTTTCTCTAGCACCTTGATACGTCTCAAATGTATCTATAATTGTTTATTCTTTCATGCTATTATATTATCAATCTTGGATGATTTATATGCTATATTATGCTAATTTTATATCATTTTTGGGACAAATTTATTAACACAGTGCCCAGCGCCAGTTGTTGCTTTATTTTGCTTGTTTTTAGCTTTTCAGAAAATCAATACCAAGTGAAGTCCAAACACGATGGAACTTTACAGTGATTTTTTCTTGACCGGAAGGGACCCTAGAAGGTTCAGGAGGAGGCGAGAAGACTTACAAGAGATCCACGAGCTCACAAGGCGTGCCCCAGGGGGGCTGAGCTCATGATACCCATGCAACTTCGTTTGACCTAATTCCACCTCTATAAATTACCAAATATTCCCAAACCAACAGGGAGCCACCAGAAACACTTTTTCCACCGCCACAAGATTCTATTCTTCAGCGATCCCATCTAGAGGCCTTTTCCGGTACTTTGTCGGAGGGGGAATAGATCACAAAGGGCCTCTACATCAACCTTGATGCCCTACCGATGATGCATGAGTAGATTACCAAAGACCTACAGGTCCATAGCTAGTAGCTAGGTGGCTTCTTGTCAATCTTTGATCTTCAATATCATGTTGTCCTCGATCTTCTTGGAGTTCTATACAATGTAATCTTATTTTCTGGTGTGTTTGTTGGGATCCGATGAATTGTGGATTTCTGATCAGATGATTCATTGAAAGTAATTGAGTCTTTTCTAAACTTTATTAAGCATGATTCTTATAGCTTTGTATTTCTTTCCGGACTATCCATTTGCTTTGGCTAACTAGATTGATTATCTTGCCATGGGAGAGGTTCTTTGTGATGGGTTCAATCTTGCGGTGTCCTCACCCAGCGGCAGAAAGGGTTGCGATGCATGTATTTGTATTGTTGCCATTAAGGACAAAACATTGCTTCAGTTTACTTTGTCTACATCATGTCATCATACTTCATGCATTACTCTGTTTGTTATGAACTTAATACATAGAGAGGCAAGCATAGAAGCGCTCTCGAAGCGGAGTAATAGTAGTAGATGCAGGCAGGAGTCGATCTTCTTGTCATAGACGTGGTGCCTATATACATGATCATTGCCATGAATGACATCATAACTATGCGCTTTTCTATCAATTGCCCAACGGTAATTTGTTTACCCACCGTATGTTATTGTTTCGAGAGAGAAGCCTCTAGTGAAAACTATGGCCCCCAGGTTTACTTTAATCATATTACTAAGACCAAAAATATATTGCTGCAATTTATTTACTTCTCTTTTGTTTTGCAATTTATCCATCTACCACTACAAGATTTAATCCTTGCAAGAACCAGTTCAAGGGGATTGACAACCCTCTTGCCCACACTGGGTGCAAGTATTTGCTTTTGTGTGTGGAGGTGCTGTTCACTAGGATTTGCGTGGTTCTCCTTTTGGTTCCATATGTTGGGGAACGTAGTATTTCAAAATTTTCCTACGATCACGCAAGATCTATCTACTAGATGCATAGCAACGAGAGGGGAGAGTGTCTCTACGTACCTTCATAGACCAAAAGCGGAAGCGTCTAGTGACGCGGTTGATGTAGTCGAACGTCTTCGCGATCCAACCGATCCAAGCACCGAACGTACGGTACCTCCCCGTTCAGCACACGTTTAGCTCGATGACGTCCCACGAGCTATTGAACCAGTTGAGCTTCACGGGAGAGTATCGTCAGCACGACGGCGTGGTGACGGAGATGATGAAGCTACCGGCGCAGGGCTTCCCTAAGCACTGCAACGGTATGACCGAGGTGTGTTTCTGTGGAGGGGGCACCGCACACGGCTAAAACGATGTTGCTTGTGTGTCATTGGGTGCCCCCTGCCCCCGTATATAAAGGAGCAAGGGGGAGGTGCGGCCAGCCCAGGGGGCGCGCCATAGGAGTAGGATTCCTACTCCTAGTAGGAATAGGAATCCCCTTTCCTATTCCTACTAGGAGTAGGAAAGGAAAGGGAAGAGGAGAAGGAAGGAGAGGGGTGCCTCCCCCCTTCTCCTAGTCCAACTAGGATCCCTAGGGGGGCAGCCCTATGGGCTGCCTCTCTCTTTCCCTCATTGGACCACTATGGCCCATAGTCCCACGGGGGGGGTGGTACCGGTAACCCCCTCCGGCACTCCGGTTTTATCCAATAACACCCCGGAACACTTCCGGTGTCCGAATATAGTCGTCCAATATATTAATCTTTATGTCTCGGGCATTCCGAGATTCCTCGTCATGTCCGTGATCTCATCCGGGACTCTGAACTACCTTCGGTATATCAAAACTCATAAACTCATAATATCGGTCGTCATCGAACGTTAAGCGTGCGGACCCTACGGGTTCGAGAACTATGTAGACATGACCGAGACACATCTCCGGTCAATAACCAATAGCGGAACCCGGATGCTCATATTGTCTCCTACATATTCTACAAAGATTTTTATCGGTCAAACCGCATAACAACATACGTTGTTCCCTTTGTCATCTGTATGCTCCTTGCCCGAGATTCGATCGTCGGTATCATCATACCTAGTTCAATATTGGCTCCTACATATTCTACAAGTCTCTTTACTCATTCCGTAATACATCATCTCGTGACTAACTCATTAGTCATTTGCTTGCAAGGCTTATTATGATGTGTATTACCGAGAGGGCCCACAGATACCTCTTTGACACTCGGAGTGACAAATCCTATTCTTGATCTATGCCAACACCACGAACACTTTCGGAGACACCTGTAGAGTATCTTTATAATCACCCAATTACGTTGTGACGTTTGTTAGCACAAAAGGTGTTCCTCCAGTATTCGGGAGTTGCATAATCTCATAGTCATAGGAACATGTATAAGTCATGAAGAAAGCAATAGCAGTAAAACTGAACGATTATAGTGCTAAGCTAACGGATGGGTCTTGTCCATCACATCATTCTCCTAATGATGTGACCCCGTTGATCAAATGACAACACATGTCTATGGCTAGGAAACATAACCATCTTTGACAACGAGCTAGTCTAGTAGAGGCATACTAGGGACACTCTGTTTTGTCTATGTATTCACACATGTACTAAGTTTCCGGTTAATACAATTCTAGCATGAATAAAAGACATTTATCATGATATAAGGAAATACAAATAACAACTTTATTATAGCCTCTAGGGCATATTTCCTTCAGTCTCCCACTTGAACTAGAGTCAATAATCTAGGTTACATAGTAAGGATTCTAACACCCATGGAGTCTTGCTGTTGATCATGTTTTGCCCGTGGAAGAGACTTAGTCAACGGGTCTGCGACATTCAGACGTATGTATCTTGCAAATTTCTATGTCTCCCTCCTTGACTTGATCGCGGATGGAATTGAAGCGTCTCTTGATGTGCTTTGTTCTCTTGTGAAATATGTATTCCTTCGCCAAGGCTATTGCTCCAGTGTTGTCACAAAAGATTTTCATTGGTCCCGATGCACTAGGTATTACACCTAGATCGGATATGAACTCCTTCATCCAGACTCCTTCATTTGCTGCTTCCGAAGCAGCTATGTATTCTGCTTCACACGTAGACCCAGCCACGACGCTTTGCTTGGAACTGCACCAACTGACAGCTCAACCGTTCAATAAAAATATATATCCGGTTTGTGACTTAGAGTCATCCGGATCAGTGTCAAAGCTTGAATGGACGTAACTGTGTACGATGAGCTCTTTGTCACCTCCATAAACGAGAAACATATCCTTTGTCCTTTTCAGGTACTTCAGGATGTTCTTGACCGCTGTCCAGTGATCCACTCTTGGATTACTTTGGTACCTCCCAGCTAAACTTATAGCAAGGCACACATCAGGTGTGGTACACAGCATTGCATACATGATAGATCCTATGGCTGAGGCATAGGGAATGACTTTCATTTTATCTCTATCTTCTACAGTGGTCGGGCATTGAGTCTTACTCAACTTCACACCTTGTAGCACAGGCAAGATCCCTTTCTTTGACTGATCCATTTTGAACTTCTTCAAAACTTTATCAAGGTATGTGCTTTGTGAAAGTCCAAATAAGCGTCTTGATCTATCTCTATAGATCTTGATGCCTAATATATAAGTAGCTTCACCGAGGTCTTTCATTGAAAAATTCTTATTCAAGTATCCTTTTATGCCATCCAGAAATTCTATATTATTTCCAATCAACAATATGTCATCCACATATAATATCAGAAATGCTACAGAGCTCCCACTCACTTTCTTGTAAATACAGGCTTCTCCAAAAGTATGTATAATACCATATGCTTTGATCACCTCATCAAAGCGTATATTCCAACTCCGATATGCCATCAGGGATCTTAATGCCATTAGGACGACTCGTGTTGTCACTAATAATGTTAGCATCATGTGATGATCCTTCCCAGCAAGCTAGGACATATGTGAACTTCAGATCGAAGACAACATCAACAAGTACATTCTAGCTTGTGTAGTGCTTTCTACCCCTATATGTTGCAGATCGTGACATCGGCACTCTGGTAGTCACATGAGTACCATCTATTGCCTCAATGCATTCCTGAAATGGCATTACAAGATGATGTTACGGCTATAGAAGAACAATACAAGCATATCAAAGCATCAACTACATATTGTCAGTGCTCACCTAGAAGTATGGATACCATCTTGGGCTAGTGTGAATCTTGGTAGGAGTATGGACGGTTGGTGACCTGATCATCTATCCTCTGAGTTTCCTAACAACATACAACACTTGCTTGAAGTACCTGGAAATGGTCTTCATTGATCTCCTGAACATGTTGTGCATAACCTTGAACCTTTGGTTATGACCAACAAGATGGAGGAACATGGCTACTTGCTCATCCACATTGGTGTGGATGCTATCTTATAGTAGCCCCCAGCTCCTGAAAGTCTGCACAAGCCTAGAGAAAGGTGTTCTTTCCATTTGAAGCATCCACACAACCTTTGTGCAATTGCAGTTGTAGATGTAGTTCAGATTCGCCATCCTCTTTTGATCCCGGATTAACATTGGACCATAAAGGAAGACATGCTTATCACCATGACGAACAACTCTCTTCTGGATCAACATGAGCCATGCCTAAATGACAACTATCAATGTTGCTGCCTAAACTACCAGCTTAATTTGTGTCCATGACCATGTCCACATCAAGGGTGCGTTGAGCAATGGGGAAATCGATCCTACAGCTTGTCTAATGGCCTACCAACCAAGGGGGGAGGGGTTCCAAGTTGCTTACCGGCTTCAGAGAGGACGACGAAGGGGGGAGTGGTCATGGCTGAGTCGAGGAGGACTAAACAATGCACAAGAGGAAGGGGAGAAGTAGCTCCTGCTGCCGCGTCCGCCGCCGCCGCTTGCGCAGATCTGAGTCGGTGCAGCGGCTGGTGCTAAGAACAGAGGAAGTTCTTGTCCTAAAGCTAGTGGTGACCGAGTAAATGGGACTGTGAGGCTAGATTTGGCGCTATTCCGCGTTGGCCTGTTTTCATCAACCGCCATCTCCACTCAATTGCGCCCTGCACCGTCACGTGTGAGCTGCATCTCTTTTTCACTGCACTCGGTCTGGCTCGCTGAAAACTGACGATTTGAGGGTTTCCACCGAACCAGACTCTGGGCTGCTTAAGGTTCGTGCTGATGCGAGCCGACTCACCCCGTTTGCAACCAAACACATTTTTCTTGGTCCAACTCAGTCTGCTTGAAGTTAACGCGGTCGACCAAACACGTCCTACGAGATTTGCGGACAGCCCTACATACAGGACAAAGTGAGGAATTCCGTGGGCGAAAATGATATACTTACGGACGAGTTTTACATGATCAACTTTACGGACGTGCGTGTCAATTGATAATTCACTCCTTCCCCTGAATTCCGGGAGTGGGGTCCTCCCTCTTACCAATAAGAAAACGACACTTTTGTCCGTAGCTACCAATCCGTGAAAATCATCCGTAACTGTAGCATCGCTGTTCCGTGGGTCATCTTTTTTCTTCCTTCTCCTATTCATACAGTAACCGGGCTGTCCGCCCAGCTTCATTGGAAGGATACCGGGGTCCGGGTGTAGATGCTCGGCCGAAGTGACTTTGGGCTCTGCTTTGCTTGGGCGGACTGAGGCACGTGGCTACTGTTGACGTGTCGATTCGGCAAGGTACATATCTTTACCTAATAATAAAGAAAATAGGGTTTCAGCCCGCCCGTCAGATCATTTTGCAAAAAAGCCCCTATATTTTCTTAAAATCAACCCGCAATCCAAACATAAGTCAGCCGAACCGTTATTTAAAGTCAATCGAACCGGTATGGGCGAGATAAAAGAAAAAACTGCTCCCGATCTGGCCCGTACGCCGCCGTCCCATGTCCTCCTCCCCGAGCCCCCTCGCTCGATCCCGAGCACCTCAGCCTGCTCCTCATGCCGGGTCCCGCACCACCGCCGCCGAGCTCCAGCCGTGGTCCAGTACCATCTCCCGCGTGTCCTATCTCTCTTCTGCTCCCTTCTCTCGCCCCCTCTCAAATCTGGTGTCTTTCAGGAACAACATCGCCATGGATCCCGATGTGGAGCTCCACTACGGCCCGATCTGACCAGGGAGCGACTAGATCCGGGCGTCTCTGCCTCGCTCCGCGCGCTTCCATGGTCCGTCATCCTCCTGAACGCCGGCGCCGCGCTCAGCCGCCGCCGTCCCCTGCCATGGCCGCCTCCCTCCTCCCGAACGGCATGCCTTGGCAGCCTCCCTAACTCTCCTGCAGGTGGGCCTTTGCGCCCCTGGCCCAGCAGATTAATGGAAGAAAATAGACAGGGTGGTGAGGGAGAGAAGAAGAAAGAAAAGACGGGCGGTGCGGCGACCCAGGGTAGGAGCTCGCCGGAGCCGAGTGACGGCGGACGGGCGTGGGAGACAGAAGGATCTGGCGCGGTGGCGTGAAGTCCTTGTAGTCCCCTCCACCCCTTCTCTTCTCCCTTGACGACCGCTTGATTCTCGAGAGGAGAGGAGAGGACAGGGAGATCCATGGCGGCGGCAACATCCGCGCCTGGACCGGAGCTGCTCGCCAAGGAGACCCACGCCATGGAGCTGCTCGTCAAGGTCCAACCCTGGTGAGTGCCTACGCCATGGCTCTGCCCTTCTTCCCTCCCCTTCCCTGATACTCTTCTTTCCCTCACGCAGGCACTCACCCAAAATCGCCATGGACCAGTAGGTCAAGCAGTCTTCTTCTTCATGGTGATGGGGTTCCTCCGCCATCTGCAGGTCGTCATCCTTGAGGCCTCCACCATCTGCAAGTATTCCTTCTTCTCTTCCCCTCTCTATTGGATTTCACTTGATTCTCTGCTCTGCTTTGTTGGCGAAGCTCCCTCTCTTCTCTGCTGCAGTGTATACAGTGGACTGTTTGCAACTTCTTTGCAAATACCTGATTGTATATGGATGGATTGCAGGGTCTACAATGCACCACATTGATTTGATTTGGTCTGGAGCAGCAGCAGCTGGTACCTGCTCCCTTTGTTGTACTGTACATGTTTATGGGTTCTTTGTGATGATGAAACCATTGATTGGATAGCCTGATTAAATACAATCGATTCCACTGAGCCATGGGGACAACACGAGGCATCTATCTCTGATTTATTGTTACTTTGGTAGATAATATGTATTGTGTGTGTGTGCGCGCGTATGTTGATAAGTTGCAGATTTGCTTGGCCGCCTGTGACACTCATGTCAAATCCTTGACATTTCTGGGGTTATACAAGCATCATGTTTTCTAAGGTTTTGTTTCCCCCGACTCCATCTTTTCCTTGGGAAGAAGCACACGTTTCTTTGTCTATAAATTAAGCAGTCTGGTAGATTTGGAAAGGAGGAACATGGTACTGAGCTTTTATATATCTGCATAAGGTACATCCCAATTAAGTGGATCTGTTTTTCTTTTCTGAACATGGTACTGAACTTGATAATTTACCTTTCTATTCTGATGAATTACGGATTTGTAAGAATATTATGTTATTTAAGAACATGGCGGTGCAGTCACCCGAGGTGAAGAAGCTCCGTCGCCTACCTCTACCTTCCTCCACTAGGCTGACAAGTACAACTGCTGACAAGTATGCTAATCCACCCTCATCTGCATCGCTTCCTCCCAGCCTGTGATTTATTACTTGGAGCATGTTGTTCTTTTATCATATATTAGATTTGTCCATGCTTAAATGTGGTCATTAGGTTGTGGAACAGGAGAAACAATATAGTGTTCTTTAGCAGATGCAAACCTGTCCATGCTTGATTTGGACCAAGAATTACTGGTGTTGCCTATTTGATATGTAAACATATTTTTTTGGATGTCAAAGGAAAATTCCATGCTACTACATAAGTTTGAATCAAACAAATTAGTTTTGGAACAAGATCCCTGAATGTAA
The DNA here is from genome assembly GCA_902687465.1 of Secale cereale. NCBI lineage: Eukaryota > Viridiplantae > Streptophyta > Magnoliopsida > Poales > Poaceae > Secale > Secale cereale. The sequence goes on from LR738712.1 coordinate 766,633,445, forward strand.
TAAAGCGCTTCTTGAATGCATGGAAACAAAAAGTTAGATATCTCAAAGGTACTATGTAAGATCCCTGAAAGTAATTCTGTATGTCTTTTGGCACATGCTCTATAAGCTCTAAACAAGTGAATGCCTAAAAGGATCGTGACATTGCTTTTCCAAGACCTTCAGTTTTTTCAGTTGAGTTGGCTACCTGAATTTCCATTATGTTAATTTATTTCCCTGTGCAATTTCCCACTGGTGTTCATCTAATTACCCTGCGGCCCTTCTTAGAAATAAATAGAAGTGATAGAAGTAAACCGAGCAGACTTCTATTTAACTACAGTTTTACATAGAAGTGGTTCCTCTGAATTTGTACTTATTCAATTGATTGTTTTGGTGTCAAGATCCAGTAGCCTGTTGTTAGTTAATGCTCTATTTATATTTTCTTCTAAGAAAACTAATGTAGTATTCCAGCAAAAGCAATGACTCGCCATCGCCGTGTTACACCACAAAATTTGACTGATCCCACAAAAAAAACAGTTCCAGCAAAAAAAATCATTATCGCGGTCACAGGTACTATATGGTTCCACTCTACGTATCTGTAGTTTTTTGCCTGAAGGTGTGCATTAGTGGTTGGCTGTGATAATACTTACCGTAAGATTGCATATTATACCAACAACTAGAACTTATCGGAAATTTGCTAGAGGAGTTACAACTTACAACAGCCTCGATCAAATATTACTTTTTTTATTCCTTCTTGGTTTTAGATAACAACAGTAGAAAATCTAAATCCCTCTACTGTACCAGTACCTGTAATACATCAACTCTTTTGTAAAAATATATATAGTAAGTTTTCATATTATACCATTTAGTAGAAATTTGGTACAGGAATTGCAATAGTCTTGATCAAGTTTTTTTATTCCTTCTTGGTTCAACTTTGTAATAATCTTGAATATGGTTTGAACAATATTACCAATTTTTTTAACTAATTACCGGAAAATTTAACTATCTTTTTTTATCATTGCAGAAAATGGATGACAACACTGAATTGACCATTGTTCAGGATTTTGATAGCCGACCTTCAAAAAACCAAAATGTATGGAATCCAGTGTTTTGGAGCAATCACCTACATCACCAATCATCTTAACATTACCTCCAGTCTCTGAATGTTATGAATCAATGGTTCCTGAGTTAGATAAGCGGACAGATATTGATCCATTGCCAGCACCTCCGTCACCAACCAGCTCAAAATTATCTTCGAATGCTGAATTGCCCCCGAATGAAGGAAATATTTCACTAGATGATATCGGAACTACATAGGTTTAGACAATAGTAATGCTTTGCTTTCTGTACAAGATCTTAGTTAAAAGAATATATACTGATTCTGATGTACATAGCATAGCCAGAAATCTGTTGAACATTGGTAATTACCTTTGAGAGAGAGATACTGTGGCTCTAAATTATTTTTCTATTTAAATTCACAGAGGCAAAGCTACAACTTTCTTTGATTCATGGTACCGTTGTTATGCCAAGATTTGATGAGAATTCTTATTCTTGGATGTTGAACCTGTCACTAGATCTGGCGTCCCTAACTCTGACGTGCTGATTGATGTTGTGTGTTGGCTTGATCTAGCTTCAAATCGATAAAAAATGATAACGACATAATATATATATATTATTTTGCGGGGAATAACCACGTAATATTTTGTTCCAAATATTGACCATCTCAACCTTAAAGGAAATCCTATCAAGTAAAGGTAGTTCATACTTTAGATCAGATGGATGGTAAGCAAAGGCCAGAGCTTTACGGGTGTTTATAAGCTTTGATTGATCAGGAGCCGGTACATGCTAAATGTTCTCATGCTCATAATTTCATTTTCAAAAAATAAACCATGATTTTACAGAACTTCTAGCAGCACACACCCACACTTGTCGAACATGTGTCAAACACAGACCATCAGACTCAAGCAATTTCATAAAAGATGCCTATTTAGGCAAGATAGTGCATGCTCAAACTTTTATTTCATAAAGATAAACCAAACAATATACAAATCTTTATGTATTTTCAGTCTTATCAATCACAGTAACAAAACCACAAAAGTGCACACGTTTTGTTACAAAAGTAGGAACAAGAAATGTACTTAACAAAAGTGTATCCTTATTTTTAAGGTTTGTCAAAATTCGATATAAGAAGTGTTGCGTAAAGTCACGTGGAGTATGTTTCAATTTTTTCGCCCGGTGCAACGCAAGGAAGGGGAAGAGGAGAAGGAAGGAGAGGGGCGCCTCCCCCCTTCTCCTAGTCCAACTAGGATCCCTAGGGGGGGCAGCCCTATGGGCTGCCTCTCTCTTTCCCTCATTGGACCACTATGGCCCATAGTCCCACGGGGGGGGGGGGTTCCGGTAACCCCCTCCGGCACTCCGGTTTTATCCAATAACACCCCGGAACACTTCCGGTGTTCGAATATAGTCGTCCAATATATTAATCTTTATGTCTCGGACATTCCGAGATTCCTCGTCATGTCCGTGATCTCATCCGGGACTCTGAACTACCTTCGGTACATCAAAACTCATAAACTCATAATATCGGTCGTCATCGAACGTTAAGCGTGCGGACCCTACGGGTTCGAGAACTATGTAGACATGACCGAGACACATCTCCGGTAAATAACCAATAGCGGAACCCGGATGCTCGTATTGGCTCCTACATATTCTACAAAGATCTTTATCGGTCAAACCGCATAACAACATACGTTGTTCCCTTTGTCATCTGTATGCTCCTTGCCCGAGATTCGATCGTCGGTATCATCATACCTAGTTCAATATTGGCTCCTAAATATTCTACAAGTCTCTTTACTCATTCCGTAATACATCATCTCGTGACTAACTCATTAGTCATTTGCTTGCAAGGCTTATTATGATGTGTATTACCGAGAGGGCCCACAGATACCTCTCTGACACTCGGAGTGACAAATCCTATTCTTGATCTATGCCAACACCACGAACACTTTCGGAGACACCTGTAGAGTATCTTTATAATCACCCAATTACGTTGTGCCGTTTGTTAGCACAAAAGGTGTTCCTCCAGTATTCGGGAGTTGCATAATCTCATAGTCATAGGAACATGTATAAGTCATGAAGAAAGCAATAGCAGTAAAACTGAACGATTATAGTGCTAAGCTAACGGATGGGTCTTGTCCATCACATCATTCTCCTAATGATGTGACCCCGTTGATCAAATGACAACTAATGTCTATGGCTAGGAAACATAACCATCTTTGACAACAAGCTAGTCTAGTAGAGGCATACTAGGGACACTCTGTTTTGTCTATGTATTCACACATGTACTAAGTTTCCGGTTAATACAATTCCAGCATGAATAAAAGACATTTATCATGATATAAGGAAATACAAATAACAACTTTATTATTGCCTCTAGGGTATATTTCCTTCAGTCTCCCACTTGAACTAGAGTCAATAATCTAGGTTACATAGTAATGATTCTAACACCCATGGAGTCTTGCTGTTGATCATGTTTTGCCCGTGGAAGAGGCTTAGTCAACGGGTCTGTGACATTCAGACGTATGTATCTTGCAAATTTCTATGTCTCCCTCCTTGACTTGATCGCGGATGGAATTGAAGTGTCCCTTGATGTGCTTTGTTCTCTTGTGAAATATGTATTCCTTCGCCAAGGCTATTGCTCCAGTGTTGTCACAAAAGATTTTCATTGGTCCCGATGCACTAGGTATTACACCTAGATCGGATATGAACTCCTTCATCCAGACTCCTTCATTTGCTGCTTCCGAAGCAGCTATGTATTCGGCTTCACACGTAGACCCAGCCACGACGCTTTGCTTGGAACTGCACCAACTGACAGCTCAACCGTTCAATAAAAATATATATCCGGTTTGTGACTTAGAGTCATCCGGATCAGTGTCAAAGCTTGAATGGACGTAACTGTGTACGATGAGCTCTTTGTCACCTCCATAAACGAGAAACATATCCTTTGTCGTTTTCAGGTACTTCAGGATGTTCTTGACCGCTGTCCAGTGATCCACTCTTGGATTACTTTGGTACCTCCCTGCTAAACTTATAGCAAGGCACACATCAGGTCTGGTACACAGCATTGCATACATGATAGATCCTATGGCTGAGGCATAGGGAATGACTTTCATTTTATCTCTATCTTCTACAGTGGTCGGGCATTGAGTCTTACTCAACTTCACACCTTGTAGCACAGGCAAGAACCCTTTCTTTGACTGATCCATTTTGAACTTCTTCAAAACTTTATCAAGGTATGTGCTTTGTGAAAGTCCAAATAAGCGTCTTGATCTATCTCTATAGATCTTGATGCCTAATATATAAGTAGCTTCACCGAGGTATTTCATTGAAAAATTCTTATTAAAGTATCCTTTTATGCCATCCAGAAATTCTATATTATTTCCAATCAACAATATGTCATCCACATATAATATCAGAAATGCTACAGAGCTCCCACTCACTTTCTTGTAAACACAGGCTTCTCCAAAAGTCTGTATAATACCATATGCTTTGATCACCTCATCAAAGCGTATATTCCAACTCCGAGATGCCATCAGGGATCTTAATGCCATTAGGACGACTCATGTTGTCACTAATAATGTTAGCATCATGTGATGATCCTTCCCAGCAAGCTAGGACATATGTGAACTTCAGACCGAAGACAACATCAACAAGTACGTTCTAGCTTGTGTAGTGCTTTCTACCCCTATATGTTGCAGATTGTGACATCGGCACTCTGGTAGTCACATGAGTACCATCTATTGCCCCAATGCATTCCTGAAATGGCATTACAAGATGATGTTACGGCTATAGAAGAACAATACAAGCATATCACAGCATCAACTACATATTGTCAGTGCTCACCTAGAAGTATGGATACCATCTTGGGCTAGTGTGAATCTTGGTAGGAGTATGGACGGTTGGTGACCTGATCATCTATCCTCTGAGTTTCCTAACAACATACAACACTTGCTTGAAGTACCTGGAAATGGTCTTCATTGATCTCCTGAACATGTTGTGCATAACCTTGAACCTTTGGTTATGACCAACAAGATGGAGGAACATGGCTACTTGCTCATCCACACTGGTGTGGATGCTATCTTATAGTAGCCCCCAGCTCCTGAAAGTCTGCACAAGCCTAGAGAAAGGTGTTCTTTCCATTTGAAGCATCCACACAACCTTTGTGCCATTGCAGTTGTAGATGTAGTTCAGATTCGCCATCCTCTTCTGATCCCGGATTAACATTGGACCATAAAGGAAGACATGCTTATCACCATGACGAACAACTCTCTTCTGGATCAACATGAGCCATGCCTAAATGACAACTATCAATGTTGCTGCCTAAACTACCAGCTTCATTTGTGTCCATGACCATGTCCACATCAAGGGTGCGTTGAGCAATGGGGAAATTGATCCTACACCTTGTCTAATGACCTACCAACCAAGGGGGGAGGGGTTCCAAGTTGCTTACCTGCTTCAGAGAGGACGACGAAGGGGGGAGTGGTCATGGCTGAGTCGAGGAGGACTAAACAATGCACGAGAGGAAGGGGAGAAGTAGCTCCTGCTGCCGCGTCCGCCGCCGCCGCTTGCGCAGATCTGAGTCGGTGCAGCGGCTGGTGCTAAGAACAGCTGAAGTTCTTGTCCTAAAGCTAGTGGTGACCGAGTAAATGGGACGGTGAGGCTAGATTTGGCGCTATCATGTGTTGGTCTGTTTTCATCAACCGCCATCTCCACTCAATTGCGCCCTGCACCGTCACGTGTGAGCTGCATCTCTTTTTCACCGCACTCGGTATGGCTCGCTGAAAACTGACGATTTGAGGGTTTCCACCGAACCAGACTTTGGGTTGCTTAAGGTTCGTGCTGATGCGAGCCGACTCACCCCCTTTGCAACCAAACACATTTTTCTTGGTCCAACTCAGTCTGCTTGAAGTTAACGCGGTCGACCAAACACGTCCTACGAGATTTGCGGACAGCCCTACATACAGGACAAAGTGAGGAATTCCGTGGGCGAAAATGATATACTTACGGACGAGTTTTACATGATCAACTTTACGGACGTGCGTGTCAATTGATAATTCACTCCTTCCCCTGAATTCCGGGAGTGGGGTCCTCCCTCTTCCCAATAAGAAAATGACACTTCTGTCCGTAGCTACCAATCCGTGAAAATCGTAACTGTAGCATCGCTGTTCCGTGGGTCATCTTTTTTCTTCCTTCTCCTATTCATACAGTAACCGGGCTGTCCGCCCAGCTTCATTGGAAGGATACCGGGGTCCGGGTGTAGATGCTCGGCGGAAGTGACTTTGTGCTCTGCTTTGCTTCGGCGGACTGAGGCACGTGGCTACTGTTGACGTGTCGATTCGGCAAGGTACATATATCTTTCGATGCATGCATGCAGTGCAGAATACGATGCTCGCTTTATTCCCGTGTACCTCATTGAGCAGGGAATATTACCGCCACGCAACAACACTGAGCCACTCGTGCACGGTCGCGGCCAATGTAGCTAATAATGCACTATACCCAACCAAGCAAAACACTGAAGTAGCTAACGCACTATTCCCCAAAATATCAACGGTCATGAAAGTCGATCGAAGGTAACAGGCCATACACCAGGCGGTTCAAAAACAATATTTCTGTCAGACCACATGTGGTTGTCAAAGGTGGGTGGGTGCTCAAGACAACAAGTATCTATCTAGGGTTTTCTCCTCTTGAGTTTTATAAACTGCCAGTGCGTCCATCAGAAGTGGATTCTTATGCATCTCAAAAAAGAAAACAAGAAGAAGTGGATTCTTGTTGCAGCTGGTTGCGAAAGTGTCTTGTCTTAGTTAAGCGGTTGAACGCCAATGGTTTATGTGTTGAAATTATGCTTTAGAGGCAATAATAAAGTGTTTATTCACATTATGTTCATGATTTGTGTCTGGGATAATATTGAAGAACTGCTGAACGAATATGCGATCCTCTTGGGAATTATTTTGCCTTTCTCCTTTTGCGAGTCGAATTTCTAGTCATAATTTTTTGGCATGTAGAACTGATTTTGTCCCGATGCTACCAAATTATCTAGGATTTCTTATAACCGTTTGTAGCATATTTCAGTGGGGAGCTGAGTGGATGCCACTTAAGTTGGCATGCAGTTAACTGATGATGCATGTCCATCTCCTTGCATATGTGCGTACAAGAGATGATTAGCTAATCATGCAATAAGGTAAGGATAGATATGGAAAGAAATGAAGGCGTGATGACAGAGGATTGATGGAGGGGTCCAGGTGGTGAGTTGCCCACACAGCGTCATTTTGGGCCAGCGGAAGAGAAGTGCTGATTACAAGTACACGATCTACTGGGCATTACCCTACCACCAATATATATATGTAAAGCTGGTCATAGTACGAGTAACTTAGCTAGTAACATAACACATTCCGAGAAAATTATCTTACGGGCAAGTAAAATTAGTAGAGAGATATTTATGGTAATATAATATATCAAGCAAAATTAGTCTAGATCTAAATAAATGAAGGTTTGCATTGATACTACACATGTGTTACTATCCTCTATAAAGATAACATGGACTAGTGCCATATACAGTACATGACACTTGTTTAACTTACTCTCCACTATGACTAACCTAAGCACATTATATGCCTTGGCAAAAGCAAAGGTCGGACAAACACAATTAACTAATGTAGGCTCGTAATTAAATTACGGAATTGATCCCCCTTTTTCGCGTCTGTTGCTGGCTGCCTATCTGAACCATTCGTCTTCTTAACTAATAATGATGAATGTACTAGTATACTCCCACTGGAGAATAATCCAGTTTCCTCAATTCCCCTGCACCACTCACAAAAAATATCCTCTGTCCTTTTGCCCTCTTTTCCAGGCTTTCTGTCCCACTGTTGTTGGCTACTAACTACCGCTCCTGGGGATGATCGTCTGTGTCAGCACATGCACCCATACATATTTGATGAGTTGGTGTTTCCTCTTGACATCTCTGATATAATATCGGGTTTCGAAGAGATCTATCTCGTCCCCCTCGTGTCGCCCCCGCGGGCGACCCAGGGGGAACCCTAGCCGCCGCCCCCCTCGTCCCTCCTCAGCCTCCACCTCTCCTCGCCGCCGTCCGCACCGCCGCCGGGCAAAGCTTGGCCGGCTGGGCGGCGGCGGGGCATCTCTTCCCCTTGGAGCATCTTGGGCGGCGCGGGACGACCAGATCGCGAAGAGGCGCCGGGCTAGCGCGGGGTCTGGCGGTGCGGTGGGCGAGCATCTTGGCGGCGGCCCGATGCGGCGCTGGTGACACGGCACGGCAGCTGCGGCTTGGATGCGACTCCACGGCGAGGTGGTGGCTGCGTGTTCATCAGATCGGGTGGTCGCGGGCGCCGCCATGTTCAGGCCGAATCCATCTGGATCTGGCGCTTGGATGTTGTCGGCCGGCGCAGGGTGGTGGTCTACGTCGCTGGCCTCGTCGGATCGTCGGATCCGGCGCCTGGAGATCTACGGCGGCTGTTCTTCTTGATCCTCCTTCCTGGTGGGTTGAGCCCCATGGCACTTGCATCTCTGCTGGTCTCGGTTCGTCTCGCTGTCGGATCCGGAGCAGTCGGAGGTTTGGTGGTATAGGTTGGGGACCGGAGGAAACTTTGGCCGTCTGGTCCGGCCCGGCATCGGCGGCGTCCCACGACGCCATTACCCTCCTTGGAGGCGAAGCCGAGGTCCCTCCTATCCACATCCGAACCCCTCCCGGACGAAAGTCTAAAATTCAGTCTGGATTGGGCGGCGGCGGCGCCCTGCGCGTCGTAACCTCCATGGAGGCGCCGTCTTGGGAGGCTCAGGTCGGGCAAGAGATGATATGGGTGTTGGGCGTTGCGTAGCTCCAGCAGCGGCGACGGCGTGAGCTCCAGGGGAAACCCTTGATCTGGGTCTACCGGATCTGACGATGATGGTACCTTCGATGTCGTGTCCCTCCTGGGGGCATCGTTTTGGAGCACGCGCTGGCTGGAGGGGACAAGAGGAGGAGCGGTGTTACATCTACCGCGAGGCCGACGGCGGATCCTGGCGGCATGGTGTCGCGGAGGTTCGGCGATGGGCGCGTCTGGAGATGAACTCGCGCAGGAGGAGGAAGTTGTCTAGCGTCATGGTGGCGTTGATGGCAGAGAGGCCTGCCAAGGTTGGTGCAACAATTTTGCTCTGAGGATGGACCGAGGGATGATGGAGGTGTCGGCCCTTGCAGCGTGCGGTGCTCACTGGGAGTGTGCCTGAACCGGTGTGGGACCCAATCCAGGTAGTGGCTTGGAGGGGACACCCGGCTTTAGATGTTAGGCTTTAGTGCGATGTCTGTTTGGTATTAGGCCCGGACATTCGGCACGCCTTCATCAAAGGGATAGGAGTAGCAACGGTGTTGCCAAGATGGTGGCTTAGGCTTGTTGATGTATCACCTTGTATGGTCTTTGTGAATAATTAATAATATGGCTGCATGCATCGTCTAGATGCAGAGGCCGGGGGTACATCCTCCTTTTCTAAAAAAAAAAAAAAAAACATATTTGATGAGTTGAATTCCATCATCGCCCCACTTCCACTAGATCACGATCCAAATGTGTTTCCATGTAGTACCAAAACAATTTGTTGTTTGAAGTGAACTCAACCAAAAAAAAAAAACAATTTGTTGTTTGTGTTTGTCCTGGATATACATGTAGGAAGTGTATCAATATGTTAGTCATCTACTACACATATACATTAATTGTGATACATGCGTACACATATACACAGATATGCACCCATCAGTGGGTACCATGTGCCTTGATGCATGCATATGCTTTGTTCTTGGCATCTAGTTATACAGTTTACAACCACCACCACCAAAAGGTGGCATGCATGAACTGTGGAGAAAGAAAGATACCCTGCTAGGGGTCAAGGACTAAAGACACATTAGACTAGATGTACACATGCAAACATGCATAAGTATCAATTCATACATTCGGGCTATCAATCTATCTCTAGGTCTATTCTGGTCCAACTCCTTTAAATTGTTCCCGCGGACCCTAAGGAAAGACGGTATTCTCATGGAATTATTGCCCCCTCTCTATGTTCTTTGTTAATGATAAATCCAAACAAATAGCAAAAGCAAAGCGTAACACACACGCATTTGTATTCCTACTAATTAGCATGTTGTTCCAAGATGCTTGTGCTGGTCTTGCAAGAAAGGAATTAATGAAGGGACCCATTAGGCATCAGGATTCAAGGACTTCGTAACAGAAAACCATCAGGGGG
>LR738712.1:766643714-766658475 GCA_902687465.1 Secale cereale
GGGGGGGGGGGGGGGGGGTCCCCCCAGGTGCCAGGGTTCCGGGTGAAAACCCTAGCCCATCGCTCGGTCTCGGTGGCAACGGCGCATAGCGTCATCGCCGTCTTGGGGGTATCGTCATGGAGCTCAAGCGCCTACTAGTCCTGACGCGTCGGCATCTTTGGTCAAGCTTAATTGCTAGCATTCAACTCCTTCGACTATGGCGTGGGGCAGTCTCGTTTGTCTCTTACCTTTTACACGTGACCTCGTTGTCACCCTTCTCAGACCTCATTATCCCCCAGACAAGATCGACGTTCCATGACCTGAATTGAGAGGGCAGGTGGCTCTCTCCAGCTAGAGCTTGGTGTGTGTGGTGCAACAATGTCCGGTGGTTTCCCAAGAAGGTGAAATTTTGTTCCTAGTCGGTGGTCTCCTGTGCTTCTTGGTGGGGCATGGCTACTCTTTTACGCTTGCTCGATTGCGAGTTGGTGCTGTTGTCGCTATTCTCTCGGTTGTCATTTTTATTTTTACCTGCTATCTAAGAGTATTTTTCTCATCATGTTCAACCGATTGGCTTTATTTATAAAGGGGGGCCAAAGCTTATTTCTGTGGTATATTCAGTCCCGTTAGCAAACCATTCAAACAGATGACCGGCTAACCAAGATTGCATTCACTATGGTTACCAACCATTGTAGAAATCACATAGTCCCCATAAAAGGTAGGGATTATAAGCAAACATGGATCATTTGTGGGCTTTAATTTTGATTCCCGATGGATATTGTTCTGCTGATCATCTGCGTCGATAATCGGCATGACATTTATTCCTTGGCAACCCCGCGCATGAAAGATCGTGATCAAGAACACGAGTGCAAGCTTAGCTAGCAGATCAACACTGAGACATCACCATCAGGCCATGCTCATGCATTAAGTATAATATACTCATCATTGCGCACTCTTATTCGACCGGAAAATGCGCAGAAACGGTCCCCAATTTTGCAAGCTTGATATGTGAAAAGAACCCATGAGCAAATACCCACTGGACAAGTGGAGAAACACTAGCTGAGCAAAGAAAATTCTTGGGCATATATCTGAAGCCAACAAATGTTAGTTGATTCTGGAATAACATCACATGATCTCGTTTGGGAACTGACAGAGTAGTTTGCACGTATGGATCGATGCACTAACAAAAAAACAAGTACCCTAGCTAGCCCAGTGCCTCTCACTAAATTCTGAAGATAGCAGTTGGAATGGGTCTCGCACACCCCTAGCCATGATCATGAGCAGCAACCAATAAATTAGCCCAAAGTACATCATCTTCTGCAAAGAATCCGCTCCATTTAAGGCTAGATTCCAGCTGCTACATTACGAATCATGCAATGCCAATGTTAATTTAGTTGAGCCAATAGTCTACAATATCTCAAGCTTTATTTGTACTCCACCGAGAAAATAATACATTACAGATCCATAAATAACTACAGTTCATATGCTACCTGTTTGATTGCTTTACATATGACCGGTCCGTGTATTTAAGTTTTAGAAAAGCAAGCACTTGTCCGGCCTAAGGAGTAAAAATTAACGCTAGCTAGATCTATCTTTATTTTCAGTGTCACTTTTGAGGGCTTCACATCATGATTTTGTGCAATGGATGGCAGCTAGCTGTTGGGGAAAAACCTAACAAGTACCACTATACCATTTCCATGTCATACAAAGGTAACAAACACTAGTAGCTGCTGGTTTTGTTGTACTATAGTTCATGACGTGGCTGGCTTTAGTCCTCAGATGCATCATGGCCTGCACATGCACATGCTAATGCAAAAAGCCCAAATGAAACAGCTGATCTAGCAGAGATCACAATTTGGCAGCCTTTACAAATCTGTAGGAGCTATCACTCAGGCAATATGGCTAGTGTAGGCAAGCAATCAAGAAAAAGAGAGAGAGGGAGAGAGAGAGAGAGTGAGGGAGAAGGCAGAAAGAAAGAAAGAAAGAAAGAAAGAAAGAAAAAAAAAAAGAAGAGGGAGAAAAGGAAGCCAGATAAATATAAATGGCAAATTGACATGAGTGGCACAGATTCACCTCCCACTCTCCCAGGACAAAACTGGTGACCTGTTACTACTAGCTAAAGGTGCATATGTCTAGCTCTGGCTTTTCATATAGATTATTGTGAATTTGTGTGAACACTCACCTAAACAGTTGGAGCAAGATCGAAGGAACCACACATGGCTGATGGCTGCATGTTCTATCAATTTGCCATTAGACATGCATGCAGAAGCTGCTAACATGGGCTCCTTTGATTCATTCCCTGCACATGATCAGTAAATCGGTCTACTTTGCATGGTAGCTAGCTTTGTGCTGCAAGTAAAGGCGCTGGCAACTGGCCAAGGAAAGTAGCCAAAGTTATTGGCTTTAATGTTAATGTGACATCACTGGCCAAAGCAAGATCTTGTTCCAAGATATATCTTTTTCACAACTGATTCTCAACAGTGAGATATGCTTTTTCCTTCCAGCATAAACCAATTTATATTGACTTACATATTATTAGCACAAGTGTTTATTTTCGAAATTAATGGCCTAGTTGGGAGGTAGTTAGGTGACTACATTTTACTATGTGGTATATAAAGACAAATATGGCCTAAATATAATTGGGAGGTAGTTAGGTGGCTTACAAAGTGATCTTTTAGTAGAATAGTTGAAGAACTAAAAAAATGAATTGAACAAGAGAACAAAGGAAAAAAAAAGTAAAGAAAAGTGTTTGGTGGTGCGCTAGATTAGATTGCACACAGAATGGAGATTGTGTGTCAAAAAGATAAAGTAATGATTAAAATTTATGATGTAATAAATTAAGAATTGAAAAGGGAAAGAAGATGGATATCAGCGTGTGAGAACATGTACTTGTATACACATTTCTTCCAGAATTAGTTTTTGGTCAGAGCGCACCCACATCGCAATCATCTCGATTTGAGTTCATATGTATTCACACCATGTTTTATTTGTTTGCGATTCATTGTCACAACCTTGGATTATGGTTCTCTTCATACACACACATATATATCGTCGGTAGGTGAACACGGGTGTCACTCATAATGCTTGTATAGATATGAGTGTAGTGCCAAAAGTATATAGTAGTTACAGATAATATGTTGTCTACCATGATCTTCTTTCATGATATGTTTCTTGAGCTCGCCTTTGTTAATTAGAAACACAAATGCGTCCTTCGAACCAAAGGATGTCTTGCTCGTCTTTTGTGAATCCGGGGGCCTTGCTCGGCATCGATGCTTCGCAATGTTTTAAATAATATACAACACATGATTGTTTGTATCAATCGATGTAGAGGTCCCGGGTCATTCTCCTTTTCGAAAGAAAAAACCCCTAGCCATTTTGATCAATAAGTCCAGTGCATCATGTCCGGAGGAAAGGAGAAAGAGATATGTTAATTATGTACTGAATGTATGTCCACCGAGCCGTCCTGCCCCTCCGTGGCTCCATACCATCAGCTACAGCGAGCCACTATATATGACATCTGTAAACTTCCTTTCACTCATGTTTTAACAATAATAACTACCGGTTGTAACGACCAGCTGATAGCTAGTGACGTTACTTTCATGCACACACACATAGTTGTTAATTAATCAAGGACTAACTAATCGGTAAATACAAATATATATACCGATGGAGAACTAACTAACTAACCAAAGAGAAAGTGACAACAACAAGTGTTTGCTCGCCTGAGGCCTCAGCCCATTTGGTAGGGCCGCTTCTCCCTCCCTTTGCCCCCCTCCTCCCCCGATAAATACCATCACCCCGGCCAGACAAGTTAACCAAGTAGCAGTGGCAAACCAAGGTTAGTTTCTCCATCTCGTCTCATCTCATCATCGTAGGCCGAGCGCCATGGCGCCTCAAGAATTGCATGATGATGATAAACACAAGGAGGCGCCTACTTCTACTTGTACGCCGCCCAGCAGCAACCCCTCCGGTGCCGTCGTCCATCCCACCACCTCCAGCCCGCCGTCCGACGCCTCCGGCCACCGCTCCGCGGCCGCCAACTCCTTCCCTCTCGTCCTCAAGGTAATGCTTCATGCTCATTCAGATGCACGTCGTGCTTCAGTTATTCGTTTAGTGACGATTGGTAATGAGACGTGTGCCTGCGTGGGTGCAGTTCGAGGAAGTGGTGTACAAAGTGAAGCTTGGGCAGACGACGGAGGGATGGTGCTCGAGGGTGTCGTCGGCGTGCGGTGGCGGGGCGGGGGCCAAGAAGAACAAGGCAGCGGCGTTGCCGCCAAGGGAGAAGACGATCATCAGCGGGATGTCCGGGGTGGTGCGGCCGGGGGAGATGCTGGCGATGCTGGGCCCGTCCGGGAGCGGCAAGACGACGCTGCTGACGGCGCTAGGCGGGCGGCACCGGCACGCGCTGCTGTCCGGGAAGATCACCTACAACGGGCAGCCCTTCTCCGGCGCCGTGAAGCGGCGCACGGGCTTCGTGACCCAGCACGACGTGCTGTACCCGCACCTTACCGTCTCCGAGACGCTGTGGTACACGGCGCTGCTCCGGCTCCCCCGCGCGCTGAGCGCCGGCGAGAAGCGCGCGCAGGCGGAGGCGGTGGCCCGGGAGCTGGGCCTCACCAAGGTGGCACACAGCATGGTCGGCGGGGTGCGCGGCGTGCGCGGGCTGTCCGGCGGCGAGCGCAAGCGGGTGAGCATCGGGCTGGAGATGCTCGTGGACCCGAGCCTGCTGCTCCTGGACGAGCCGACCTCAGGGCTCGACTCCACCACGGCGGCACGGATCGTCGGCACGCTCCGCCGCATGGCCGTCGGCGGCGGCCGCACGGTCGTGGTGACCATCCACCAGCCGTCGTCGCGCCTCTACCACATGTTCGACAAGGTGCTCCTGCTGTCCGCCGAGGGGCGGCCCATCTACTACGGCCGCGCCGCCGACGCGCTCGCCTACTTCGCCTCCGTCGGCTTCGCGTCGCCGCTGTCCGTCAACCCCGCCGACCTCATGCTCGACCTCGCCAACGGTATGCCGCACACCACTCCACCCACCGATCACCACACTCTCTTTCGCTTTAGTTCTCTTTACTTACCCTTTCTTATGATGCTTTCCAATGCATATGGCATGTTGGCCTGCATGTGCTGTTGCATTCCATGCCATCACGCTGACCTCATCCAACCACAAACCCACATCACTCTAAAACCCATGGAGAGGCCAGTGGTTAGTGCAGGGTGTCACTTATAATGCCAACTGGCCTGGTCCCAATCAACTATAACCTGGAAAAATCTCAATTTCTAATTTGGAAAATAGGTAATTAACAATTCCGTTAGGTACAGTGTAGTGTGGACTGAGATCCAGTGACTTGCCATGGACATGTTACTCGGGAATAGTACGGTGACACGCCCCCTCTTTTCGGCCGTCCGACTGAGAATCAATGGGCGGATCAAAGTAAACAGTTCACGTAGTACACTGCACGAGCGAGGCCGTGCTACAGTACCCGACGCTACATGAAACCTGTGTAGCACAGCTCTACAGCATGGGCGGAGCCAGTGTGGCGGACATAGGGCCAAGGCCCCCAAAAACAATTTGAAAAAAGTTTTATCAATAATACATGCATATGCATATATCCATTATACTACTCCCTCTGTTCACTTTTATAAGGCGTTGTAGCAGTTCAGACATCATGCAAAACAGCTCAATTTGAGTTGTCTGAAACGACTTATAAAAGTGAACTGAGGGAGTAATTGTAATGTTGCATTTCATCGCTGGTCGCATCCAACTACAAACCCACATCACTCTAAGCCGCAAAAAAAAAAAAACCCCACATCTCTCTAAAATCGCCAGATGGTTAGTGTAGAGTATCACTTATCATGCAAACTGGAAAATCTCAATTTTTCTGATTTGGAAAATACTTGGTTAACAATTTCGCTTCATAGACAGTGTAGTACGGACCAAGACCCAGTGACTTGCCATGGGCATGTCACTGATAAACAGTATGGTGGCATGCCAGCTCTTTTCCATCGTCGGATAGAGAATCAACGACCAGATCAAACTAAAAAGTACCTATGGTCACCGGCATGACCATGGTGTCACATGTTGTTCTGTAGTTGACAGGAATGTCTCCTTTCAATGAACGAACATCGTTGAAAGTCTAAGCCTGAAATAATTCAGAAAAATGCGAGCACCAGTGCTAAATCTATCCCGGTGGCCTAGTTCGGCCCCAAAGAACCAAACCATCTGAACAAAGCTCAGTTCACAAATATAAATACACTTTTTTCATCATCATCATCATCATGGAAATAAAATAAATACAGTTGCAGAACCTGATCCGCGACGACAGTTGTTCGGCTAACCACTTGGCCAGAAAAAGATAAAATAATCTGCAGACACCATAGGATACCATAGGCACCCACCAAGAACTAAAATAAATTACTTTTCCGAGTAAAGGAATTTTCAGAAATATATAATAAGATAAATAAAAGGGGAGATAGAATGTGGTGTGCTCAGATTGTGTCGCCGATCCGGTGCGCGCATGCTTTTCGAATTTCTCCCCCTTTTCCTGCATCTGCATCAGCGTCCATCGCATCACGATCACAGTCACAGTCACAATCAGCAGCACCATCGCTCCTGATTAACAGCACGTACGTGGGTACGTAAGCGCACGCCAAATCGGCAGCCACTGAGAGCGAGCCGAAATGGCAATGGCGATGATCGAGCTGTTGGGTCGTGTGGGTGGGGGCGAGAGGGACACGGACAGGGACGCACTGCTCCGTCCACTCCCCAATCCAATCATGGCCACCACCACACCCCGGCCGGTCGCCGCCTCATCATTCCCTCCTCCATTCCGGCCACGAACACAGTGCACGACACTTGTCGACCTCCGGGGAGACGTTCTCTGCCCATGTACTGATCACCACTGTGCATGCAGGTATCTTGCCGGAGGCGAACGGCGACGGCGTTCCTGGCGCCGGGAGCGAGGGCGAGCAGAAGGAGGTGAGGGGGAAGCTGGCGGACGCGTACGCGCGCCACATTGCGCCGGCGGTGAAGCTCGACATATGCTCGAACGAGGCGGCCAGCGCCGGCGGCATGCGGCGGGGCGCCTCGGCGAGAGTGGAGTGGACGGCCGGGTGGTGCGCCCAGTTCTCGGTGCTCCTCCGGCGCGGGCTCAAGGAGCGCCGCCACGAGTCCTTCAACAAGCTCCGCATCTTCCAGGTGCTGAGCGTGGCCTTCCTCGCGGGCCTGCTGTGGTGGCGCACGCCGGCGGCACACCTGCAGGACCGCACCGCGCTCATCTTCTTCTTCTCCGTCTTCTGGGGCTTCTTCCCGCTCTACAACGCCGTCTTCGTCTTCCCCCTCGAGCGCCCCATGCTGCTAAAGGAGCGCTCCTCGGGGATGTACCGCCTCTCCTCCTACTTCGCCGCGCGCACCGCCGCCGACCTCCCCATGGAGCTCGGCTTGCCCACCGCCTTCGTGCTCATCCTCTACTGGATGGGCGGCCTCGACCCGCGCCCGGCCTCCTTCCTGCTCTCCCTCCTCGTCGTGCTCTACAGCGTGCTCGTCGCACAGAGCCTCGGGCTCGCCGTCGGCGCCGTGCTCATGGACGTCAAGCAGGGCACCACGCTCGCATCCGTCATCACCATGGTCTTCCTCATCGCGGGCGGCTACTACGTGCAGCACATCCCGCCCTTCATCGGATGGCTCAAGTGGCTCAACTACAGCTTCTACTGCTACCGGCTCCTCCTCGGCATCCAGTTCCGCGAGGGCGGTGGACTCTACGACTGCGGCGGCGGCGCGCTCTGCCCCGTCGCCGACTTCCCCGCCATCAAGGCCGTCGGGCTCAACAACCACTGGGTGGACGTCTGCGTGATGGCGCTCCTCCTCGTCGGCTACCGGGTGGTCGCCTACCTTGCCTTGGACCGCCTGCAGCCGAGGTGATTCCATTCAACTAATGAAGACGAAGGAAGCATCCGTCTCTCTCAGCCGGCCATGGATAACGCATGAGCTAGCTAGTTAGCTACATAAGCCAAAACGGATCACTGAATGTTGACCGGCCGGGCAAGATAGTTAGCTGATTCCTCTTTTGCCGGCCGCTTCCAACCCGGATGATGGGTATATTGCTATCCAGACCTGAGGCTTGACAGTTGGGAACAGAGGATTGTTAATGGCGATGAGTACTAATAAGTAGAGTAGTACCATTGTGAGTCAATATGCAGCACTGCTTAGTCTGTACTGTATCGATTTTACAAGCTGATATGATCAACGTGGAACAAAAGAGAAAACTGCCAGTAGTACCATGATCAACATGGCATACTAGCTGCCTGCTGTACACTCACCTGGGGATTCAGAATTTCTCATGTGAGCAAGTTCCCTCTTTTCTTGAAACCTCTTCTTCTCAATCTCAGCTGCTTTGTTCTGCACATGAACTCCTCTTGTGAGGCATCCATCTTCCTAATTAATTAAGCCATCAAAGTATCAGAAGAAAACCCGTTGGCTTGATTGGGACCTGCTGCCTACTTACGAACCATCTGTGTTATTAGGAGACAAGAGAGACATGACATGAATACATGAATTGTCACGGGAATCCGGAAATCTGTTCGGAACAACAACGATTAGTTCTATTAACCTTAGGCACTCTATGTAGGATCAAATGTATGGTCATGAAAAGGGCTAGGCAGATTCACATCAACCAGAGCACCAACTACTGCAGATCGACTGAGGAACAAGACTACTACATGCATGGATAACAAGATGATGGATGGTCTCAGGGGCTTGCTTACTTGCCAACACATACTGAAACAAAATCTACATGAAGTGATGGTGTGACGTGCATACCAGTTCAGTTGAGAAAATTGTCAGTAGAGGCACTTGACCATAGATTCCAGTGATCTATGTATATCAAGCAGCCACTTACTACTAGCATCTATAGTTTCCCTGACCATACACTGGTCAGGATTGCAACCACTAAATAGGATTTTCTGAATTTCATGTCCTCTTTTTCAGATGCAGAACAGACAAAGGTTCAGAGTTCAAACATTTCTCTTCCAACATGTCGCATTCCATCAATGCTGCTTCTATAAATCACTCATCCAATTTTATATCCCTCCTGGCATTTGCTACTTACTCCCTCCGCTTCTTAAAATAAGTTTTTTTTAGAGATTTCAATGTGGACTACATACGGAGCAAAATGAGTGAATCTACACTCTAAAATATGTCTATATACATTCGTATGTAGTCCTTATTGAAGTCTCTGAAAGACTTATACTCCCTCCGTCCCAAAATAAGTGACTCAACTTTGTACTAATTTTAGTACAAACTCGAGTCACTTATTTTGGGACGGAGGGAGTATTTAGAAACGGAGGGAGTATAATTTACAGAGCGCACTGATAATAAATCACGGTTAGGACAGGTGCAGAGAGGATTAGAATTCAGACCTGTACCTTCGACCTGCTTGCTCCCCGGATCCTCATCCTCCAGCACCGGATTCTTGCTCCCCTCCTCTGCCGGCTTCTTGTGCTCGTCCATCGCAGCACCCTTCATATCGCTACACCGGCGGCGAGGAGCAGGGAGCGGTGGTGGCGCCGGCGGAGGCAAAAAGGCGGCGCACGTGGGGACTAGCGGGATGCCGGCCGGGACGGCGCCGAGCGGGAAGCAGGGTTGGCGGCGCCGGCCGGCCCGTGGCGTACGGCGGCGTGCCGTATCGGCTGGCCTAGCGACGGCGGCCCGCGGCGGGCCCTATCTTAAGGTTTTTTTTTGTCTTTGCCGTGAGCTGTTGTGGAGCAGGCTACCGTGGGCTTCCCAAGATTGGCAGCAAAATTCCGTGAAGCCTGCTTCGTTTTTGCGGCCCGTTCGCTAGGCCCTTTAGGCCTTTCATGCAGTGCCTACATCCTGAGATGATCGGGCTTTTCGGCCTGCTCGTGGACCAGACCGGACCGGATCGTAGGAGTTAGGCCCGATAAATAAAAACTTCAGCTATGTGAAGGCAGGTCCAATTTTTTCGATCCAGTCCGGCTCGTTCGGACGATATGTGAAAGTAGGGGTAATAGATTGTATCATCCATTGTAGAAACTAGATGATACCCCGCGCGTTGTTGCGGGAATTTACAGTCATGCATAGGAATAAAATTTATAGTGGGGAAAAAATGATATGAGAACCTTTTATGGATTTAAACCTTTATGGAATGATATGAGAAGTCAGATTCTTAAAAAGGAAGCCAAGAAAAATGTATATATTTGCTTAATTAAACTGCATCGTTAACACAAAATAGAAGGAACATATAGTTTAGAGTCAATTACAGTGGTGGTACTAGAACTTGGCGCAAATGATCACTTTGGTGCTAGAACTTGTTGTGTACATCGAAGTGGTGCAAAAACTTGGCTTTCACGTGCAAATACAGTGTTTATCTCGTTTGTATACGGAATCGACGATGACTGGACACGTGGGACCCGCTGTCAGCTGACTGGGAGGAGGGCGTGTGACTTGGTTTTTCAAAAACAACCTCGAATTATTATTTGTCACGGAAAAACCGATGTTCACGTGGGAGGGTGACATTCTTTTACCTCTATGATAGGCAGGTCCCGCATGTCAGGAGAGAGTGAAACAGAAAATACAGAAACTGCGGCCGGCAGGTCTCGAACTGAAAACGCACACGACAAAAGCAAGCCGGCTAGCCACAAAACACACATCCTACGTTTGACTAATATGGATAATAAACTTCTATGTACTAATCACGGCCCATGTGGAGCACAATCGATTTTTAATTTTATTGGTAGAAAGTATGTAAATTACAATCTCAGATTCCCTCAATAAAATGTAAATTATAATCTAAGTAATAAAAAATGCTCATATGAATATTCATTTTTATAATTTAAATATAATCTGTAACTGTATAACAGTTATGTATTAATTAAAAATATATTGAATAAGTATTATTAATTTCATTAATGTATTTATTAAGTAAACATATTTATATAATACACTGGTATATATTTCTGTATTTTATTTACGAATAATTATATATAATATTGATATCACAAATCACACAAATATTTTAACATACTTTTGTTTTGAGGGGCTAACATACCTTTTATTAATTACATTTTACAAATAAATTTTAAAAACTAACAGGTGCAAATGGGCCGTACTATCTGGAGCCCCTTTAATTTCCACAGGAGTCGTTTTAGAATTACATATAACGTCGTTATCCTTGTTGAACAATCGGATGCAATGGGTGAAGTGGCTAGCCAATAACATTGTTGTTGTTACTCGTAAGTTCGAGTCCCAGTAGGCACGCTTTTTCTTTAATTTTCACTCTCTTGTGATAGGCCGGAAAATATGTCACCACTGCCAGGGGGTTTTGTAAAAAAAAATATGTCACCACTCCAGAGGCTGACAGTGGGCCCCACATGCCTATTCAGCATCGATTCCGTATTGCCAGGGGGTTTTGTAAAAAAAAATATGTCACCACTCCAGAGGCTGACAGTGGGCCCCACGTGCCTATTCAGCATCGATTCCGTATAGCAACGAGATAAGCACCGTATTTGCACGCCAAAGCCAAAATTTTGCACCACTTCAATGTACACCACAACTTCTAGCACCAAAGTGACCGTTTACGCCAAGTTCTAGCATCACCAGTGTAATTGACTCTATAGTTTAATGAGATTTTACTTAAAATAATTCAATATAATATAATTTGATTATCTATTAGAAGTGGATCATAGTAAAAAAGAACTAAATTTCATCTTAATTGGTGAGCCTTGAGATGTAATGCACCAAATGGGTATTAGGTTGCATTGTCCACCGCGATCCATTTTTGAGAGAATAATCGAAGGTGTACAAAATGCCATGGTTCATGAGTAGGACAGCATACACACTCCATTTTGTGACAATTTTTTTAATAGGTTGCCAGCCAGCATAGAACACTTCCAAATGATGATAATAATGGGCCATACTTGCCTCTCAGCAAGGAGGAACCCTTTAGACTAATGAGTATCATCAAACCAGAACAATCATATAGTGATATTGTTACAACAGAAAAGGAATATTCTTACATTTCTCAAGAGATGTTATATGTTTGAAGGTATAATATCCCAATTGCTTAGCCTTATAGAAGATCATTTTAATTTAATTATACATGCAGATGCTTGAAACTGAACATCAGTTACTATTCCAGCATCTATCTCCAAACAGAAAAACAAAAGGCATCAAATAAACAATAATTAGACCTCCTTGCCTCCTTTTGGATGCAATGCACATTCCTCTGGATGTCGAGCAGCAATCAAACGAAACCTTCTGTTTTTAACACCTGCAGTAGAAGAACGGCAATGTCAGTCATACAGCGGTACCGCTTGTGTATTAGATCAGTCTCATATCACTGTGAAATAATACTGCAAGGAAGGAACATACTAAAGATGAACTGCACTATGTCATACGATCTGATTCTACATATCAATGAAGAGAAAGCAATAAACATACCAATATGATTGATATGAGAGATGTAGGTAGTACATGGTAAGTTTCATCTGTTTATTCCTTCTCCTTCAAGAACAATAAAAAATAGAAAGAATTTTTTTTCACATCTAGTGTTTCTAATTAAAACCAACCAGACCAGAGAGATGAGCATATCCCATAGTATCTCGGCACATGCTTGACGACAGTGCTTGAGTAAGAGAGGATTGTAGGTAGACCGTGAGAGAGAAGACCGGACTTGCTGAGACATGGCGGAGGTGGCCAGAGAGGCAGAGACATAACAAAGGTTTCTTCTTCTAAATATAAGGCTTCCAACTCAAACTAACACAAAACAATTGCTCGGATCTAAGGAGATGGAGAGGAAGGAGAGCCCCCACCTATGGTGCAGCTGATGTTGGAGGGGGACGCGGATGGTGGCACACCGAGCTCTTGTCGACGACGGGTTGCGTCGCTTGGGAGCACCGGAACTTATGGGGCCTTATTCATCGGCAACGGGGTACATACTGCATACCTCGGTACAACTGCGAAGATTACAGGGGCCTCCGGCGCCGATGACTCGCGATAGGCTTGGCTGACAGCGGCACCTGGCGATCAACGCCACCATCGCTCCTGAAGGTGTGATGTTTCAATTTTATTGTTTTGCAATGGCTGGCTATATATTGTCAAACTGAATCCAAACATAAGCCAGTGGGTTGATTTATTTGTGCGAGTGGAATCAGACAGAGAAGACAAAGAGAAAGGGGAAATAGGGAGGAGACGGAATGAAAGGAAACTCTGGTGGAGATGATAACGCCCATAAATTAATGTCGGGAAGGGAATAGACCGGCGGGCCAAAAGTACCAAGACCGAGCACGATCCAATTCCGCCATAATTCCTGAACTCAATTTGTTCATTTGGCGTATGATGTCAGTGGACTTGCTATGCTTGGAGTGGCACTTTACTAGACTGAAGAAATTGCTGCATCACTAGACTAAAGAAATTGTGTTGTCAGTTAGGGACGGAAGAAAATGTGTTGCAGATTTTGATTTGCTTGCTGATCTTCGGTTAACTCCATAGAAGAGTTTTGTACTGATTCAGTTAACTGACAGCAAGTAACAGCATGTTCTAACAGCAACAGTTTCAAAGTACTACTCCAAAATCCTCCTAGTTGTAGCTCACCTAAATGGTTGAATTCAAAGAACTACAGTGGCCTTCAGTGATTGAGAGCTTAAAATTTCCAACAATCTGAACAAACAAAGTAAAAAGGATCAGTATCTCATTTCAGCTGATTTATTCTTCATAAGCATAGGATTTTGTTTGTTGGAAACTAGCGTGTGAAACTGAAATTTAACAGTAAACTGAATTTTAAACTGAGTACTGGAGTAAACTTGCTGGAGTACAAATTTATGCACTACTCCATATTTTTTGAAATACCTACTGCTATGAGCTATGTCAGCAGGGCTACTTCAGTGCACATCACTGCCCAGAGCAAACTGAAACCCACTCTTCTCTCTCTACCATGTAATGGCATTGGCACTAAAATTATTCAATCTCTCTATAAAAGGACTCACCAGTATATGCCACACTAAACTCCAACAGTATACTCCTCTTCACTATACAAACTGCATTCCAACAGTATATGTGTACAGTGTACTACAGGTTTAGCATACAAAAACAAAACTGCATTCCAACAAACTTCATTATCTAATCTATCCATGCTATGGCTGCATATTTATTTACTGTACCAAAGATGGTCTTTCTTATTTTAGCTGATCCACCAATTTTACTCTACTTACAGTAGTTCCTCTAGTAACAGTTCCAGAGACAGTGTTTGTTCAGATCATAATTGCTCTGCATCTACTGATTTTTTCTGTGCCATGTCAAGCATAGATAGGTTCAATTAATTTGCTTGAATTATCAAAATTACTGTCACTACTACTGTATGCTTTGACACTATCGAAACTGATTTAGTGTGAATATGTGCCTTATGTAACCAATAATTTATGTATCAAGGTTTAGTGTGAATATGTGCCTTATGTAATGATTTTCTCCCAACAAGCTTCAGACCACGTTTTGTACACACCTACTGTTAACTGTTTTATTCAGTGTTTCTCTGAAGAAATCCGAACATTATTTTCATTTAACTTGTACTTGCAGCACAAGCATGGCCATCCACCAACATGCAAAACAAGTTCAAGACCAAAAATATGTGTTTCTTGTTGTTTACTCAACTGAACCAGATTTGGGTTTTCAAGTTCCAAGGTTTCCTGCTAACAGCATACAGATTAAATTGAAAAGCTGGATTCATCTAAATCATGGACAGTTCAAAACCAATTATTTCTAGCTTGGTCCCTC
>LR738712.1:766658519-766710007 GCA_902687465.1 Secale cereale
CCTTGATATCTACTAATTTTTATTCAATTAACACTAATCATATCCAGTTAACAAGAGCAGAGCAGTTCTTCCTGACGAACAGGAGCAGAGCAGCAACTCCCGTACACTGATCATATTCAGCACAGGGAGCAGAGGAGCAACTCCTTATGGTACCTTCTTCCTCTTGACAAGCAGGAGCTCTGGTGGCAGCACGGGCAGACGAGCAGCAGCAGCAGCACTGGCGGTAGGGGAGAAGCAGCCGCACGGGCGCGCGGGCAGGGGAGAAGCAGCCGCACGGGCTCGCGCAGAAGATTGAGGAGGGCGCGCAGGCAGGGGAGAAGGAGGACACGCGCGAGCTCCTGGTCCACCGGATCGTGGAGGCAATTTCCGGCGACGCCCGTAGGGGATCGCGGCCGGGATGAATTGCGGAGGCGCACGCGCGGGAGCTCGAGGAGGATGCACTGGAGCTTGAGGAGGATGCGCGGGAGCTCAAGGTGGACGCCCGCGAGCTCGAGGAGGACGTGGCCGGAGGTCCCAGCGATGCCCGCTGGTAATCGAGGCGGGAGGGGATCGCGGCGACGCAGGTCTGAGCGGGGGAGGCGGCGGAGCAGGTACTTGGCGACGGCGGCGGCGGAGCAGGTAGGTGGCGATAGCGGCGGAGCACTTCCTGATGGGCGGCGAGTCGCGCAGCTGGGCGGCGCCGGCCCCTATCGACGGTGGAGGAAGAAAACAGGGGGCGGAGGGGCTTGTTTCAGACGATTTTAAAACTACAAGGGCTTTTTTGCAAAATCAACAATGAACTGTGCCCGCGACATGTTTTTCGGGACGGAGGGAGTACTCCAGAAAAATAGAGGTATGATTGCGCATGGTGTAGATATCAACGGACGGCGCGCCTAGCTTGCACCGGACAAACAAAGTGGAGTACTTCAGTATTCTTTTTGCTGAACTAACATGCGTGCGCTTTTCAAAAATCCGCTGATGTGGCATAAGTGCTAAGATGGCAAGCTGCATGTTAAGATGAGGTGGATAGCTCGCATGTCAAGAGAAATAGGTTAGTGGGGATGAACTATTTAGATATTATAGATTTGTATTGCACCAATTGTCACATTGTCACTAAGTTACGAAAATGAATTTCTCGTGAGCTCTGTTCAAAACTTGGTTATGTTTCTGTTTTTCATACAAAAACATGTTATGTTCATGTACAACTGTGTTTCTTTTTTCCTTATGTGATTTGTTTAATTAGGGAATTTTTGAACTGTGAGCAGGTGACAGATAATAAAACTACAACACTAGGCTCCAAGTCCAATACATGACAAGCCCAACCCAGACAGTTGGGCTCGGACCAAGTCGCATCTCCTCGTGTCTGGTTTCCCGCATATAAGTACGACCCGCTGCTGCTCCCCTAGATTTGGTGTCGGCGGCGGCAATATCCATTGCCATCCGGACACACCACCACAACGCCGCTCGCCTCACTTCGTCGCGTGGCCGTCGCAGAAACGGGCTGGGCCGGTGCAGACGACGCACGCACCAACGCCTCAGAGTGCGGGGCCCATTTTTTTCAAAGGCATTGGGATCTTTGTGGAGGCGAAGTAACAAGTGTGGTCCTACGAATTCTTCGAGGGGAAGAGAGCCCGGGTGTTATCAATAAAACACTTCTGGTTCTTATTCCTAAGGTCAAGGACCCGGTTCTACTATCACAATTCAGGCCAATCAGTTTGTGTAACGTCATATATAAGATAGCATCCAAGGTTTTGGCCAATAGACTCAAGTTAATACTCCCAGAGATTATATCAGAGGAGCAATCAGCGTTTGTGCCGGGGCGACTGATTACAGATAATATCATCACAGCGTATGAATGTTTGCACTTTATGAAAAGGAACAAGTCCAAGAGGAATAGATTCTGTGCGGTCAAGCTAGACATGATGAAAGCCTATGACCGAGTTGAGTGGAATTATCTGGAGACGATCATGCTCAGGTTGGGCTTTGCGCCATCATGGGTGGCCTTAATAATGAGAATGGTGAGCTCAGTTAATTTCTCTGTTTTGTTTAATGGTGGTAAGATGGAAGAGTTTATTCCATCTAGAGGGATCCGTCAGGGGGACCCAATTTCTCCATATCTGTTTTTGCTTGCAGCAGAGGGCCTTACGTGCCTCCTTAAAACACAAGATGAATCATCGCACCTCAGTGGTATTCGAGTGGCTCCATCGGCCCCGCCGGTAAGCCATTTGCTCTTTGCTGATGATAGCCTACTGTTTGTCAAAGCCAGTTCAAAAGGAGCTATTGAGCTTTCCTCCCTTTTGGATCGATACTGCAATGCTTCGCGACAGAGGATAAATCTATCAAAATCTTCAGTGTTCTTTAGTAAGGGTTGTCCCAACTCCTTGAGGACCGAGGTTATGCAAGCTCTCAATATCACAAATGAATCTCTGTCAGAAAAGTATTTGGGCATGCCCACGGATGTTGGTAACAGTAAGAATGGAGCTTTCAAATTCTTAAAGGACAGAGTATGGAGTAAAGTTAAGGGCTGGTTGGAAAAACTTTTATCAGTGGGAGGCAAGGAAGTTCTCATAAAATCTGTGGCCCAAGCGGTCCCTGTCTATTCAATGTCTTGTTTCAAGTTAACAAGAGGCCTTTGTGAGCACATCAACACTCTAATACGCAAGTTTTGGTGGGGAAGCAAAGAAGGATAGAGGAAGACGAGTTGGGTCTCATGGAGCACAATGACAAGGCCGAAAAACTACGGAGGTTTGGGCTTTCGTGATATAGAACTTTTTAACCTTGCGCTCCTCGCAAGACAGGCATGGAGGATAATGGTAGATCCGGATTCGCTAAGTGCCCGTGTTTTGAAGGCAAAATATCATGTAAATGCAGATTTCCTCCAAGCTGAGTTAGGACCAGCGCCATCACAAATCTGGAGAGCAATCATTGAAGGTCGTGATATACTCACCCAAGGACTGATCCGCCGTATCGGGACAGGAGAAAGTACTCTCATCTGGCAACACAACTGGCTGCCACGAGCGCATAACATGAGACCGATTGTTAGCAGGATCCCAAACCCACCAACTAGTGTGAATGAGCTCATATTACCGGGTGCCGAATGGAATAGAGGAGTGATAGATGAGGTGTTTTTGCCCTCGGATGCGCGGGCAATCTATGAAATCCCATTATGTACAAGGAACATAGAAGATTTTTGGGACTGGGTTCATGAAAATAATGGTGACTTCTCTGTACGCTCGGCCTATCGAATGCTTGTGGAGACCAAAATAAGGAGGGAGGCCTGGCTTGAAGGCCGGGCTGATGGGTCAAACAGTGAGGGTGATCAAAGAGCATGGTCAAAATTGTGGAAACTGGATGTACCCTCAAAGGTTAAAATTTTCTTGTGGAGACTTGCTCAGAACTCAATTCCTACAGCTGATTTACTAAAGAACAGGAATATGTCGACGACTTCTACCTGCAAGCTATGTGGTGCAGAAGATTCTTGGCAACACTCTTTGCTTCATTGCAGCGTGGCAAGATGCGTTTGGGCTCTCCAGGATCCTGACCTTGTGGAAGTCCTCAACACTACTTGTGAGCCAGATGCAAAGAGATGGATTTTTTCGATCAGAGAGTTGGTCTCTCCTTCTGAATTCATTCAGGTAGTAGTAACTCTTTGGGCCATATGGTATGCACGGCGACAAGCTACCCATGAGAATATTTTCCAGAGTCCGTTGGCGACACACAATTTTATCATGAGATATATTAGTGAACTAAAGGAATGCAAACAAGCGCAGCTACCTCGTCAGGTCACAACAACACCAACCCGAAGCAGAACAAGATGGATCCCTCCTCCTCCTGGAGTGGCAAAGTTGAGAGTTGACGGGGCTCTTTCGAGGGATTTGAATGCAGGCTCTTTTAGTGCTGTATGCAGAAATTCAAATGGTGTGTTCCTGGGGGCTTCTTGCATGACATATAGTGGTTTATCCGATACGGCTACCTTGGAGGCATTGGCCTGTCGAGAAGCACTGGCACTACCAGCAGATCTTCAGCTGACGAGAGTCCTGATTGCTTCGGATTGCCAAGGGGTTGTTCGAGCAATTCAAGAACGGACAGGGGGAATCTATGCACCGGTAGTGAAGGA
The DNA here is from genome assembly GCA_902687465.1 of Secale cereale. Classification (NCBI taxonomy): domain Eukaryota; kingdom Viridiplantae; phylum Streptophyta; class Magnoliopsida; order Poales; family Poaceae; genus Secale; species Secale cereale. The sequence continues at coordinate 766,662,616 of LR738712.1, forward strand.
AATCAATGATACCGTAGTAGATTTTTAGTAGTGTTCCTTCATCTTTGAAGGACGAGAGACAAATGTCGAGGCACATTTCCTCGCTAAACATGCTTTTGGTCTAGGGCCTGGGCGCCAGTTGTGGCTCATAAACCCGCCAGATATTGATTGTATCCCTATGAATTTTGATTAATAAAGCAAGCGTGTTTAGATTAAAAAAAGAGTGCGGGGCTGCCTTCTGCGCCTCGGAGTGGGCCACCGGAGCTTGTGTGTGATGGAGGTGCGGGACATAATCGCTTCCCGACAAACCGCGGTGTTAATGGACCGCCTCGGGGACAATGGGGTGATGATGGTTTCAATGCTTATGGTGATGGCCACCATCGTGGCTCGTCATCGGTGGGCGGCGGGCATGGATATGCATGACAGAGTGATGAAGCGACAGAACGACCTTTTTACGCCCCCGGAGGTTTTGTTGAAGGGGCATCTGACCCAGATTACCGACACAGAGGTGGTTACCGAGGTCATCATGGTTGTCGCGGTGGTAGGAACCGTTACCGCCAGCCTCCACTGCTCGTCGTTGTTGAGCCGACGGCCTCCTTGGAGGTGGTTGCTTCTGGGCAGACGTCGGAGTTGTCTGGTCAGGTTATGGACGCGGTGACGGCTCTGGCTAATGCTGAGGTGCCTGAGACTGAGCCTATGGCGACGGGCGTTGTCGGTACGACTGACAAGTCGGACTGTGATAGAGCTTCCAAGTGGGCTCGTAATAAGGAGAAGATGATTTGTTATCGTTGTGGTGAGAAGGGGCATTTTATTGCTGAATGTGTGACTGAGTGATGTGATACCTGCCTCAAACCAACGCATGATACCGGGGAGTGCCCAATATTGCGTGAACCGCTGCCGGGTATTACTATTTATGGAGTTTGATGTGCCGAGTTGATGTTCTTTGAGTCTCCTTGTGCGGTAGAGATCCCAGAGGAGCCCCAGAGCGTTACCACGGGGGTTGTCAAAGTCACAAAAGGTGATGTGTCTGAGGCTCGGATTCTGCAGAGGCTTAATGAGTTAGCTCCAGGTAACTTTCATTGGGAGTTTATCAGACTCGAGCCCAATATGTATAAGGTGGACTTCCCTACAGCTGAGGACTTGCAGCGACTCCTGAGTTTTGGGTTATGCAAAGTGCCTAGCAGAAAGTGCATCCATGAGTTTCATGAGTGGAAGAAGGTAGAGCCAAAGGGAAAGCCTCTTACTCAGGTCTGGCTACGATTCCCGGGGGCTCCATCGAAGCCGCTGCATGATGCTAGAGTCGCTGCTAGCTTGGGGATATTGGTTGGGAAACCTGAGAGGGCGGATATGGCCTTTACCCGAGCTAACGGGGTGGCCAGACTGCTGGTGAGTGTTCTGGATATTGAGTATGTGCCAGACTGAAGGAAATATGCCCTAGAGGCAATAATAAAGTTATTATTTATTTCCTTATATCATGATAAATGTTTATTATTCATGCTAGAATTGTATTAACCGGAAACTTAATACATGTGTGAATACATAAACAAAACAGAGTGTCCCTAGTATGCCTCTACTAGACTAGCTCATTGATCAAAGATGGTTATGTTTCCTAGCCATAGACATGAGTTGTCATTTGATCAACGGGATCACATCATTAGGAGAATGATCTGATGGACAAGACCCATCCGTTAGCTTAGCACTATGATCATTTAAGTTTTACTGCTATTGCTTTCTTCATGACTTATACATGTTCCTATGACTATGAGATTATGCAACTCCCGAATACCGGAGGAACACTTTGTGTGTTACCAAACGTCACAACGTAACTGGGTGATTATAAAGGTACTCTACAGGTGTCTCCGAAGGTACTTGTTGGGTTGGCGTATTTCGAGATTAGGATTTGTCACTCCGATTGTCGGAGAGGTATCTCTGGGCCCACTCGGTAATGCACATCACTATAAGCCTTGCAAGCATTGCAGCTAATGAGTTAGTTGCGGGATGATGTATTACGGAACGAGTAAAGAGACTTGTTGGTAACGAGATTGAACTAGGTATTGAGATACCGACGATCGAATCTCGGGCATGTAACATACCGATGACAAAGGGAACAATGTATGTTGTTATGCGGTTTGACCGATAAAGATCTTCGTAGAATATGTGGGAGCCAATATGAGCATCCAGGTTCCGCTATTGGTTATTGACCGGAGACGTGTCTCGGTCATGTCTACATAGTTCTCGAACCCGTAGGGTCCGCACGCTTAAGGTTTCGATGATAGTTTTATTATGAGTTTATGAGTTTTGATGTACCGAAGGAGTTCGGAGTCCCGGATGAGATCGGGGACATGACGAGGAGTCTCAAAATGGTCGAGACGTAAAAATCGATATATTGGACGACTATATTCGGACATCGGAAAGGTTCCGAGTGATTCGGGTATTTTCGGAGTACCCGGGTGTTACGGGAATAGAGGAGAGAGGCCAAAAGGAAGGAGGCGTGCACCCCCCTTCTTGTCCGAATTGGACAAGGGGTGCAGCCCCCTTTTCCTTCTCCCTCTCCCCCTCTTTCCTTCTCTCCTACTCCGGAAAGGAAAGGGGAATCCTACTAGGACTTGGGAGTCCTAGTAGGACTTTCCACACTTGGTGCGCCCCCTCTAGGGCCGACCTCTCCCTCCCTCCTTTATATACGGGGGCAGGGGGGCACCTCTAGACACAACAATTGATCTCTTGATCTCTTAGCCGTGTGCGTTGCCCCCCTCCACCATAGTTCTCCTCGATAAATATTGTAGCGGTGCTTAGGCGAAGCCCTGCGACGGTAGAACATCAAGATCGTCACCACGCCGTCGTGCTGACGGAACTCTCCGTCCACACTCGGCTGGATCGGAGTTCGAGGGACGTCATCGAGCTGAACGTGTGCTAGAACTCGGAGGTGCCGTAGTTTCGGTGCTTGATCGGTCGGGCCGTGAAGACGTACGACTACATCAACCGCGTTGTTCTAACGCTTCCGCTTTCGGTCTACGAGGGTACGTAGACTCACTCTCCCCTCTCGTTGCTATGCATCTGGTAGATAGATCTTGCGTGATCGTAGGAAAATTTTAAAATACTACGTTCCCCAACAGTGGTATCAGAGCCAGGTCTATGCGTAGATGATATGCACGAGTAGAACACAAGTGAGTTGTGGACGATACTAGTCATACTGCTTACCAGCATGTCATACTTTGATTCGGCGGTATTGTTGGATGAAGCGGCCCGGACCGACATTACGCGTACGTTTACGCGAGACTGGTTCTACCGACATGCTTCGCACACAGGTGGCTGGCGGGTGTCAGTTCTCCAACTTTAGTTGAATCAAGTGTGGCTACGCCCGGTCCTTGTGAAGGTTAAAACAACACATACTTGACGAAATATCGTTGTGGTTTTGTATGCGTAGGTAAGAACGGTTCTTGATAAGCCCGTAGCAGCCACGTAAAACTTGCAACAACAAAGTAGAGGACGTCTAACTTGTTTTTGCAGGGCATGTTGTGATGTGATATGGTCAAGACATGATGAGTTATACGGTTTTGTATGAAATGATCATGTTTTGTAAAGTTATCGGCAACTGGCAGGAGCCATATGGTTGTCGCTTTATTGTATGAAATGCAATCGCCATGTAATTGCTTTACTTTATCACTAAGCGGTGGCGATAGTCGTAGAAGCAATAGTTGGCGAGACGACAACGATGCTACGATGGAGATCAAGGTGTCGCGCCGGTGACGAAGGTGATCATGACGGTGCTTTGGAGATGGAGATCAAAAGCACAAGATGATGATGGCCATATCATGTCACATATTTTGATTGCATGTGATGTTTATCTTATTATGCTTCTTATTTTGCTTAGTTCGACGGTAGCATTATAAGATGATCCCTTACTAAATTTCAAGGTATAAGTGTTCTCCCTGAGTATGCACCGTTGCGAAAGTTCGTCGTGCCGAGACACCACGTGATGATCGGGTGTGATAAGCTCTACGTTCAAATACAACGGGTGTAAGCCAGTTTTGCACACGCAGAATACTCGGGTTAAACTTGACGAGCCTAGCATATGCAGATATGGCCTCGGAACACTGGAGACCGAAAGGTCGAGCGTGAATCATATAGTAGATATGATCAACATAAGATGTTCACCATTGAAACTACTCCATCTCACGTGATGATCGGACGGACATGGTTTAGTTGATTTGGATCACGTGATCATTTAGATGACTAGAGGGATGTCTATCTAAGTGGGAGTTCTTAAGTAATATGATTAAATTGAACTTTAATTTATCATGAACTTAGTCCTCGTAGTATTAGCATATCTATGTTGTAGATCAATAGCTCGCGATGTTGCTCCCCGTTTATTTTTTATATGTTCCTAGAGAAAACTAAGTTGAAAGATGTTAGTAGCAATGATGCGGAATTGTTCCGTGATCTGAGGATTATCCTCATTGCTGCACAGAGAATTATGTCCTTGATGCACCGCTAGGTGACATACCTATTGCAGGAGCAGATGTAGACGTTATGAACATTTTGACAAAAGCTCGGTATGATGACTACTTGATAGTTTAAGTGCACCATGCTTTATGGCTTAGAACCGGGACTTCAAAAACGTTTTGAACGCCACGGAGCATATAAGATGTTCCAAGAGTTGAAATTAGTATTTCATACTCATGCCCGTGTCGAGAGGTATAAGACTTCTGACAGTACTTTGCCAACAAGATGGAGGAGAATAGCTCAACCAGTGAGCATGTGCTCAGATTGTCTGGGTACTACAATTACTTGAATCAAGTGGGAGTTAATCTTCCAGATAAGATAGTAATTGACAAAGTTCTCTAGTCACTATCACCAAGTTAGTAGAACTTCGTGATGAACTATAATATGCAAGGGATGACGAAAGGAATTCCCGAGCTCTTCGCAATGCTGAAGTCGGCGAAGGTAGAAATCATGAAAAAAGCATCAAGTGTTGATGGTTAACAAGACCACTTGTTTCAAGTAAAGGGCAAAGGGATAGAAGGGGAACTTCAAGAAGAATGACAAGCAAGTTGTCACTCCCGTGAAGAAACCCAAAGCTAAAACTCAAGCCTGAAACTAAGTGCTTCTACTACAAAGGAAATGGTCACTGGAAGTGGAACTGCCCTAGATACTTGGCGGATAAGAAGGATGGCAAAGTGAACAAAGGTATATTTTGATATACAGATTATTGATGTGTACTTTACTAGTGTTCATAGCAACCCCTGGGTATTTGATACCGGTTCAGTTGCTAAAATTAGTAACTCAAAACGAGAATTGCAGAATGAACAGAGACTAGTTAAAGGTGAAGTGACGATGTGTGTTGGAAGTGGTTCCAAGATTGATATGATCATCATCGCACACTCCCTATACTTTCGGGATTAGTGTAAAACCTAAATAAATGTTATTTGGCATTTGCGTTGAGCATGAATATGATTTGATCATATTTGTTGCAATACGGTTATTCATTTAAAGTCATAGAATAATTGTTATTCTGTTTACATGAATAAAACCTTCGATGGTCATACACCCAATGAAAATAGTTTGTTGGACCTCGATCGTGGTGATACACATATTCATAATATTGAAGCCAAAAGATGCAAGGTTAATAATGATAGTGCAACTTATTTGTGGCACTGCTGTTTAGGTCATAATGGTGTAAAGCGCATGAAGAAACTCCATAGTGATGGACTTTTGGAATCACTTGATTATGAATCACTTGGTGCTTGCGAACCATGCCTCATGGGCAAGATGACTAAAACTCCGTTCTCCGGAACAATGGAGCGAGCAACAGATTTGTTGGAGATCATACATACAGATGTATGTGGACCAATGAGTGTTGAAGCTCGCGGCGGGTATCGTTATTTTCTGACCTTCACTGATGATTTGAGCAGATATGGGTATATCTACTTAATGAAGCACAAGTCTAAAACATTTGAAAAGTTCAAAGAATTTCAGAGTGAAGTGGAGAATCATCGTAACAAGAAAATAAGAGTTTCTACGATATGATCGTAGAGGTAAAATATTTGAGTTAGCGAGTTTGGCCTTCAGTAAAAACAATGTGAAATAGTTTCACTACTCACGCCACCTGGAACACCATAGTGTAATGGTGTGTCCGAACGTCATAACCGTACTTTATTAGATATGGTGTGATCGATGATGTCTCTTACCGATCTACCACTATCGCTTTTGGGGTTATGCATTAGAGACAGATACATTCACGTTAAATAGGGCACCATCTAAATCCGTGGAGATGACACCGTATGAACTGTGGTTTGACGAGAAACCTAAGTTGTCATTTCTTTAAGTTTGGGACTGCGATGCTTATGTGAAAAAGTTTCGACATGATAAGCTCGAACCCAAATCGGAGAAGTAAATCTTCATAGGATACCCAAAAGAAACTGTTGGGTACACCTTCTATCACAGATCCGAAGGCAAGGTCTTTGTTGCTAAGAGTGGATCCTTTCTAGAGAAGGAGTTTCTCTCGAAAGAAGTGAGTGGGAGGAAAGTGGAACTTGATGAGGTAATTGTACCTTCTCCCGAATTGGATAGTAGTACATCACAGAAACTGGTTCCAGTGATTCCTACACCAATTAGTGAGGAAGCTAATGATGATGATCATGAAACTTCGGATCAAGTTACTGCTGAACTTCGTAGATCAACCAGAGTACGTTCCGCACCAGAGTGGTACGGCAACCCGGTTCTGGAAGTCATGTTACTGGACCATGATGAACCTACGAACTATGAGGAAGCGATGATGAGCCCAGATTCCGCAAAATGGCTTGAGACCATGAAATCTGAGATAGGATCCATGTATGAGAACAAAGTGTGGACTTTGGTTGACTTGCCCGATGGTCGGCAAGCATCGAAAATAAATGGATCTTCAAGAGGAAGACTGACGCTGACAGTAATGTTACTGTTTACAAAGCTCGACTTGTTGCGAAAGTTTTTCAACAAGTTCAAGGAGTTGACTACGATGAGACTTTCTCACCCGTAGCGATGCTTAAGTCTGTCCGAATCATGTTAGCAATTGCCGCATTTTATGAAATCTGGCAAATGGATAACAAAACTACATTCTTTAATGGATTTATTAAAGAAGACTTGTATATGATGCAACGAGAAGGTTTTGTCAATCCTAAAGGTGCTAACAAAATGTGCAAGCTCCAGCGATCCATCTATGGACTGGTGCAAGCATCTCGGAGTTGGAATATACGCTTTGATAAGTTGATCAAAGCATATAGATTTATATAGACTTGCGGTGAAGCCTGTATTTACAAGAAGTGAGTGGGAGCACTACAACCTTTCTGATAAGTATATGTGAATGACATATTGTCGATTGGAAATGATGTAGAATTTTCTGGAAAGCATAAAGGAGTGTTTGAAAGGAGTTTTTCGAAGAAAGACCTTGGTGAAGCTGCTTACATATTGGGCATCAAGATCTATAGAGATAGATCAAGACGCTTGATAAGACTTTCGATGAGTACATACCTTGATATGATTTTGAAGTAGTTCAAAATGGATCAGTCAAAGAAGGAGTTCTTACCTGACTTGTAAGGTGTGAAGTTGAGTAAGACTCAAAGCCAGACCACGGCAAAAAAATATAGAGAGAATGAAAGTCATTCCCTATGCCTCAGCCATAGGTTCTATAAAGTATGCCATGCTGTGTACCAAACATGTTGTGTACCTTGCCATGAGTTTGTCAAGAGGGTACAATAGTGATCCAGGAGTAGATCTGTACAGCGGTCAAAATTATCCTTAGTAACTGGATGACTAAGGAAATGTTTCTCGATTATGGAGGTGATAAAGAGTTCGTCGTAAAGGGTTACGCCGATGCAAGCTTTGACACTAAATCCAGCTGACTCTAAGTATCAATCTGGATGCGTATTGAAAGTGGGAGCAATTAGCTAGAGTAGCTCCATGCAGAGCATTGTAGACACATAGACATTTGCGAAATACATACGGATTTGAATGTGACAGACCCGTTGAATAAACTTCTCTCACGAAGCAAAACGTGATCACACCTTAGTACTCTTTGGGTGTTAATCACATAGCGATGTGAACTAGATTATTGACTCTAGTAAACCCTTTGGGTGTTAATCACATGACGATGTGAACTATCGGTGTTAAATCACATGGCGATGTGAACTAGATTATTGACTCTAGTGCAAGTGGGAGTCTGAAGGAAATATGCCCTAGAGGCAATAATAAAGTTATTATTTATTTCCTTATATCATGATAAATGTTTATTATTCATGCTAGAATTGTATTAACCGGAAACTTAATACATGTGTGAATACATAAACAAAACAGAGTGTCCCTAGTATGCCTCTACTAGACTAGCTCATTGATCAAAGATGGTTATGTTTCCTAGCCATAGACATGAGTTGTCATTTGATCAACGGGATCACATCATTAGGAGAATGATCTGATGGACAAGACCCATCCGTTAGCTTAGCACTATGATCGTTTAAGTTTTACTGCTATTGCTTTCTTCATGACTTATACATGTTCCTATGACTATGAGATTATGCAACTCCCGAATACCGGAGGAACACTTTGTGTGTTACCAAACGTCACAACGTAACTGGGTGATTATAAAGGTACTCTACAGGTGTCTCCGAAGGTAATTGTTGGGTTGGCGTATTTCGAGATTAGGATTTGTCACTCCGATTGTCGGAGAGGTATCTCTGGGCCCACTCGGTAATGCACATCACTATAAGCCTTGCAAGCATTGCAGCTAATGAGTTAGTTGCGGGATGATTTATTACGGAACGAGTAAAGAGACTTGTTGGTAACGAGATTGAACTAGGTATTGAGATACCGACGATCGAATCTCGGGCATGTAACATACCGATGACAAAGGGAACAATGTATGTTGTTATGCGGTTTGACCGATAAAGATCTTCGTAGAATATGTGGGAGCCAATATGAGCATCCAGGTTCCGCTATTAGTTATTGACCGGAGACGTGTCTCGGTCATGTCTATATAGTTCTCGAACCCATAGTGTCGTAGATTTAACACGTCAGATGTCCGGTTTAGCGAACTTAGTGGTGAGGCCGCGCATCTATGTAGTAGCTTGAGAGGGGTTGAGCGGAATCGAGAGATGCAATGCAAGACACGGATTTAGACAGCTTCAGGCCCCGGGAAACATCATCCGGTAATAACCCTACGTGCTGTTTGAGGCTAGGTCTCATTATGATCCTCGTGGTGTCGCCAGTAAACCGGCTCTTTGGGTCTAACCCTAGAAACTTGTCTAAACCTCTCCTCTAAAACTTGTCTCTTGTCTAACTTGTCAGAACTTGTCCTCTTTGGGGAGCCCTGCCCCTCCTTATATATGTTGAAGGGGCGGGTTTACATGACTAGTCCTAGTAGGACTAGGATTAATCTATTACAAGGAGTCCTAGTCTTGCTTCCTTTATGGAGAATATTCCTTGCGCTTTATTATTAAACCGGCCCACTATTAATATGAACCGGCCTTCTAGGCCTTGGGCCTTGTCATCCATGATCCATGTGCCGTGTTACCAGTGAGTAATATTATTTAGGCAGGTTGCTTGTAAACCGTCTGGTGATAACGGATCGCCAGTGAATCACCAAGTGTAAACCGCCAAGTCCGACCGGGTTATAATTCCGGCCGGTTCATACCGCGGGGGTATATCCCCGACATTAGCCCCCAAGTTTAGCTTGGATGTGTCCATGGTAAACTTTATGCTCCAAAATAACACAATAGCGAATCTGATAGGTTGTGCTCCGGGTTAAGAATTTCTTGTAATCCGTCATCTGACCATCCTTAAGTCCTTGTCTTTCCTTCTTGTAGAAAATCCGGGTCAACAGACCAACTTCATAATCAACTTGCTTGCATAAGAAATATTGTAAATGAAGAATTCATTTGAATCGGTCTTCAATGATCTGACTTGATAAAAATATTGGTCTTTGAAATATTTAACTGATATCCAGCCGGCTTGAAGATGCAGAACTTCCCGGTTTATGATTGCCAAAATTGCCGGGTCACACAATTAATCTGATTTGCCAGAACTGAAAATTTGAAGATGTTCCTCCTTTATATGCATATTACCTATAGCCCCCAAGTGCCGGGTCATTATGTAATAATGAGCAGGGACTTTGTATATATTCCATTGAAAATAGCCTTGCATAATCTTGAAGAAATCCGGATCATTCATCCCAATCACTATGAAACTAAATATTCCATATTATGTAGCCCCCAAGTGCCGGGTCATTATGCAATAATGAGCAGGGACTTTGAAAATATGATCATGTAAACTTGAATAGAAACATATAGCCCCCAAGTGCCGGGTCATTATGCAATAATGAGCAGGGACTTTGTAGATATAATTATTGAAATGAACATTATATAACGTAACTTCCATCTTGGGGTTTGAATCCACGTCCACAAGGTTAAGAGCTTTGTGCTTTACCAACTGAGCAGTGGACCTTTCAATATAATAAATGAATACTTGTGTACCTTGAATTGTTGACAGGAGCGATTGGTAGCCCCCAAGTTCCGGTTTAGCTACATTTAGAAGGTGAACCGGTACTTCCAGATGAAGCAAATGATCTTTCCATTAGCCCCCAAGTGTCAAGTAGACAACTTGCTTGTGTGCTTGAGACTTGTGTATTTGATGTAATCTCAATTTGAATAATGTAGCCCCCAAGTGCCGGGTTGTAAGCCTGCAGCAACTCGGGACTATTCCTTTGTAGAATAAATCACTTCCATCGTTGAAATAATATCCATTGCGCTTTAAAGCGACTTTGAAAACCTCAATCATAATATTGATAACCATAATAGGAATCCAGCCATATTGGCTATTGAAGAATATAATCCGGTTTGAAGACCGGTTCCAATGATGTTTGATCACAATCGGGCCGGGTTTAATAAACACAGGTCATTATTTTGTCACATACTGGCGACTTATAGTCAAAACCAGGCCGGTTTAATAAACACCGGTCATTATAACTGATCATGTACTGCCAATATATATTTAAAAACAAAATACGTCATACCTGCGATCAAGTATGCTTGTTATTCTTAATCCGGTAGAACTTGTGGCTTATTGCCTGATAGATGATCCGGGTTATAATGAACACCGGTTTACTCATGCTGGTTTTCATGATCCAGACTTTTCACTTTATAGATATGTGGTCAGCTTCTGTAGCTGTTCCACTCCGGTTTAAAGAGTTTAAAACACAAACACAAAAGGATGCAAATTTTGCAAATAAGACCATGTAGTCGAGGCTTTTTCAGAGAGCTGCCAGGCTCAAAGCAAGGTTCAGCCAATCAATGGATGCGGGTACCATCCAAGGGGCCTAGCCAATCACTGAATGTGGATTATCCATCTTTTCAGAGGGCCGAAAGAACCGTATATAAAAATTATTCCGATCACTGGGACGCGGATTGGCCGACACTCCCAGGGGGCCTAGCCAATCACTGAACGTGGATTTTATCCAACTTTTCAGAGGGCCGAAAGAATCGTATCTATTATTCCGATCACTGGGACGCGGATTGGCCGACACTCCCAGGGGGCCTCCAGGGTTCCTCCTGAACCGGTGGGTCAATCTAAATCAATCACTGAATGTGGTACTATCCAACTTTTCAGAGGGTCGAAAGAAAAAATTATTCCGATCACTGGGACGCGGATTGACCGACTCTCCCAGGGGGCCTCCAGGGTTCCTCCTGAACCGGTGGGTCAATCTAAACCAATCACTGAACGTGGACTTGTCCAACTTTTCAGAGGGTTGCAAGAATTATGAAACTTAATCCGATCACTGAGAGTGGATGATACCAACTCCCAGAGGGCCTCCAGGGTTCCTTCTGAACCGGTGGGTCCTTTATGAAGTCTTCTCTCTTTGAACCGGATATAATCTCATGTTCTTGAGAGTTCTATTGCTCCTTTGTAAATTCTGAGTGAATTTGAACCGGTATGTTGAATAGACCGGATCACAGGGTGGACGGTAAAACGACCACAGCATCAGTATCGGCTCGGACAGTTAAACCGGTTGTGGTGTTGTAAACCGGCGGAGATAAGCAAGTTGTCCTCCGTGTTGTAAACCGGTGCGGATGCGTGAACCGACCGTAGCTGTAATTGGCGCTTAAATCCGTGGAATAACGACGATCACTTGTGCCGACCTATGTTTGGCGTGCCCTCACCTCCGTGGTATGATACCATTCTATAATAAATAATTTTCCTGCGTAAAAAAATACAGCAAGGCGGTGTATTCTTGCTTGAATGAATTAATATATATAAAAAATGAATAGGATAGATATCACCTGATTCGCCTGGAGGACAGATGAGTCGGCAGCGGCGTCGCAAGCCGGCACGTGCGGGTGAGTTAATCGCAGGCGCAGACATGTGTGTGTTGGATGTAGACCGGATCGTAAAAATGGCGGCGTTCACTCGCGTTTATTGCCAGGGAATCCCCGCGGTGTTGGAGACCAGTGCGCGTGGGCGCGGACAGACGAGTCGGCCGCGGCTGGTACGTTGATGTAGACCGGACCACAACACGCATGTTCTTGAAACTGCGCAGCACAGCTGGACGTATATTCGCGGTATAACATCACCCCCTTTTTTTTCTTTTGATAGTTACCCTGCGTAAAAAAATACTACAAGTCATAGTAATTGTCGTCGGATGACTATACTGACAAAATATATAAGAAACATATCACCTGGTATGCAGCCTGGAGAGTGGACGCGTGGTGGATTGACGTTATAACCGTAACCGTTCCCGAGTCGTTGACGTCTCCATGTCCGGGTGGTAGTTGCTCATGATCTAGCGCGGCGAGTTGGAGATATCCCGGCGCGGGTCGAACGAGGAGGGCGCAGCAGCGGCGACGGTCCCGCAGGCAATGGGAAATTGTGGCAGCGATTGCGCTCAAGTGAGCGCCCAGCACGGTCATGCAGCGGAGGACCCGCGAAACGAAGTCGGGTTGCGGATGGCGGGTGATCGCGTACCCGCTGTCCGTATCCTGGGCGTAAAAATCGCCGGAGCATGGCCTGGAAACCGAAATTACTTCTATCCGGATTCACCCCCTTGTCCTTCGGGTCATCCGTCCCCCTGTCCTTCCTTCTTCCAACACTAAAAATCAATTTGACTCCCCCGGGCTTGAACCGGTGGCTTTTGGCCAGGCTGTCTTAGTCCAGTACTGGAGCACCTAGATGGTGCTGGAAGTCGGCGTCCCAGCGGGCGAAGGACTCCTGGGATTCGTCGGTGTGTCTCCACGTGGATGTAATCTGACTCCTCTTCATCTGGTAATCAGCGAAGGAATAGCAACAAAACCGAACTAGTACAGACTAGTACAGCGTGTTTGGTTGGGGGTATTTGCAGCTAGGGAATGGGAATAAAAGGGGTACGAGACTTCAAATCTATTGTTTGGTTAGAGGGATTGGGAATTCATAAGGGAATAGTCATGGGACTTGAGGCTCCAACTCCCACCGTTTTATTAACAGGGGAGGGGGTGGGAGTTGGTAGGGAATTGTTTTAGTGAGTCAATCTTAACCGTTCATCATAACTTACATTAACTTCCCTTGTCTATTCCCTCGTCAATTCCCACAAACCAAACAAGGGAATACAACTTCTCCTCAAATCCTCGCACATAACTCCTATCATGCACCAAACAGAGGATTGGGAATAAAACGACTCATCCCATGTCTAATCTCAATACAACTCCCTACTCTAAACTCCCATTCCCCTTCCCAAATATTGCCAAACACGCTGGTAGTACTACTAGATGGTCAGGAAAGGTTCACGTGAGGTGTAACTATCTTGATTGCCGTGCGAATCAACTAGTACTAGTATGGTACTAGTTCACGATCAAGGATAAGATAAGATCTCCATGATTAGAGGCACACAGCCCGCCGTACTCCTGTCGGTCTCCGTGATTGGATCCACCTGATTTCGGATCGCCTGATGGGAGCAGTGGTTTGACTTTTCGTTGACTGCCCTTCACATATGGAAGCAATTGCCATCGTCATCATTGGGATTTCTTTTTCCATCAGTTTACAACTTGACGGACCGCCAAAGGCTGCTCCCAACCAAATATTTGCCTCGGATTCGGCGGATCTCCATGGTTCTCGTGGCGGCCGCATAAAACACAGCCCCCAAAATTTTCTTGATCTCCAATCTCACAAATTGTAAAACCTGGACTGATGAAACTCGAGGCCTATGCAGATCGCTCCAAACTGAATCTTTTTTCATCTGGAAAATTATGAACTCCTCGACTCCTGAAGAAAAAAAATCCCTCCAAGAACTCAACACCACCGTGCGCGGGCCCCACGGTGGGCGCCAACTGTCGTGGATTTAACACGTCAGATGTCCGGTTTAGCGAACTTAGTGGTGAGGCCGCGCATCTATGTAGTAGCTTGAGAGGGGTTGAGCGGAATCGAGAGATGCGATGCAAGACACGGATATAGACAGCTTCGGGCCCCGGGAAACAGCATCCGGTAATAACCCTACGTGCTGTTTGAGGCTAGGTCTCATTATGATCCTCGTGGTGTCGCCAGTAAACCGGCTCTTTGGGTCTAACCCTAGAAACTTGTCTAAACCTCTCCTCTAAAACTTGTCTCTTGTCTAACTTGTCAGAACTTGTCCTCTTTGGGGAGCCCTGCCCCTCCTTATATATGTTGAAGGGGCGGGTTTACATGACTAGTCCTAGTAGGACTATGATTGATCTATTACAAGGAGTCCTAGTCTTGCTTCCTTTATGGAGAATATTCCTTGCGCTTTATTATTAAACCGGCCCACTATTAATATGAACCGGCCTTCTAGGCCTTGGGCCTTGTCATCCATGATCCATGTGCCGTGTTACCAGTGCGTAATATTATTTAGGCAGGTTGCTTGTAAACCGTCTGGTGATAACGGATCGCCAGTGAATCACCAAGTGTAAACCGCCAAGTCCGGCCGGGTTATAATTCCGGCCGGTTCATACCGCGGGGGTATATCCCTGACACGTAGGGTCCGCACGCTTAAGGTTTCGATGATAGTTTTATTATGAGTTTATGAGTTTTGATGTACCGAAGGAGTTCGGAGTCCCGGATGAGATCGGGGACATGACGAGGAGTCTGAAAATGGTCGAGACGTAAAAATCGATATATTGGACGACTATATTCGGACATCGGAAAGGTTCCGAGTGATTCGGGTATTTTCGGAGTACCGGGGAGTTACGGGAATAGAGGAGAGAGGCCAAAAGGAAGGAGGCGTGCACCCCCTTCTGGTCCGAATTGGACAAGGGGTGCAGCCCCCTTTTCCTTCTCCCTCTCCCCCTCTTTCCTTCTCTCCTACTCCGGAAAGGAAAGGGGAATCCTACTAGGACTTGGGAGTCCTAGTAGGACTTTCCACACTTGGTGCGCCCCCTCTAGGGCCGGCCTCTCCCTCCCTCCTTTATATACGGGGGCAGGGGGGCACCTCTAGACACAACAATTGATCTCTTGATCTCTTAGCCGTGTGCGTTGCCCCCCTCCACCATAGTTCTCCTCGATAAATATTGTAGCGGTGCTTAGGCGAAGCCCTGCGACGGTAGAACATCAAGATCGTCACCACGCCGTCGTGCTGACGGAACTCTCCCTCCACACTCGGCTGGATCGGAGTTCGAGGGACGTCATCGAGCTGAACGTGTGCTAGAACTCGGAGGTGCCGTAGTTTCGGTGCTTGATCGGTCGGGCCATGAAGACGTACGACTACATCAACCGCGTTGTTCTAACGCTTCCGCTTTCGGTCTACGAGGGTACGTAGACTCACTCTCCCCTCTCGTTGCTATGCATCTGGTAGATAGATCTTGCCTGATCGTAGGGAATTTTTAAAATACTACGTTCCCCAACACAGACATGGTTCAATGGACTCATAGGGGCCAGATATATAACCTTGAGATTGAGTTTCAGGACCCCGACCTTTTCGCTGAGGCTTTGGCGGGGTCTGATGTTGATATGCTTGATAAGGATGATGGTTCGGTTAACAAGGAGGCGCGAGAGGAGGATCGTGGGCGAGAGTTGTCCAACGTCCCGGGTTCTGCCTCGCAGACACCCAGGAATGGGGCTGTACCATCAACTATTGTGCCTATGAACACTCCCAGATTTGGATCATTTGAGCCAGCTTCGGCTCCTCCCAGACTTTGAAGTGATCGGGTGGAGTGTGATGATGTGTTAGAACGCATGCTTCCTTCCCTGGACTTTGCTGCTGCAGACGGATCTGTGGTTGGTTGCTTGGATGTGATTGTCACTGAGTTGACTTTGGTCGAGGGTGGGGAGGATCATGGGCAGGCGGCCCCTCGTTCCCCCACTCCTTCTGCTGTTTCGCCACGGGTGAGGAGTCCGACGGTGCCGGGCGCGGTAGTGGCTGCATCGCGGACCAGTGATGGGTCCGCTTTGGGAGAGGGGCCCGGGCAGGCAGCCTCGGCCCCTACCTCTCCTGCGGCGGTCATGGTGGCCGCTCCTACGTCGTCCACGGGCTCCGGGAGCCGGCCAATGCCCGCTGAGCTGCAGATGCCGATCCAGACGGTGCCGGCTGTGGTGGTCGCGTCACCCTCCAGCCATGGGGCCAGGTCGAGTGGGGAGCGCGGGTAGGAGGCTCCCGCTCTAACTTCCCCTTGCACGTCTGTGGATAGGGAACCCCTCGCTGCGTCCTCGGGTACCTCGCCGGTGCCTGCGACCGGTCACGACGCGTCTCCGGTTGTGCCAGCCCGGCGGGGCCATGTTGGGGGTGGGGCTGGTGGCCTTACCCCAAACGTGGTCACTCGGGAGGAGGTCTTCGCTTTTGGAGGGATTCCGGATCCTGTGTTTGAAGGGGCGACGGATGAGCTGTCGCCTCCAGGATCAACTTGATGTTGATGACATGCAGCTGAGGTGCGCCATGCGGGTGACCAAGCTTCGTGACATTTAGGTCACTACTGCTATGTCGGTCAACACTTCCATTCCATTTTGCACTTTTATAATGATGAGATTATTCATAATGCAAACCAGTTAGGAGTTTCAATAGGTAGTAATGATAGTGAAATATCTAAATCCGTTAATGATATCATGGATCTTGAAGCGGAACGTGCTTTAGAACTGATTCAAAACTTAGCAGCGGTCAAACCTATGAACGATTTCGACATCGATGCATTGGGAGTCAGGGTTCTTGATAGTTTTTGTACGGATCTTGCCCCATCCCTTCCTAAGACAAAGGAGGACGATGGTTCTATTTCCCTAAGTGATTCTACCCCTATCGATTCTCAGGCAGTTAGGTCCAAGGAGCCCGGTTGTGAGGACCGGGTGGAGGATCAAAACAAGCCTAAACACAGGTGGAAGTGAAAGATTTATCCTTCTTCGGCTGTGTGTAGACATGCTAGGAACCGTACTACTAAAAAAATCACGATGAAATATGAGAGGAATCTTTTGGAATAGCAGAGGTCTGATAGACATGGCTAAAAGAAGGTTTCTAGCGGATGCTTCTATCGAACATAAGTTGGATTTTATCGCCCTCTCTGAAACTGGAAGGGACAATTTCACCCCCTAGTTTCCAAGTACTTTTTCGACAGGTGTTGAATTTGATTGGCATTGCCTACCTCTGAGAGGAAGGTCCGGTGGGATCTTACTTGGGGTTAAATGTGAGTCGTTGGAAGTCCAAAGTGTGGTTATGGGAGATTTCGCCATTAAATTTCGGGTTAGATCGAAGGCCGACGGGTTTAATTGGGCACTGGTGGCGGTATATGGCGCCGTGTAGCCAGAACTCAAACCAGAGTTTTTGGCGGATCTTGTCCGTATTTGTGGTTCTGAGCAGCTTCCAATCTTTGTTGGGGGCGACTTTAACACTATTAGAAGGAGAGAGGAAAAGAACAATGATAACTTTGACGGCAGATGGCCGTTCATGATTAATACCATTATTTGAAAGCTTGGATCTGAGAGAAATAGAGCTTTCGGGTAGAAAAATCACTTGGGCCAATACATTGCCAAACCCGACGTTTGGGAAGCTGGATCGTGTCCTCGCGAGTGTCGAGTGGGAGCAGAAATTTCCCCTAGCAACAGTCCAAGCGTTATCGCGCGCGATCTCCACCACACCCCTTTGCTGGTTGACTCTGGTGAGGCAAAGCATGTGGGGAATAAAAACATCTTTTCTTCCGAATTGGCCTGGTTTGAAAGAGAAGGTTTCTTGGATCTGATAGCCAAGGAATGTGCTAAAGATGCAGTAGGTAAGACCTCTGTTGAAAGATGGAAGAATAAGATAAGCCACTTAAGAAGTTTCTTATGTGGGTGGGCTTAGCATCTGAGTGGGATTTATAAGGTTGAAAAGGAAAGGCTCCTTACACTTATTCAGTCCCTAGATTTAAAAGCCGAGTCCGCAATTCTAGAGACCACGGAGCAGGAAACTAAAGTGGATGCGGAGATGAGATTGAAAGAACTCCTGCGGGAGGAGGAATTGAAGTGGGCATTACGTGCTAAGGTTCGCAAAGTTGTCCAAGGGGACGATAACACTCAATTCTTTCATATGATCACCAATGGCAAGCACAAAAAGAAAATAATTTTCCATCTTGAGCAAGACGAGGGGACGATTTTAGGACAGGAAAACCATAAGGTATACATAACCAATTACTACAAGCAGCTGTTTGGGCCTTCGGAGGATAATTTCGTATCCTTGGATGAGTCGAGGGTTGAGGATGTTCCTCAACTAGCCGCGGATGAAAATGATATTTTGACCGCCCCATTTTCAGAGAAAGAGGTGTTTGAATCACAGATGAAGAATAATAAAGATCCTATACCGGATGGTTTTCCGGTGGAGTTTTATAAAAAGTGTTGGCATATTATTAACGGGGATTTGATATCGATGTTCCATGATTTATTCTCTGGGCAGCTTCAGTTGTTTCATTTGAATTTTGGAACGATAACTTTGCTTCCTAAGAAACCAGAGGATGTGAGAATTGAGCAGTTCAGGCCGATCTGTCTTCTTAATGTAAGTTTCAAAATTTTCACTAAGGTTGGGACTAATAGACTTACGCAGATAGCGCACTCTGTGGTGCACCCGTCCCAAACTACTTTCATGCCGGACAGAAACATCCTAGAAAGGGTTGTAGTCCTTCATGAAACGCTCCATGAAATTCACACGAAAAAACTAGACGGGGTTGTTTTCAAAGTGGATTTCGAGAAAGCGTGCGATAAAGTCAAATGGCCATTTCTTCAATAGGCCTTGCGTACGAAAGGTTTCGATCAGGCCTGGAGACGCCAGGTAGAATGTTTCATGCAAAAAGGGAGTGTTGGAATTAGGTCACTACTTCCAAACACATAAGGGCCTGAGACAAGGAGATCCGATGTCACCTATTCTGTTCAACATAGTAGTCGATATGTTGATGATTCTAATAGGAAGGGCTAAGGATGCTGGTCAGGTAGGTGGCCTGGTTCCTCATCTAGTTGATGGAGGTGTGTCTATCCTACAGTATGCCGATGATACTATCATCTTCATGGAGCATGACTTGGCAAAAGCGCGAAACATGAAGCTGGTGCTATGCTTATTCGAACAATTGACTGGGTTAAATATTAACTTTCGTAAAAGTGAATTGTTCTGTTTTGGAAGAGCCAATGAGGAACAAGATGCTTACAAACAATTGTTCGGGTGCGAATTGGGGGCTTTACCTTTCACGTATTTGGGTATACCAATCCACCATTGTAAGTTGATAAACAGAGAATAGAAGTGCATTGAGGATCGATTTGAGAAGAAACTAAGCTGCTGGAAGGGCAAGCTGATGTCATACGGAGGCCGATTAATTCTTATTAATTCAGTTCTCACAAGTATGCCTATGTTTCTCTTGTCCTTTTTCGAGGTACCAGTTGGAGTTCGGAAAAGGCTTGACTTCTATCGATCTCGTTTCTTCTGGCAGAGTGATGAACTAAAGCGAAAATACAAACTCACTAAATGGGATATTATTTGTCGATCGAAGGACCAAGGGGGTCTAGGTATTGAAATTCTTGAGGTGAAGAACATATGTCTTATCAGCAAGTGCTTGTATAAGCTACCTGTAGAGACGGAGGCCACATGGGCGCAGATTCTGCGTAATAAGTACCTTCATTCAAAAACGTTGTCTCAGGTGACAGTTGATACGTCCATTTTGCATCATACTTACATGTTGATATTTATTGCATTATGGGCTGTTCTTACATGTTTTGTTACAATACTTATGCCTTTTCTCTCTTATTTTACAAGCTTTACATGAAGAGGGAGAATGCCGGCAGCTGGAATTCTAGGCTGGAAAAGAAGCAAACTCTGGAAACATATTCTGCACAACTCCAAAAGCCCTGAAACTCAACAGAACATCGTTTCGGAAAATATAAAAAATATCTGGCGAAAGAAATCCACGAGGGGGGCCACCGGCTGTCCACGAGGGTGGGGGGCGCGCCCCCTGCCTCGTGGGCCAGCCGGCAGGCCCCCGATGCCCATCTTCTCCTATATGAGGTGTTTTGACATGGAAAAAAATCATAAGGAGGCTTTCGGGACCAGACGCCGCCGTCTCGAGGCGGAAACTAATCTAGGGCTCAGGCATAGCTGTTCTGCCGGGGATACTTCCCTCCGGGAGGGGGAAATCATCACCGCTGTCATCACCAACGACTCTCCCATCTTGGGGAGGGCTATCTTCATCAACATCTTCACCAGCACCATCTCCTCTCAAACCCTAGTTCATCTCTTGTATCTAATCTTTGTACCCAAACCTCAGATTGGTACCTGTGGGTTGCTAGTAGTGTTGACTACTCCTTGTAGTTGATGCTAGTTGGTTTATTTGGTGGAAGATCATATGTTCAGATCCATTATGCATATTAATATCCCTCTGATCATGAACAATATTATGTCTTGTCAGTAGTTACTTTTGTTCTTGAGGACATGGGAGAAGTCTTGCTATAAGTAGTCATGTGAATTTGGTCTTCGTTCGATATTTTGATGAGATGTATGTTGTCTCTCCTCTAGTGGTGTCATGTGAACGTCGACTACATGACACTTCACCATTGTTTGGGCCTAGAGGAAGGCATTGGGAAGTAATAAGTAGATGATGGGTTGCTAGAGTGACAGAAGCTTAAACCCTAGTTTATGCGTTGCTTCGTAAGGGGCTGATTTGGATCCATATGTTTCAGGCTATGGTTAGGTTTACCTTAATACTTCTTTTGTAGTTGTAGATACTTGCATTAGAGGTTAATCATAAGTGGGAGGCTTTTCAAAGTAAGGGCAGTACCCAAGCACCGGTCCACCCACATACCAAATTATCAAAGTACCAAACGCGGATCAGATGATCGTGATGAAAACTAGCTTGACGATAATTCCCATGTGTCCTCGCGAGCGTTTTTCCTTTATATAAGAGTTTGTCCACGCTTGTCCTTTGCTACAAAAAGGATTGGGCCACCTTGCTGCACCTTATTTACTTTTACCTTTTGTCACTTGCTACCAATTACCTTATCACAAAACTATCTGTTACCTATAATTTCAGTGCTTGCAAAAAATACCTGTCGGTGTACTAATGTAGGGGTACCTTAGTATCCCGACTCGTGCACGGGCAGTAGCAGCGTCCCGTGGCAGGGTTTGCCACGCGCTCGCCAAGGCCCACTATGGTTCCTTTCGAGCCATTCAAGAACAAAGTATTCAAGTTAAAGAAACAAGACCCCAGCAAGAGGAGCTTGCCGGGAAGGCCGCTCTAGGCTCAAAACCACCCCTTTAACACAAGACCCTGGCAAGAGGAGCTTGCCAGGAAGGCCAAAACATGGCATTTTAGGAGACTTGCCGTGGCGCATCGCGCGCCCCGGAAAGGCTCGGAGAGCGACAAGCTCCCAGGCGCGACAAGTCAACAACCGCGGCAAGGTGCAAGCCGCGGCAAGCTTCCACTACGTGCCCGCGCTCCAGCTCATCCAGCCACGCGTCGCCCTGGGACCCTCCCAGGTGCACGTGGCGGAAGGCTGAGTAGCCTGGGGTACACGGTGGCAAGCCGCGATGACGAGGCCACCTTCGTGGCGAACGGAGACGCCCTGACAGACGCTTTTTGCACTGTTCGGGGCGACGGCGACGGGCATTCAATGCCCTTGTCCCCCACCGTCAGGGTTAGGTACAGAATGTTGGGGAACGTAGTATTTTAAAATTTTCCTACGATCACGCAAGATCTATCTACCAGATGCATAGCAACGAGAGGCGAGAGTGTGTCTACGTACCCTCGTAGACCGGGAGCGGAAGCGTCAATTGACGCGGTTGATGTTGTCGAACTTCTTCGCGATCCAACCGATCAAGCACCGAACGTACGGCACCTCCGCGTTCAGCACACGTTCAGCTTGACGACGTCCCACGAGCTCTTGATCCAGTTGAGCTTCACGGGAGAGTTTCGTCAGCACGACGGTGTGGTGACGGATATGATGTGTTCACCGGCGCAGGGCTTCGCCTAAGCTCCGCGACGGTACGACCGAGGTGTGATTCTGTGGAGGGGGGCACCGCACACGGCTAAAACAATTCAACTTATGTGTCTTTGGGTGCCCCCCTGCCCCCGTATATAAAGGAGCAGGGGAGGGAGGCCGGCCAACCTCTCCTGGTGCGGCTAGGGAAGGAGTCCTACTAGGAATAGGATTGCAATCCTATTCCTAGTAGGATTCACCGAAAGGAAGAAGGGGCAAAGGAATAGGAGAGGTGGCGCCCCCCAATCCTAGTCCAACTAGGATTCCAAGGTGGGGGCGCCGGCCAGCCCTATGGGCTGCCTCTCTCTCACCCTTTAGGCCCACTATGGACCATCCCCTCTCGTAGGGGGTTCCGGTAACCCCCTCCGGCATTCCCGATAAATCCGAAACTTTTCCGGTATACTTCCGGTGTCCGAATATAGCCGTCCAATATATCAATCTTTATGTCTCGGACATTCCGAGACTCCTCGTCATGTCCGTGATCTCATCCGGGACTCCGAACTACCTTCGGTACATCAATACTCAAAAACTCATAATACCGATCGTCATCAAACGTTAAGCGTGCGGACCCTACGGGTTCGAGAACTATGTAGACATGACCGAGACTCATCTCTGGTCAATAACCAATAGCGGAACCTGGATGTTCATATTGGCTCCTACATATTCTACGAAGATCTTTTATCGGTCAGAACCGCATAACAACATACGTTGCTCCTTTTGTCAAACGGTATGTTACTTGCCCGAGATTCGATCGTCGGTATCTTTATACCTAGTTCAATCTCGTTACCGGAAAGTCTCTTTACTCGTTCCGTAACACATCATCTCGTGACTAACTCATTAGTCTTTTGCTTGCAAGGCTTATTGTGATGTGTGTTACCGAGAGGGCCCAGAGATACCTCTCCGACACTCGGAGTGACAAATCCTAATCTTGATCTATGCCAACACCACGAATACTTTCGGAGACACCTGTAGAGCATCTTTATGATCACCCAGTTACGTTGTGACGTTTGATAGCACACAAGGTGTTCCTACGGTATTCGGGAGTTGCATAATCTCATAGTCATAGGAACATGTATAAGTCATGAAGAAAGCAATAGCAGTTAAACTAAACGATCATAGTGCTATGCTAACGGATGGGTCTTGTCCATCACATCATTCTCCTAATGATGTGATCCCGTTGATCAAATGACAACTCATGTCTATGGCTAGGAAACATAACCATCTTTGATCAATGAGCTAGTCTAGTAGAGGCATACTAGGGACATACTGTTTTGTCTATGTATTCACACATGTATTAAGTTTCCGATTATTACAATTCTAGCATGAATAATAAACATTTATCATGATATAAGGAAATAAATAATAACTTTATTATTGCCTCTAGGGCATATTTCCTTCAATCTCCCACTTGCACTAGAGTCAATAATCTAGCTCACATCGCCATGTGATTTAATACCGATAGTTCACATCGTTATGTGACCAACACCCAAAGGGTTTACTAGAGTGAATAATCTAGTTCACATCACTTATGTGATTAATACCCAAGAGTAATAAGGTGTGATCATGTTTTGCTTGTGAGAGAAGTTTAGTCAACGGGTCTGTCATATACAGATCCCTATGTATTTCGCAAATTTCTATGTCTACAATGCTCTGCATGGAGCTACTCTAGCTAATTGCTCCCACTTTCAATACGCATCCAGATTGATACTTAGAGTCATCTGGATTTAGTGTCAAAGCTTGCATCGGCGTAACCCTTTATGACGAACTCTTTATCACCTCCATAATCGAGAAATATTTCCTTAGTCATCCAATTACTAAGGATAATTTTGACCGCTGTACAGTGATCTACTCCTGGATCACTGTTGTACCTCCCTGTCAAACTCTTGGCAAGGTACACAACGTGTTTTGTACACAGCATGGCATACTTTGTAGAACCTATGGCTGAGGCATAGGGAATGACTTTCATTCTTTCTATATTTTTCTGCCTTGGTCTGGCTTTGAGTCTTACTCAACTTCAAACCTTACAAGTCAGGCAAGAACTTCTTCTTTGACTGATCCATTTTGAACTACTTCAAAATCTTATCAAGGTATGTACTCATCGAAAGTCTTATCAAGCGTCTTGATCTATCTATATAGATCTTGATGCTCAATATGTAAGCAGCTTCACCGAGGTCTTTCTTTGAAAAACTCCTTTATGCTTTCCAGAAAATTCTACATCAGTTCCGATCGACAATATGTCATTCACATATACTTATCAGAAAGGTTGTAGTGCTCCCACTCACTTTTTGTAAATACAGGCTTCTCCAAAAGTCTGTATAAAACCATATGCTTTGATCACCTCATCAAAGCGTATATTCCAACTCCGAGATGCTTGCACCAATCCATAGATGGATCGCTGGAGCTTGCATAATTTGTTAGCACCTTTTGGATCGACAAAACCTTCTGGTTGTATCATATACAACTCTTCTTTGAGATATCCATTCAGGAATGTAGTTTTGACATCCATTTGCCAGATTTCATAATCATAAAATGCGGCAATTGCTAACATGATTCGGACAGACTTAAGCATCGCTACAGGTGAGAAAGTCTCATCGTAGTCAACTCCTTGAACTTGTTGAAAACCTTTTGCAACAAGTCGAGCTTTGTAAACAGTAATATTACCGTCTGCGTCGGTCTTCCTCTTGAAGATCCATTAATTTTCGATGGCTTGCCGATCATCGGGCAAGTCAACCAAAGTCCCCACTTTGTTCTCATACATGGATCCCATCTCAGATTTCATGGCTTCAAGCCATTTTGCGGAATCTGGGCTCATCATCGCTTCCTCATAGTTCGTAGGTTCATCATGGTCTAGTAACATGATTTCCAGAACTGGGTTGCCGTACCACTCTGGTGCGGAACGTACTCTGGTTGATTTACGACGTTCAGCAGAAACTTGATCCGAAGTTTCATGATCATTATCATCAACTTCCTCACTAATTGGTGTAGGAATCACTGGAACAATTTCCTGTGATGTACTATTTTCCAATATGGGAGAAGGTACAATTACCTCATCAAGTTCTACTTTCCTCCCACTCACTTCTTTCGAGACAAACTCTTTTTCTAGAAAGGATCCGTTTTTAGCAACGAATATTTTGCCTTCGGATCTGTGATAGAAGGTGTACCCAACAGTCTCTTTTGGGTATCCTATGAAGATTTACTTCTCCGGTTTGGGTTCGAGCTTATCATGTTGAAACTTTTCCACATAAGCATCGCAGTCCCAAACTTTAAGAAACAACAACTTTGGTTTCTTGCCAAACCACAGTTCTTAAGGCGTTGTCTCAACGGATTCAGATGAGGCCCTTATTTAACGTGAATACAGCTGTCTCTAATGCATGACCCAAAACGATAGTGGTAAATCGGTAAGAGACATCATAGATCGCACCATATCTAATAAAGTACGGTTACGACGTTCGGACACACCATTATGATGTGGTGTTCCGGGTGGCGTGAGCTGTGAAACTATTCCACATTGTTTCAAATGAAGACCAAACTCGTAACTCAAATATTCTCCTCCACGATCAGATCGTAGAAACTTTATTTTCTTGTTACGATGATTCTTTACTTCACTCTGAAATTCTTTGAACTTTTCAAATGTTTTAGACTTGTGCTTCATTAAGTAGATATACCTATATCTGCTCAAATCATCGGTGAAGGTCAGAAAATAACGATACCCGCCGCGAGCTTCAACAATCATTGGTCCGCATACATCAGTATGTATGATTTCCAACAAATACGTTGCTCGCTCCATAGTTCCGGAGAACGGAGTTTTAGTCATCTTGCCCATGAGGCATGGTTCGCAAGCACCAAGTGATTCATAATCAAGTGATTCCAAAAGTCCATCGTTATGGAGTTTCTTCATGCGTTTTATACCAATATGACTTAAACGGCAGTGCCACAAATAAGTTGCACTATCATTATTAACCTTGCATCTTTTGGCTTCAATATTATGAATATGTGTATCACACGATCGAGATCCAACAAACTATTTTCATTGGGTGTATGACCATAGAAGGTTTTATTCATGTAAACAGAACAACAATTATTCTCTAACTTACATGAATAACCGTATTGCAATAAACATGATCAAATCACATTCATGCTCAACACAAACACCAAATAACAGTTATTTAGTTTCAACACTAATCCCGAAAGTATAGGGAGTGTGCGATGATAATCATATCAATCTTGGAACTGCTTCCAATATACATCGTCACTTCATCCTTTAACTAGTTTATGTTCATTATGCAACTTCCACTTCGAGTTACTACTTTTTAGCAACTGAACCAATATCAAATACCGAGGGGTTGCTATGAACACTAGTAAAATACACATTAATAATCTGTATACCAAATATACCTTTGTTCACTTTACCATCCTCCTTATCCGCCAAGTATCTAGGGCAGTTCCACTTTTAGTGACCATTTCCTTTGCAGTATAAGCACTTGTTTCAGGCTTGAGTTTAGCTTTGGGTTTCTTCACGGGAGTGACAACTTGCTTGTCATTCTTCTTGAAGTTCCCTTTCTATCCCTTTGCCCTTTACTTGAAACAAGTGGTCTTCTTAACCATCAACACTTGATGCTTTTTCATGATTTCTACCTTCGCCCACTTCAGTATCGCGAAGAGCTGGGATTTCCTTTCGTCATCCCTTGCATATTATAGTTCATCACGAAGTTCTACTAACTTGGTGATAGTGACTAGAGAACTTTGTTAATTACTATCTTATCTGGAAGATTAACTCCCACTTGATTAAGGTAATTGTAGTACCCAGACAATCTGAGCACATGCTCACTGGTTGAGCTATTCTCCTCAATCTTGTAGGCAAAGTACTGTCAGAGGTCTTATACCTCTCGACACGGGCATGAGTATGAAATACTAATTTCAACTCTTGGAACATCTTATATGCTCCGTGGCGTTCAAAACGTTTTTGAAGTCCCGGTTCTAAGCCGTAAAGTATGGTGCACTTAAACTATCAAGTAGTCATCATATCGAGCTTTTGTCAAAACGTTCATAACGTCTACATCTGCTCCTGCAATAGGTCTGTCACCTAGCGGTGCATCAAGGACATAATTCTTCTGTGCAGCAATGAGGATAATCCTCAGATCACGGAACAATTCCGCATCATTGCTACTAACATCTTTCAACTTGGTTTTCTCTAGGAACATATGAAAAATAAACGAGGAGCAACATCGCGAGCTATTGATCTACAACATAGATATGCTAATACTACCAGGACTAAGTTCATGATAAATTAAAGTTCAATTAATCATATTACTTAAGAACTCCCACTTAGATAGACATCCCTCTGGTCATCTAAATGATCACGTGATCCAAATCAACTAAACCATGTCCGATCATCACGTGAGATGGAGTAGTTTCAATGGTGAACATCTTATGTTGATCATATCTACTATATGATTCACGCTCGACCTTTCGGTCTCCAGTGTTCCGAGGCCATATCTGTATATGCTAGGCTCGTCAAGTTTAACCCGAGTATTCTGCGTGTGCAAAACTGGCTTACACCCATTGTATTTGAACGTAGAGCTTATCACACCCGATCATCACGTGGTGTCTCGGCACGACGAACTTTCGCAACGGTGCATACTCAGGGAGAACACTTATACCTTGAAATTTAGTAAGGGATCATCTTATAATGCTACCGTCGTTCTAAGCAAAATAAGAAGCATAATAAGATAAACATCACATGCAATCAAAATATGTGACATGATATGGCCATCATCATCTTGTGCTTTTGATCTCCATCTCCAAAGCACCGTCATGATCACCTTCGTCACCGGCGTGCCACCTTGATCTTCATCGTAGTATCGTTGTCGTCTCGCCAACTATTGCTTCCACGACTATCGCTACCGCTTAGTGATAAAGTAAAGCAATTACATGGCGATTGCATTTCATACAATAAAGCGACAACCATATGGCTCCTGCCAGTTGCCGATAACTTTTACAAAACATGATCATCTCATACAAAACCTGTATAACTCATCATGTCTTGACCATATCACATCACAACATGCCCTACAAAAACAAGTTAGACGTCCTCTACTTTGTTTGTTGCATGTTTTACGTGGCTGCTACGGGCTTAGCAAGAACCGTTCTTACCTACGCATACAAAACCACAACGATGTTTCGTCAAGTATGTGCTGTTTTAACCTTCACAAGGACCGGGCGTAGCCACACTTGATTCAGCTAAAGTGAGAGAGACAGACACCCGCCAGTCACCTTTAAGCAACGAGTGCTCGTAACGGTGAAACCAGTCTCGCGTAAGCGTACGCGTAATGTCGGTCCGGGCCGCTTCATCTCACAATACCGCCGAAGCAAAGTATGACATGCTGGTAAGCAATATGACTAGTATCGTCCACAATCTCATTATGTTCTACTCGTGCATATCATCTACGCATAGACCTGGCTCTGACGCCACTGTTGGGGAACGTAGTATTTTAAAATTTTCCTACGATCACGCAAGATCTATCTACCAGATGCATAGCAACGAGAGGGGAGAGTGTGTCTACGTACCCTCGTAGACCGGGAGCGGAAGCGTCAATTGACGCGGTTGATGTTGTCGAACTTCTTCGCGATCCAACCGATCAAGCACCAAACGTACGACACCTCCGCGTTCAGCACACGTTTAGCTTGATGACGTCCCACGAGCTCTTGATCCAGTTGAGCTTCACGGGAGAGTTTCGTCAGCACGACGGCGTGGTGACGGATATGATGTGTTCACCGGAGCAGGGCTTCGCCTAAGCTCCGCGACGGTACGACCGAGGTGTGATTCTGTGGAGGGGGGCACCGCACACGGCTAAAACAATTCAACTTATGTGTCTTTGGGTGCCCCCCTGCCCCCGTATATAAAGGAGCAGGGGAGGGAGGCCGGCCAACCTCTCCTGGTGCGGCTAGGGAAGGAGTCCTACTAGGAATAGGATTGCAATCCTATTCCTAGTAGGATTCACCGAAAGGAAGAAGTGGGAAAGGAATAGGAGAGGTGGCGCCCCCCCAATCCTAGTCCAACTAGGATTCCTAGGTGGGGGCGCCGGCCAGCCCTATGGGCTGCCTCTCTCTCACCCTTTAGGCCCACTATGGACCATCCCCTCTCGTAGGGGGTTCCGGTAACCCCCTCCGGCATTCCCGATAAATCCGAAACTTTTCCGGTATACTTCCGGTGTCCGAATATAGCCGTCCAATATATCAATCTTTATGTCTCGGACATTCCGAGACTCCTCGTTATGTCCGTGATCTCATCCGGGACTCCGAACTACCTTCGGTACATCAATACTCAAAAACTCATAATACCGATCGTCATCAAACGTTAAGCGTGCGGACCCTACGGGTTCGAGAACTATGTAGACATGACCGAGACTCATCTCTGGTCAATAACCAATAGCGGAACCTGGATGTTCATATTGGCTCCTACATATTCTACGAAGATCTTTTATTGGTCAGAACCGCATAACAACATACGTTGTTCCTTTTGTCAAACGGTATGTTACTTACCCGAGATTCGATCGTCGGTATCTTTATACCTAGTTCAATCTCGTTACCGGCAAGTCTCTTTACTCGTTCCGTAACACATCATCTCGTGACTAACTCATTAGTGTTTTGCTTGCAAGGCTTATTGTGATGTGTGTTACCGAGAGGGCCCAGAGATACCTCTCCGACACTCGGAGTGACAAATCCTAATCTTGATCTATGCCAACACCACGAATACTTTCGGAGACACCTGTAGAGCATCTTTATGATCACCCAGTTACGTTGTGACGTTTGATAGCACACAAGGTGTTCCTACGGTATTCGGGAGTTGCATAATCTCATAGTCATAGGAACATGTATAAGTCATGAAGAAAGCAATAGCAGTTAAACTAAACGATCATAGTGCTATGCTAACGGATGGGTCTTGTCCATCACATCATTCTCCTAATGATGTGATCCCGTTGATCAAATGACAACTCATGTCTATGGCTAGGAAACATAACCATCTTTGATCAATGAGCTAGTCTAGTAGAGGCATACTAGGGACATACTGTTTTGTCTATGTATTCACACATGTATTAAGTTTCCGGTTAATACAATTCTAGCATGAATAATAAACATTTATCATGATATAAGGAAATAAATAATAACTTTATTATTGCCTCTAGGGCATATTTCCTTCACAGAACACTGTACATGCACTGTTCCAACTACCACCATTTTTACATTTTTACCCTCACCTTCGTTGCCACCTGTCGGTGACCCCTTTGACCTATAAAAGGAGGCCCATGCGCAACGTAGGGGGGGTTCCGATCTTCGATCACTCTCACGCTCGGTGTAGCTAGCAACGAGTACTGTAGCTCTTCTCGCTCCCGAGCCAAGAATACAATACAAACCAAGGCAGGAGTAGGATTTTACGCATCCGTGCGGCCCGAACCTGGGTAAACTGCTCGCGTGCTCGCATCGATCCGCTCTTCGTGCTCCCTCCGCTCCCTTGCCGTACCGAAAAGGGGCTCCGGTCCCATAGGTGTTCGTGGGCGATCAGTTTCCCCGACATCTTTGGCGCGCCAGGTAGGGGGGGTTCCGATCTTCGATCACTCTCACGCTCGGTGTAGCTAGCAACGAGTACTATAGCTCTTCTCGCTCCCAAGCCAAGAATACAATACAAACCAAGGCAGGAGTAGGGTTTTACGCATCCGTGTGGCCAGAACCTAGGTAAACTGCTCGCGTGCTCGCCTCGATCCGCTCTTCGTGCTCCCTCCGCTCCCTTGCCGTACCGAAAAGGGGCTCCGGTCCCATAGGTGTTCGTGGGCGATCAGTTTCCCCGACATCTTTGGCGCGCCAGGTAGGGGGCGTCGAGGTTGTGCGAACCTGATCCGGCGTTCACGCGGGCGAAATCTTCAGCAACTTCATCAACTTCGTTAACTTCATCAACTACATCAACATGCCGCCGAAGAAGAAAGCTTCAGAGGTAGCAGGCCCGTCCGCGTCGATCCCGCCGCCACCGGAGCCAACGGTCGGTGGGGTAGACGCTGGCGGAAGGGCGGACGCCGGCGAGGAAACTCACGGCGTCGCCAAGTCCAAGGACAAGACGGATGACCGAGCACACTCCAAGACATCGGCGTCCGTGCACGCACCACGCCCCTCTCAGGAGGTGCCGGACCAGCAGCGACGTGGTACCCAAGGTACCATACGCCTGCTGGGACAAGGTCAAGCTGGCGGGTCGCGGGACGCTCAAGGCCAACGCCCTGGCACGAGCAAGGCGCGGTCGCCGGGACGAGACGTTGCTCCTTCTAACGCTGTTAGAAGTCCGAGCATATCTCGCTCCTCGCACCGCTCGCCACCGCTCCCCTCCACTCCAGCAGAAGCTCTAGCTCGAGCTCAGCTACTCCTCGATTTCCCTCTAGCGGCCGACAAGGCCGACGACTGGAGGGCCACCATCTAGATCCTCATCGCCTTCGCCAACAACGACACGCCACAGCAGCCGACGACGTCGCGGCCGCGGCAAGTCAGCCAGGCGCGGGCTGATGGAGACAAGACCGCCGGGGGTGCAACCACCGTGCACTCCCCGCCCCGAAGGCCGAAATCGCCGACTCGCCGGATCAACATCGACGACGACTCCACTGCGTCGTCGGATCCATGAGCTCGTCGCGATCAATGCCAAGTCCTCGACGACAGACGACAAGAAGACGCTCGAACTCGCATCGAGCGTCGAAGAGAAGCGCGACGGCAATCTGACCAGCGCGCTGGGCCCGCTGTCGACGTGCACGCGCCCGGAGAACCAGGCGACTTGCCGTACGCGGCGGGCTGTCCCGCATTCACCCGTGAGCTACGACAAGTCCAGTGGCCCAGCATGAAGAACTTCAAGCCCGACGTACCCGAGAAGTACGACGGCAAAACTCACCCGTCAGAGTTCCTCAGCATCTACACCATTGCGGTGCAGGCTGCCGGGGGACGACACGAGAAGATACTAGCAAACTACTTCCCGCTCGTGCTCAAGCCGAACGTCAGATCTTGGCTCATGCACTTGCCGGAGAACTCCATCTCTTCTTGGGCCGACCTATGCCATCAGATTGTCAGCGCCTTCACGGGTGGCCATAAGCCCCATGGCCAGGAGAGCGACCTTCATATACTTGCCCAGAAGGAAGGAGAATCCCTGCGAAAGTACATGCAGAGATTCAGCCGCGTCCAACACAACATCCCGGACGTCCACCCTGCCGCGGTTATTAGTGCGTTCCATCAGAACGTGCGTAACCGCAGGATGAGGGAGGAGATGGCGATGTGCAAGATCCGAGACGTCAGTGAGCTTTATGCCCTGGCCGACAAGTGGGCATGCGCTGAAGAAGGGAGGAGACTCCCCGGAGAGGATGCTGGAGCAGGAGGAATAGATAGTGAGGATGCCGCCTCGGCAAGGAAAAACCGGCGGCGGAACAACAAGAAGAAGAAGAACAAGGAAGTATTGGTCGTTGAGCAGTCCGGCAAGGAGGCTGGCGCCAAGAAAGCTCAGGCTGGTAGCTCCGGCAAGGAAGCTGCCACTGTAGCGGCCGCCGACAAGCAGGACGGCTCCGACAAGCAGTACTGCAAGATCCACCGCACCAAGGGCCACGATCTCCAGAACTGCAAAAGGGTCGAGTTCCTCGTCGAACAGCAGAAGGCTGAATACGAGCGACGCGACAAGGAGAAGGCCCAGGGAGGTGGAGGAGAGTCCGGCAAGAAGCGGCCATTCAATGGCCGGGGAGGACGCCGCGGCAAGGCCAAGCAGCGGCAAGGAGATAGACCTCCCCGCGGCCGCGACAAGGACGAAGACGAAGACGACGACGAGGACATGGACGACGGAGATAACATCGAGCAGGAGTTCCAGAAGGCCACAGAAGTTCTGTGCGTCGATGGAGGTGCCTCTCTGCATACTTCCCACCGCCAACTCAAACAATGGGTGCGGGAAGTTAATGCAGCAGAGCCACCCGTCGAGTCGCGCAAACTCCTGAAGTGGTCCAGCACGCCCATCATCTTCGACATTGAGGATCACCCTGACCGCACAACTGCGGTCGGGTGTTTGCCGATGTTGGTTTCACCAACCATCCGCAACCTCAAGGTCACCAAGATGCTGGTTGATGGCGGGGCCGGCCTGAACCTGATCTCCTTTGCTGTGGTCCGCAAACTACAGAGCCCCAATAGCGAGCTCGAGGAGACCGGCACGTTCCAAGGGATCAACCCGGGAAGGAGCAGGCCGAAGGGGAAGATCACACTGCCAGTAACTTTTGGCGGAGAGCTGAATTTCAGGACTGAGAGGATCACATTCGACGTTGCCGATATCCCATTGCCTTACAATGGGATACTTGGCCATCCGGCGCTCGCCAAGTTCATGGGGGCCTCTCATTACGCCTACAACATACTCAAGATGCCAGGCCCGATAAGCGTCATCTCTGTCCCCAGCGACAAGAAGGACGCGCTTATCTGCGCCGATAAGATTTACCGGGACGCAGCAGCCGCGACGGATAGCAAAACACTTGCCGCTGAAGCTCCCGCGGGGAAGAACAAGACCAAGTCCGGCAAGAGCTCTGGGGCCCACTCCGGCAAACGCACCTCCTCGGAGTGCTGCGCTGCCGTCGAGGACGCACCATCGAGCTCCACCGGAAAGTGCAAGAAGGGAATGGCAGCTCCACCTGCAACCAAGAAGGTGTCCGCCAAGGAGGACATCACTGGTGGTACTTTCACCATCAGTGCCATGCTCGATCCTAAATAGGAAAGCGCGCTCGTTGCTTTCCTGCGGGCGAATGACGACGTGTTTGCATGGCAACCGTCTGACATCCCCGGTGTTCCCAGGAAAGTGATTGAGCACAAGCTTGCCGTTTGTCTTCACGAGCGACCCGTCAAGCAGAAGGTCAGGAAGCAAGCGGTGGAGCGCCAAGAGTTTATCGCTGAAGAAATCAAGAAGCTGGAAGCGGCAGGCCTTGTTAGAGCTGTACTTCATCCCACGTGGCTGGCCAACCCTGTTGTCGTGCGCAAAGCAAATGGGAAGTGGATGCTTTGTATAGACTTCACCGATGTGAATAAAGCTTGTCCCAAAGACCCATTTCCCTTGCCGCGCATTGACCAGATCGTTAACTCCACGGCTGGATGTGAGTTGCTTTCGTTTCTTGATGCATATTCCGGGTACCACCAAATATTTATGGCTGAGGAAGATGAAGAGAAGACCGCGTTTATTACTCCATGTGGCATTTATTGCTTCATACGCATGCCCTTTGGATTGAAGAATGCCGGTTCAACTTTTGCGAGGGTAGTCCACACTGCTTTTGAGCCACAGATACACAGGAATGTAGAAGCTTACATGGATGATATAGTGGTCAAGAGCAAGGACAAGGATACTCTGATTCAAGATCTAGATGAAACTTTTTCGAATCTGCGCAAGATACAACTCAAGCTTAACCCCGAGAAGTGCGTCTTCGGAGTCCCCTCTGGCAAGCTTCTCGGGTTCTTTGTGTCCCAGAGAGGGATTTA
Source organism: Secale cereale (assembly GCA_902687465.1). Taxonomy (NCBI): domain Eukaryota; kingdom Viridiplantae; phylum Streptophyta; class Magnoliopsida; order Poales; family Poaceae; genus Secale; species Secale cereale. Next base: position 766,697,521 of record LR738712.1, read on the forward strand.
AGCCAATCCCGACAAGATCAAAGCCATTGAGCAGATCGAAGCACCTAAGCGCGTCAAGGATGTACGAAGGCTTGCCGACTACGTGGCTGCTCTCAGCAGGTTCATTTCTAAGTCCGTAGAACGCGCCCTGCCGTTTTTCAAAATCTTGAAAAAGGCGGGTCCAATGAGATGGACTCCGGAAGCGAAGGCAGCGCTGCAAGACTTGAAAGGGTACCTATCCTCTACTCCAATACTTGTCGCATCTAGGCCACAAGATAAGTTGCAGCTGTACCTAGCAGCAACCAATCAAGTGGTTAGTGCTGCGTTTGTAGCGGAAAGGGAGGCAGATGAAGAGCCAACAGCCCCGGCAAGCTCATCCAGCGACAAGCAGGGGGCTACCCCGACAAGCTCTGGCCCCGACAAGGATAAGTCTGCGCAGATGCAAGAAGAGGTGCGGAAGAAGATGGTGCAGCGTCCAGTTTATTTTGTCAGTTCCCTCTTGCAGGGGGCTAGGTCAAGATACTATGGGGTGCAGAAGCTGCTTTTCGGCCTCCTCATGGCCTCGAGAAAGCTGCGCCACTACTTCCAAGCACATGAGATAACGGTGGTCACTCGCTTTCCGCTGAAAAGAATATTGCAAAATCCAGAAGCAACCGGCAGGATTATCGAGTGGGCACTGGAGCTGTCAAGCTTTGGCCTCAAGTTTGAAAGTACTTCTACTATCCAGAGCAGAGCATTGGCGGAGTTCATAGCAGAATGGACACGAACGCCAGATGAAGAAATCCCAGAGACAAACATCCCCGTCAAAGAAGCGAGCAAAGAATGGATAATGTACTTCGATGGTGCCTTCTCGCTGCAAGGCGCCGGCGCTGGCGTGCTGCTTGTCGCGCCCACCGGCGAGCACCTAAAGTACGTCGTCCAGATGCACTTTCCCAAGGAGCAAGCAACGAATAATACTGCAGAGTATGAAGGTTTACTTGCCGGCCTCAGAATCGCAGCAGAGCTTGGGATCAAAAAGCTGATTGTACGGGGTGATTCGCAGTTGGTTGTCCGCCAAGTAAACAAGAGCTACCAAAGTCCATTGATGGAAGCTTATGTCGACGAAGTGAGAAAGCTTGAAGAGCACTTTGAAGGCCTACAGATGGAGCACGTTCCAAGAGCTCAAAATGACATCGCAGACGGCCTGTCAAAGTGTGCTGCACTAAAGCTACCTGTGGAACCAGGAATCTTTGTGCTCAAGTTAACTCAACCATCCGTTACACCATCGGCTGGACAAAGTAAGAAGAGAAAGTTGATCTCCGGCGACTACTTGCCGGCGGAGGTCCCTGAAGCCGCTGATAACCCTCAACCGTAAGGGATCGAGATAGTCTTCGCGGATAAGAATAACCCAATTTATTGATTCGACACACGGGGAGCCAAAGAGTATTTATAAGCTTTAACAGTTGAGTTGTCAATTCAACCGCACCTGAAATATACTAACTTGCAACAAAAGATAAGTGGTAACAGTGATATGATAGTGACGATAGTGATAGTAAAAGTAAACAGTAAAAGTAGATAGCAGTAGTAAATAGCAAAAGTAGCGACTAGTAACAAGCAAGGTTTAAAATACTGTAGGCTAGGGATGGATGGTTGGGCGCTGCATGGATGAGATAGATTCTAACTTGGGGCACGACACACGGAAAAGTAATGATCATCTAGGCAAATATCAAACATTAGGCATGTATCCCGTATGTAGTTGTACATGCTTGCAATAAGAACTTGCACAACATCTTTTGTCCTACCATCCCGCTACGAACGGGGCCAAAAGGAACTAATGGATATTAAGGTGCTCCTGTCAAAGAGCACCAGAACAAAGCAATGAACTCAATGGATACATGTAATCCTCAAACTACGGACCATCCCCTTTGGTGTCCCAAGCTGTCACTTTTGGGATCGCCGGTTTCGAACCGTAACAGGTGCATACAACTCATAGATAGGATCAAGAACTCAAATATATTCATGCAAACACATATGGTTCAGATCTGAAATCATGGCACTCGGGCCCTAAGTGTCAAGCATTAAGAATAACAAGTTGTAGCAAAGATGATAAACACCATACTAGATGATAGGCAACATGCCCCCAACAATCTGACGAACTATTACATGATCTAACTCATCCAATCCCTACCATCCCCTTCGCCTACAGCAAGGGAATTACTCACACATGAAGGGGGAAGTCATGGAGGGATGATGGAGTGGTGATGATGATGACGATGGCGACGATCTCCCCTCTCCGGAGGCCAAATCAGCCTCCAGATTCGCCCTCCCGAAGAAGAACAGAGGGTGGCGGCAGCTCCGCGACGAAAAACAGCGAAAGGACTTCCGATCTGGGGTTTATTGCGTCGGGAGGAAAAATACGGGCTAAAGTAGGGCACCAGGGTGTGTGGGCCCCACCCAGGCGCCCGCCCGGCGCGGCCCAGGGGGGGGGGGGGGGCGCCCACAGGGCGCCTGGGCACCCCCTGGCCCCCCTCTGGCCCCACTTCTGGCATTTGGTTTCCTCGGGTGCATGGATTTTTCGTGGATTTTTCTAAGATGCTTAAAAATCCGTTTTCCTGCACACAAATTAATCATACAGGCAGCTCTGCTGAAAACAGCGTCAGTCCGGGTTAGTTTAGTCCAAATCATGCAATAATGAGGTCAAAACAATATCAAAAGTGTTTGGAAAAGTAGATACGTTTGAGACGTATCAACTCCCCCAAGCTTAGCATATTGCTTCTCCTCAAGCAATTCAGTTCAACGAACTGGACGCGACAAAGAAAACTTTGACAAACTCTTTTGCTTCATTAGATGTATATAAGCATGTACTACGAAAAGAGTTCAGCAAGTATTAAAACAATACTTATGAGAACAATGCAAGGAGCAATCCTTCTTTCAAGTGACCAGTTACAAATAATTAAGAGTAAACAATATATTACCGAAAATCAAGACAAGATCACATTGCACATAGCTTGAGCATATTAAGGTGGTATCTCGCTAGCCTCCATGAGTGAAGCAAAACATAAATGCAGAGACTCCTCTAGAGGTTTAAAGGAGACTAGAACTAAGAATTTCAGAATAAATCATATCACAAGTATGCAGAAGACAATGTAATACTTTGGGACAATGCACATTACACTCAGAATGACAATTATGCTCTCCTAGTCAGTGCTTTGAAGAAAGAAGATGAGACTCTCGAACCGTGGCTTTTATTGGCAAAGTTGAAAACCCGTGATCGGAAACAAAAACTAAACATGTACCAGAGCTCTTGGTTTTAAAAACAGAGGTAAATATGTTTTTGAGAGGTGCATATTTCATCAACGAATGCTAGCAGACAACTCAATCACTTTTTAAGCTAGACAAGTTTCAAGGAACGGCTCCCGCATGAGTACGATCACATCCTCTTAATCTCCTTTGTTTATCACTGCCAAAGTTTTCTTATTTCTCATGAACAAAGCGTGAAGGAGGGTTTGTTTGTTATATTATCTTTTCGAGCCGGGCGCACTCAATGCCAGTTCCTTTTCATATTAGGGGTTCGCACATTATACATGCAATCCAGGGGTGAAACTTGTCCAATTTAAAGAGATCATGAATTAACTACTACTTCTTCATGAGCTAAAACATAGGCCCAAAAAGAGAAATGCTTTTGATTAATTTTGAGATGGTACACGAAAGTCTTTGTTAGGAATGGCAGGTAAATACCATACATAGGAAGGTATAGTGGACTCATATGGCATAACAGGTTTAAAGGTTTTGGATGCACAAGCAGTCATTCCGCTTAGTACGGGTGGAGGTTTAGCAAAAGACTGGGAAGCGACCAACTAGAGAGCAATAACGGTCATAATCATGCAGAGCGACAAAGCAACATTGAATCGGGCATGAAAGTGATATAACTATTCTAAAACTCAAAGATCATCAAGGCAAAGTAGACTTTTTAGTCTTAAACATGTGTAAGCATGTGCCAAGTCAATCCAAAAATTCTCTAAAGGGAAATACCACCCTAGTATGCCAGACTATGAACAGTGCGATGCATGTAGATCATTTCAATAACACATTATATACTCTAGTTATTAGAGACTAGCCACAAGGAAAGCATGAACCACTGGAAGAGCATTGTAAACATAGCACTATGTCGCTACAAGCTGGTCTCTAGATCATAAGTACATGCATATGTACAAAAGTAGAAACAATAAGAGTTCATACCGGTCTTCCTTGTTGCTTCCTTTAAGTCGATCTTCGTCATTACTGCTTGTCACTTGCACGATCGAATGTAGGAAATATAATCAAATGCCATCACGCACTCGAGCTGATCTCTGAAAACAAAGCAAACTAAAGAGAGAAAGGAAATCTTTTTGAGTTTTTTCAAAAGTTGAATAAAAAAACAAAAGAAAGAGAAAATCTTTTTGTTGTTTTTGTAAATAGAGGAATAAAGAAGAACGGGTATAAACTTCGAAAAGATCAAAGCGAATAAAACGAATAATACAATGAAAAAGTGAGAAGGGCACGTACTCCCCCAAGCTTAGGCTTTTGGCCTAAGTTGGTAGCAGCTACTGCCCCCAGGAGCCTCCTGCTCCAGGGGTATGGTGGTGAGACCAAGGGTCGTAGAAGGATGATGGCGCGTACACTGAACTCCTCGGAGTCTCCCACGAGGAAGGTTCCGAGCGCCAAACTGAGGAAGACCCTTCACCAAACTCGGTGGCGATCTCATCCTGAAAATGTGGTATCTCACCGTGCCTCTCCTCGTCGGACACAACCCCCTCCATGGGGTTATGGAACTGATGTTGGACCATGAACTCATCGAACTGGACAACATCAAAGGACCATCCGTTCCTGCGAGAAAAATCAAACAAAAGAGGTGCAGGTAGACGGATCTCGCTTTCCGCGGTAGTTCCGAAACGCAAGATATAAACAAGGTTATGAAGTTCAGAACCCATGGTAACAAACTTATGCCTTTTCATAGCAGCAAGATCAAAGCTTAAATAAGTAAAAGGAGTATCATCAGGGTGTGGGGTGCCTCCAAGATGCTCTAAGATAAGTGTGGCATAAATGCCACCATATAAGTCCCCCTTGTTACGGTTCATAGCAAGGCGTCGAGCAATTAAGGTACCAATATTATAATCAGACCTCCCTGAGAGGGATGCTGCCAGGATAGCAATATCCGGAGCAGAAATGCTGCTCGTGTTGTCACGAGCTAACACCCCTCTAGCAATATAATATGCAAAATACCTGAGGTGAGGAAACAAGATACTGGAGATCTTCGACCGATGAATATCCCTCGTACCCATACTGCAGAGAGAGTTGATGACGGTTTTCAGCTCGGAGGGCTGAGTGGCCATCCTTGCCGTCCTCCCAATGTTCGGCACACCTATTACTTCACAAAAATTTCCCAGAGTCATGGTGATAAGATCATTATAAATTTTAAACTCAATAGCACCTGGATCAGGATTATATCTAAAACTGTTAATGAAACCGGAGGTGAGTTTCTGATACTGAGTAACACGGCTCGTGACGAGTCGTGTCAAACCTGCATTAGCACAAAGATTATAAAACTCATCCTTGATTCCCGCAGCTTCCATGAATTCATCACATGGAAATGTCATCGCACGTGCTGGACTTGTGTCTTCCAACAACTCCAGGGGCACATGATCTTCATTATAGCTCACCCTAGCAGTCGATGGTGAAGCTGCGGCTCTAGTGACTCGATCGGAGTGTGCGGGCCTCCTCTTCTCAAGCCATCCTTTTGCCCTTCCTAACAAACTCATTTCTGAATTTTTTTACAATTTACAAAAACGAGGATTAAAACAAAGTGAGCTAAGGCAAACTACTCAACTCACTTGCCCAAGGCATAAACTTGCATCAAAACTTGGAAAAACAAAAACAACTTTCTACACATGCATGCAAGCTCATCTCTACAGCACCAAGAACTACTAAATACTCACAAATGAGGCCACCAATCAAAAATCTAATTGGAGGGGTGGAGGAGCCACATACCAGGGAGTATTTGCTCAAAATTTCAGCTCAAATGATGGGATGTAGAGAGAGATCGAAGGATCGCCCCCAAGAACAGCAAGAACAGCAAGAACAAGACCAGAACTCGGGTTTCTGGAAAAAGAGAGAGAGAGGGGAAGAAGAAGTACCTGGAGGGGGGTCCCGTGGGCCCCAGGCGCCCTGTGGGCGCGGCCAGGGGCTGGGCCGCGCCAGCTGGCCGCCTGGGCCACTGGTGGCCCCCCCTGGCTGGCCCCAGGACTTTCCGGGTCTCTCTCGTTGTGGAAATTTTTAATATAATTTTTCTGGAATTTTTCTGAAAACTTCACTGTTGAAATTTTTTCGAAGTTCAAAAAGCTGCGAAACTCTCTGAAAACTTGAAGCAGTTAGTAGTATTGTGAAGCTTCAAAAACATAGATACTTGGTACAGCAAGTATGACAACATTAAAAACAAATAAAACATAGAAAGCTCAACTTTTTATCCATATAAAACACGTTCACTAGTAAGGTTGATCAAGTCTTACCAACAAACAAGCGATATATAGAGCAAAAAGTCTCACCTCCTAGGAAGTGATCACTGAACTTTTAACTTGATGGACATTGTCCCTACCATGATAGTTTTGTATTTGTGAGGCACATGTAGTGGACAGTCCCATTCTCCAATTTTCACGGTCTCGATATTCTCTATAGAGTTGAGGGCATGCCTCCTGTCGGTCTTCTTCGGAAAATATACCGTGTGTTCTTTATCATTCACATGAAAGGTAACCTTCCCTTTGTTGCAATCAATAATAGCACCTGCGGTGTTAAGGAAAGGTCTACCAAGAATAATGGACATGCTCCCATCCTCGGGCATGTCAAGCACAACAAAATCAGTAAGAATTAAACAATTAGCAACTTCAACTGGAACATCCTCACAAATACCTATCGGAACAGCAGTTGACTTGTCAGCCATCTGAAGGGAGATATCTGTAGGAATTAGTTTCTCTAAACAAATCCTCTCGTAAAGAGAGAGAGGCATAACACTCACTCCCGCTCCAAGATCACATAAAGCAGTTTTGACATAATTATTCTTTATGGAGCAAGGGATGGTGGGTATACCTGGATCACCGAGCTTCTCAGGAATCTTTCCACTGAAAGAATAGTTAGCAAGCATAGTAGATATTGCATCATTAGGAACTTTTCTTTTGTTAGTGACAATATCTTTCATATATTTTGAATAAGGAAGCAACTTAATAGCATCAGTCAAAGGAATTTGAAGAAAAAGAGGTTTAATCCATTCACAAAACTTATTGTAATGCTCTTCTTCTTTAGATTTGATGGACTTACCTGGAAAGGGGATGGGTTTCTGTACCCATGGTTCTTTCTCCTTCCCATGTTTTCTTGCGATGAAGTCTTCTTTAGTGTACCTCTTACGTTTGTCAGGTGCTTTTTCTTCTCGAACTTCAGGCGGATCATTCTTCTCATTATCATTACCTTCAGGTTCAGCACCGTCTTCAGTCTCAGCATCGGAGATAGATACACTGTTGGGGTCAATAGCTGGCTCTTCATCTGCAATAGGATCATTAGAATTGTCAGTCTCTTTATGTTTCTTCTTCTTATTTGGAGAGACAACAATTTCTTCTTCCTGCATTTGAGAATCTTGCTCGATTCTCTTCGGATGTCCCTCTGGGTAAAGAGGATCTTGAGTACTAGTTCCCCCTTGGGTCTTAATCCCAAAAGCCTGCAATTTATCTTGTTTGGCATTGTTAGCAAGCAAATCTCTTTGCACATTAGAAATTTGCACGAGTTGAGTTTGAACCATATGAAAATGCTTCACAAGACACTGAACATCATTAACTGTTCTATCTAAAACACCAAGCAACTTTTTGATAGCAAGGGAATTATCATGCAACTGACTTTCTATCCTCTCATGAAAATGATTCTGTTTCATAATAAAATTATCAAACTCATCTAAACATTGATCAGGAGGCTTACCATGAGGGATGTCACTTGCGTTGAAATCTAAAAGAGAGTGTACCTCTACCATAGGAGGGTGAGTGGTAGGCTCACACAGCTTCTCAATAGGGGGTAGATTCTTCACATCTTCAGCTTTAATACCTTTCTCTTTAACAGACTTCTTTGCTTCTCGCATATCCTCGGGGCTTAGAACAAACATGCCCCTCTTCTTTGTTGGTGGAGGTGGTTCAGGGACGGACCAATCTTCATGGTTTTTGGCAATCCTGCCCATTAGATCTTCCGCATCGTCCGGTGTTCTTTTCCTGAAAACACAACCAGCACAACTGTCCAAATAGGACCTAGATTCATCAGTTAGACCAGCATAGAATATATCAATTAATTCATTCTTAGGAACTCCATGTCCTGGTCTGGCCTGAATCAAACCGCAGTACCTCCCCCAAGCTTTAGGGAGGGACTCATCCTGCAACTGTTTAAAATTGTAAATTCTTTGTAAAACAGCATGTTGCATATGAGCAGGAAAGTACTTATCAACAAAAGAGTGAGCTAAGTCCTGAGGACTCTTAATAGAACCGCGTGGGAGTGAATCATACCATGCTTTAGCACCTTCCTTCAAGGAGAAAGGAAGAAGCTTGGTTACATAAAAGTAGCGTATCTTCTCATCTGTGGTAAACATGCTACCTAGCTCACCAAGTTTAGTTAGGTGTGCAATAGCATCATCATTTTCTCTGCCATAAAAGGGGTCAGCTTCAACCATAGGTATAAGTGAAAGATCAACAGAGAAATCAAAATCAGGATCATCAATGCATATAGGAGATGTAGCAAACTCAGGATTAGGAACGGTTTTGTTCTTCAAAGAGTGTTTTTCAAATATTTTCTTAATAGTTTCAGGGTCAGAGCCGGCAAACTCTGTCAGTTCCCTGCATAAATCTTCATCAAGGATATAGTAATCATCATCAAGGAGCCTCTCCTGGAGTTTACTCAAATCAGGATAATCATAAGTTTCACCAATAGGGTAGCGAGTAACAGGAAGTTCAATTCCATATTTTTCAGCAGCAGCAGTAATTTGTTTCTCAAGAGCATAACAAGCGAACTAATATCATCATCAAAAGTAGTAGAAGCATCATCAAGAGTATCAGACATAGTAACAGATTAAGTAGGAGCATCATGTGGTGGTGGTGAGGCAAACTTACTCATAACAGAAGGTGAATCAAGAGTAGCACTAGTGCTCAGAGCAGTACCTCTTCTTGTAGTGGATCGTAAGATCGGAACCTTGGGGTCTCCTTTCTTACCCATAGTGAATAAAGTGCAGCAGGTAGGATACCTCAAGTAGACTTGTAAATATTGCTATGCTCCTCGGCAACGGCGCCAGAAAACGGTACTTGATAACCCTCAACCGTAAGGGATCGAGATAGTCTTCGCGGGTAAGAATAACCCAATTTATTGATTCGACACACGGGGAACCAAAGAGTATTTATAAGCTTTAACAATTGAGTTGTCAATTCAACCGCACCTGAAATATACTAACTTGCAACAAAAGATAAGTGGTAACAGTGATATGATAGTGACGATAGTGATAGTAAAAGTAAACAGTAAAAGTAGATAGCAGTAGTAAATAGCAAAAGTAGCGACTAGTAACAAGCAAGGTTTAAAATACTATAGGCTAGGGAGATGGATGGTTGGGCGCTGCATGGATGAGATAGATTCTAACTTGGGGCACGGCACACGGAAAAGTAATGATCATCTAGGAAAATATCAAACATTAGGCATGTATTCCGTATGTAGTTGTACGTGCTTGCAATAAGAACTTGCACAACATCTTTTGTCCTTCCATCCCTCTACGAACGGGGCCAAAAGGAACTAATGGATATTAAGGTGCTCCTGTCAAAGAGCACCGGAACAAAGCAATGAACTCAATGGATACATGTAATCCTCAAACTACGGACCATCCCCTTTGGTGTCCCAAGCTGTCACTTTTGGGATCGCCGGTTCCGAACCGTAACAGGTGCATACAACTCATAGATAGGATCAAGAACTCAAGTATATTCATGCAAACACATATGGTTCAGATCTGAAATCATGGCACTCGGGCCCTAAGTGTCAAGCATTAAGAATAACAAGTTGTAGCAAAGATGATAAACACCATACTAGATGATAGGCAACATGCCCCCAACAATCTGACGAACTATTACATGATCTAACTCATCCAATCCCTACCATCCCCTTCGCCTACAGCAAGGGAATTACTCACACATGAAGGGGGAAGTCATGGAGGGATGATGGAGTGGTGATGATGATGACGATGGCGACGATCTCCCCTCTCCGGAGGCCAAATCAGCCTCCAGATTAGCCCTCCCGAAGAAGAACAGAGGGTGGCGGCGGCTCCGCGACGAAAAACAGCGAAAGGACTTCCGATCTGGGGTTTCTTGCGTCGGGAGGAAAAATACGGGCTAAAGTAGGGCACCAGGGGGTGTGGGCCCCACCCAGGCGCCCCCCCGGCGCGGCCCAGGGGGGGGTGCCCACAGGGCGCCTGGGCTCCCCCTGGCCCCCCTCTGGCCCCACTTCTGGCATTTGGTTTCCTCGGGTGCGTGGATTTTTCGTGGATTTTTCTGAGATGCTTAAAAATCCGTTTTCCTGCACATAAATAAACCATACAGGCAGCTCTACTGAAAACAGCGTCAGTCCGGGTTAGTTTAGTCCAAATCATGGAAGAATGAGGTCAAAACAATATCAAAAGTGTTTGGAAAAGTAGATACGTTTGAGACGTATCAGCCGCCACCAACAAGGTCCCCAAGATCAACGATAAAGTTGCTGAGGAACAGTCTGCTCCTGCAGACCCTGGGGTTTGTACAGTTGAAGCAGGCGTTCCCGACAAGCTTTGCCCCGGCAAGCTTGCCGGGGAACGTCAAGCTCAGGCCGAGCCACAAGTTCTCGCCGTAGAAGCTGACGTTCCCGCAGCAGCACTGATGCCTTTAGTCCTTGTTGTTGAGCCCCAGGCTCCAGCATGGGCACAGCAGATTGTCCGTTTCCTTCAAACAGGAGAACTTCCCGAAGAGCCAGAAGAAGCAGAAAGAATAACCCGGCAGTCGAGTATGTATCAGTTCGTCGGCAATGAACTGTACAGAAGAAGACTCAACGGTGTTAGACTGAAGTGCATTCCCCGGGAAGATGGGCAAAAGCTGTTGGCAGAGATACATGGAGGCATATGTGGTCACCACATTGGCGCAAGAGCATTTGCCGGCAAGGCGTTCCGGCAAGGTTTCTTTTGGCCAGAAGCCCTCCAAGATGCGACTGCACAAGTAACCAATTGTGAAGCGTGCCAGTTCCATGCCAAGCAGATACATCAGCCAGCTCAAGCTCTCCAGACGATCCCTTTGTCCTGGCCATTTTCGGTCTGTGGGCTCGACATCCTCGGCCCTTTTCCCCGCGCAGCCGGGGGCTTTGAGTACTTGTACGTCGCCATCGACAAGTTCACAAAGTGGCCGGAAGTGGAACCAGTGAGAAAGGTGACCGCACAGTCAGCAGTCAAGTTCTTCAGGTCAATTGTTTGCCGTTTCGGAATCCCTAACAGGATCATCCCGACAACGGCACACAATTCACGAGTCGCACCTTCATGCAATACGTCCAAGACCTTGGCACCAAGGTCTGCTTCGCTTCTGTTGCTCACCCGAGGAGCAATGGTCAAGCGGAAAGGGCGAACGCTGAAGTGCTGCGCGGGCTCAAGACAAGAACTTTCGACAGGCTGCACAAATGCGGAAGAAACTGGATTGAAGAATTGCCGGCGGCTCTTTGGTCAATCAGGACGACACCAAATCGAGCCACTGGACATACACCCTTTGCTCTTGTCTATGGAGCAGAGGCAGTTCTCCCCAAGGAACTCGTATACGGGTCGCCTCGAGTGCTCGCTTACGATGAGCTCGAGCAAGAGCAGCTGCGCCAAGACGACGCACTGCTCCTTGAGGAGGACCGTCTTCAGGCTGCTGTACGAGCTGCTCGATACCAGCAAGCTTTGCGCCGCTACCCTAGCCGCAAGGTTAAAACCAGAAGTCTCGAGGAAGGCAACCTTGTTCTTCGGCGCGTTCAGTCCGCCAAGAATTCTAACAAGTTGACGCCGAAGTGGGAAGGCCCTTATCGGGTGAGACAAGTCACAAGGCCCGGCGATGTCCGCCTTGAGACCGAAGAGGGCTTACCGGTGAGCAACTCCTGGAACATTGAGCACCTTCGCAAGTTTTACCCATAAGGCGCGGTTGCCGTGATCCGCTTCGGCAACCAACTTTTGTACAAGTCTTGCCGCTGTTGCATGTAAACCTTTGTACAAAGCCGGGCGCAGACCCCGTGCATCAGTAAAACTCATGTGCCTCGCACAACTTGTCGTTTCATGCCTTTTCGTTTTTCTCGAATGTATTATCTGACACTTTGTGCAGCACGCGCCCCCGGTAAGCAATAACGAGCCGCAATGCTCCATATCTATGTTTCCTCCCTTTTCTTTCTTTTCTCAAGTAGAAGAAGTTTTTCCTCGCGCACAAGTTTGCCGGGGGGGGGGGGGGGGGGGGGG
>LR738712.1:766710171-766757861 GCA_902687465.1 Secale cereale
GGAAGGAGACAGTGGTATGGACCAAGTGCCGTTCAAGAAAGCCTCGCCTTACCGGGAAGCAAACAACACGAAAGCTAAGTTGCCAAAGTCTGAGCATTCAGATTTATAAATTTTAAGGTTATCTTCCTTGAACGACCGCACTTTGTATGGAAAACCTGTGCACGGAGGAACCTACCCGGGGCTAACCGCGCCCTTACTTTGTTTCGAGCACGCTCAACGGCTTAAGTGTGCTGCGATAAGTGTCGCGCCCTTACTTCGTTTTCGAGTTCGCTCAACAACCTAAGTGTCCTGCGACTAGCTACGGCGAAGTTTCTTGCCGGTAGTGGCATTGCCAGCAGGCTGCTGAAGTTCCGCACTCAGCGCTCGCGGCAAGGGTCCCTTCGCCGGCAAGTTCCCTAAAAGCATAGGGCAAAAGCATACAAAGTAAAGAAGTCGAACAAAGGAAATAACATTGCGTCAACTACCCAAAATAGAGTTATATTACAAGATGACTTGTCGCTGTTCTAAAAAACTATTGTCCATAACGTGATTGGCAGCGACAAAGGAAGCAAAAAGGAAAACAGCCTAGTCTGCACGGTCGCCATCAACTCTCTTGATCTTGCCCACCTTAGCCACGATGGGGGCGACAAGGGCTTTCAGCGCCTCCTGGTCGGCGTCGGGCGGCAAGGTCCTGAGGACGTTGTTGAGGTTGAGTCCTGGGTTGCGGAAGACTATCTTCATCAGCACTCTCTCCATGACTCCCGTGCAAAGCCTACGTGCCTCGTTCGCCAGCTGCGTGGGGATCCTCTCCCGGAGCTGCTCGAGGGCCGGCGCCACTCCCTTGAAGAACAAGCTTAGCTTGGCGCTGTGAGGGAGGTTCTCGTCGGGGGAGTACCCGAGGTGCTCCGTCCCCAGCCCCGCCAACTCCCTGTCGATGTCAGCGGCGGCGGTGACAAGCCCCTCGGTCCATTGCTCCACCGTCTGCCTGAAGTTGTTTTGGGTGAGGGCGGCGCTGTCCAACAGTGCCCTCTCAGCCCTGAGGTCCTCCTTCAGCTTCGTCTCCCGATTTTTGGCGCTGTCAAGTGATGCGGTGAGGGTGGACAGCTTCAACTCCAAGTCTCTCTTGGCGGTCTTTGCAGCTGCAGCGGCGTCCCTCGCTTCCTGCAGAGCTCCGCCAAGGGACTGTTCGCGTGCGGCAAGGTCGTCCTCGTGGCTGTCGAGGTCGACCTTCCGCTGCGTCAGTTCTCCTTCCCGCCGAGACAGCTCTTCGGCGGCGAGCCGTTGCTGCTCTTCCGCTTCGGCCTTCTCGAGTATGAACGCCTGATGTGCCTCGGCGAGCTCCTCCCGCTCCTCCGCCAAGGATCGGAGGGCCGCCTGGTGGGTGGCCCGGAGCTCTTCGGCGCGCTTCTCCAAGTCGACGCCCGCCCTGGCAGCCAGAGCCTCTCGGGACTCCAGCTTGGCCTGCCGGGCGCGGTACAGGGCCAGGAGCCTCCGCAGGAGCTGCTCCTCCTCGGGCTCGCTACTGCTGCCGGGCGCGTCGACAAACTTCAACCCGGCGGAGGCAAGGACTTCCCCATCGAAGACCTCCCCCTCCGCGGGCGCTCTTGACGTAGATGCCCACGGGAGTTGGATGAAAACCCCGTTTCCAGCCTCCAGGTAGGCGCCAGTTCCGGCTGTGGCAGCAGCGGGGTCGGCGGTCGGCGCAGCGTCGGACGCTCCTGCGGCCTCAGGGCCGTCAATGCGACCGCCGGTCCCCTCCTCAGCTGCCGCGTCGGCGGCCCTGGCTGCCTCTTCGACGGCAGGCTCGTCAGTACCGATCGCCTCGTCGGTAGCCGCGGCGTCACCAGCATTGCCTGCGCGGGCCTCTTCGTCGACGGGGTTCCTTGCCGGGGAGTTCTCCCTCGGCGGCGTGGTGGTGGCCCCCGCCGGCGGAGGGCCGCTGGCGCCTTCCCTTGGCGGAGTTCCCACCCTTGGCGGGGTGCTCGCCCTTGGCGGGCTACTCGCCCTTGGCGGAGTACCCGCCCTTGGCGGAGTATTCTCCCTCGCCGGGGAGCTCCTCCTTGGCGGAGAGGTCGAGACGTGCGGCTCGTCGGGAGCAGTCTCTTGGCGCTCCTGAGGCTGCGGCTCTGTTTCTTTACAAGTCAGCAAACAAACAAGACGTTAACAAGGATAAGAAGCCCACGCGCGCCTGACAAGTGAAGAAGTGAACAGAAGACATACGCTGGGGGCTACGCTGGGGGCTGCTCTGAGGAGCAGTGGCCTGGTCCGGCAAGCTTGTCGCTGGCGCATCCCCTGCTGCTGCGACAGGCTCGTCCTCAAGATCGACCACCGGGATCTTGGCCCTCTTCGTCGCCCTCTGGGCCAGGGTCCTGGAAGAAAAACAAGATCAGAATCAGGCAAAGAAGATTCAAGACAAAAGCAAATCAAAGGAAACAAGAGTTGCAAGCACTTACTCTTCCTCCTCCTCGTCGGAACTGAGAACGGAGAAGTCAAAATCCGCCTCGCGCGTCCCAGCGTGAGGAGCTGGAGGAGTAGGCGCCCTCGGCCGCTTGGCGGGAGCAGGGATGGTGGTCTGAGAAGACCCCTCCCCAGTTGTCGCCGAGGCACGAGGGGCGGCAGGAGCGGTAGAGCTGGCGCGAGAAGATCTTCCTCCGATTGCCGTCGAGGCGCGGGGCATTCCCTTGACGGCCTTGCCCGCCGCGGTGGCACGTGTCGGGCGGTGCTGCGGCTGCTGGCCCGCCGGCTGCCCCGCCGCATCTGCGGCTTTGCGGAGGCGCCTTCTCGCTGGAGCCGGAGGACTTGCCGGTGGCGGTGAGCTTCCCGAGGATGAAGAAGAAGAGCCGAGGTTCAGAGACCCGCCCGAGTCTTCGGCAGAGTCGCTGGATTCGGCGCCCTGCTCGACGGGACCGCTCGACTCTGTGCCTTGCTCGGCGGCCGCGCTTGTCTCAGCGGGTTGCCCTGCAGGCTTTATCAATTTGAGGAGCTCTTCCTCCTCGGCCAGACTTACCGCCTCCGCAGCATCCGCCTCCTCCATAGTATACCCAAATTCGCCCGCGGCCGCGGCTGCAGCTGCCTCCTCCAACCTGGTGGCAATATAAGCCATCTCCTGGTCGGTGGTGTCGCGGGTGAGGCCTCTCTTCTCGTCGGGATCGATCGGCAGCTCCACCAAGTTGTCGAAGAATGTTTGCACGGCTTCATCTGAAGGCTCCCGCCAAGTGGGGTCAATCCCATGGGAGTCACACCACGGCATCGCCACGCGGATAGCACTAAGCGACGAATTGTTGCATAGTGGAACTACGCCCCGCGGCAATGCAAACCACTCCGGATGTTTGGCGTCGTGCTTGAATAGCTCGTGAAGCATTCCGTTGAGCTCCATGATAGTGAAATTGTAGTTGAGGCCTAGGCACAGCCTCATAAAGTCTGCCGCGTTACCAAACTCCCAAGCAGGCCTTTTCCTCTCCTGCAAGGGAGCGATGCGGCGGCGAAGGAAATCTGCTCCGACAGCCCCTACAGTGAGCCTGGCTTGCCGGAGGCGAAGAATCCTAGTGATGGCTATCTTCAGCTTCTCATCCTCAGGGGCCAGGTCACTCCAGTCATTGCCGCGCACTATTGCAACTTGGCCCAGGGAAGTGAACTATTGGGGTTCGTCCTCCATGATCCAGCACCAGTTGACCCTCCACTCCTCCCACTTGCCGCGGAGCTCCCTAGTTAAGTAAGGCTCTTTCTTATGAAGCCTAAATATCCAAGAGATCCCGCCGGACAGAGGAGACCCAGACTCTACTCGAGGCATAAAGTAATGGCGGAAGAGGGCTACGTCCGGGTAGACTTCGACAAAGTTCTCGCACAGATGTGCGAAAACAGCCATGGTCAAGACGGCATTTGGGGTGAAATCAAGAAGATGAAACCCGTAGGTATTCATAATATCGCAGAAGAATTCCGAGTATGGTGGGCAGAGTCCGCAATAAAAGAACAGAGCGAAAAAGGCGTATCCTCCCGGAAACATGTCGCAGGCCTCGGCGGGGAGTACCTTGGTGCGCGGGTGCGCTTTTGTCTCCCTCACCCAGAAGAGGTAGAAGGAGTCCTTCAGCTCCCTCGCGCCGAGTCTCGGCGGGAAGACCGCCATCGTCTTCTGCATTGCTGCTAGCTTCAGCGCCCTGGCAGTCTTCGCGGCTTTCGCCTTGTCGCCCTTCGGGGCCATGGCGGGGACGGCGAGGGAAGTCGACGGCGCTGGAGATGCTGGCGGCGGCGGAGGAAGGGCGGAGCGCTGCTCTCTTTCGACCTTCGGGGAGGAGGGGAGCAGCGGGGGTTTCTGGAGGTTGAAGAAGCAATGAGCTTATGGAAGGAACTGCCCCTGTTTCCCCTGCTTTTAAGGGGGAGAAGGGGACGTTCCGCATTTTCCCCATTAAAGAAACAGGCCACGATCGCTCCCACGACGCCGCAATCGACGCGTGCCGTTAGGGAGGGGCGCGGTGGATACGGAGTGGGATACGGCGCGCCGTGGGCCGCGTGTGCCTGTGCACTGTTTTGGGCCTGGCCCAACAGCGCTTGGCACCGTGTGTGGCCCAGGCCCGGGGGCTCCTGTCGGTGTACTAAAGTAGGGGTACCTTAGTATCCCGACTCGTGCACGGGCAGTAGCAGCGTCCCGTGGCATGGTTTGCCACGCGCTCGCCAAGGCCCACTATGGTTCCTTTCGAGCCATTGAAGAACAAAGTATTCAAGTTAAAGAAACAAGACCCCAGCAAGAGGAGCTTGCCGGGAAGGCCACTCCAGGCTCAAAACCACCCCTTTAACACAAGACCCTGGCAAGAGGAGCTTGCCAGGAAGGCCAAAACATGGCATTTCAGGAGACTTGCCGTGGCGCATCGCAGGCCCTGGCAAGGCCTGGAGAGCGACAAGCTCCTAGGCGCGACAAGTTAACAACCGCGACAAGGTGCAAGCCGCGGCAAGCTTCCACTACGTGCCCGCGCTCCAGCTCATCCTGCCACGCGTCGCCCTGGGACCCTCCCAGGTGCACGTGGCGGAAGGCTGAGCAGCCTGGGGTACACGGTGGCAAGCCGCGATGACGAGGCCACCTTCGTGGCGAACGGAGACGCCCTGACGGATGTTTTTTGCACTGTTTGGGGCGACGGCAACGGGCATTCAATGCCCTTGTCCCCCACCGTCAGGGTTAGGTACAGAATACTGTACATGCACTGTTCCAACTACCACCATTTTTACATTTTTACCCTCACCTTCGTTGCCACCTGTCGGTGACCCCTTTGACCTATAAAAAGAGGCCCATGCGCAACGTAGGGGGGGTTCCGATCTTCGATCACTCTCACGCTCGGTGTAGCTAGCAACGAGTACTGTAGCTCTTCTCGCTCCCGAGCCAAGAATACAATACAAACCAAGGCAGGAGTAGGGTTTTACGCATCCGTGCGGCCCGAACCTGGGTAAATTGCTCGCGTGCTTGCCTCGATCCACTCTTCGTGCTCCCTCCGCTCCCTTGCCGTACCGAAAAGGGGCTCCGGTCCCATAGGTGTTCGTGGGCGATCAGTTTCCCCGACAATACCTTACCGAAAACTGCCTATCATTTCCTTCTACTCCTCGTTGGGTTCGACAATCTTACTTATCGAAAGGACTACGATAGATCCCCTATACTTGTGGGTCATCAAGACTCTTTTCTGGCGCCGTTGCCGGGGAGTGAAGCGCCTTTGGTAAGGAAAAATTTATATAGTGTGCTGAAATTTATTGTCACTTGTTACTATGGCCCAAAATCCTTTGAGGGCTTGTTCGGGGTATCTTCACCCCGAACAGAAGAGCAAAGAGTTGCTCCACAACCTGCTGCACCTATTGAAAATGTTGGCTTTGAGATCCCTTCGGGTATGATAGAGAGACTGCTTGAAAATCCTTTACAGGAGACGGAACACCGCATCCCGATTTACATGTAAGCTATGTGGATGAAGTTTATGGATTATTTAAGCTTGCAGGTATGCCCGAGGATGTTATCAAGAAGAAGGTCTTCCCTTTATCTTTAAGGGAGATGCATTGACATGGTTTAGGCTATGCAATGATATGGGATCATGGAACTATAATCGTCTGAACTTGGAATTTCATCAGAAGTTTTACCCTGATGACCCACAACCGTAAGGGATCTATTGCAGCGTTTTCGATAAGTAAGAGTGTCGAACCCACCGAGGAGCAGAAGGTACTGATAAGCGATTCTGAGCAAGGAGTTACTGCAAGCACTGAAAGATAACTTTTTAGGGGTTTTCTTGATATAAGCAACAGGAAAGTAAAAGCAAGCAAAGTAAAACGCACCGAAGAGTAACAAGTGGCCCAATCCTTTCTAAGCAAAGGAGAGGCCTAGCAACTGGACTTATAAAGGCTAAAGTGTTCTTGAGGACACACGGGAGAGGTAGTCATGTGCTTTCATCATATTCCGTATCGGTGCTATGTGATGTGTTGATAAGTGTTGAGTGGGTGGATCTATGCTAGTACACTCTCTAGACTAAGATGAGTGCACTCTTATGATTAAACACCTTGCAAGAATCCGCAAATACAAGATAGTATTTAAGGCAAAAGCCTAACCATAGCAATACGATCGATGATCCATTGTTCCCTTGTGCAAAAGCGTGCGAACTGGGGTTCAGGTTTCTGTCACTCCGGCAACCCACCGTAAGCATTCTTTGTACACAATGTATTCCCCTAGGTCCTTAATAAGGCGAAGTGTTGAGTGTTCGACTCACACAACACCACTAGTAGAATAACAACACAACTTAAGTATCAAACAACACATATTACTTCAACAGCATATGACTACTAACAAAAAGAATTTTCCCATGTCCTCAAGAAATAAGGTAACTACTCACAAGACATAAAAGAGATCATGATCAGTGGAGATAAATGGATGATAAACAATCTGGACATAATAATATTTCTCCAACAAAACTCAATAGCATTCACCACAAAGTAGTAATCAACACCAATGGAGTAGAGAGGGTAGATAGTACGGGTTACAACGCAAGTTGCAATTGTGAGATGAGATTTGGATGAGGATGGAGATGGTGCTGATGTTGGGGATGATGTTGATGATGATCTCGATGATGCCCGTGACGATGGCGATGATCTCCCCTTCCGGGAGGTGATCTCCCCGGTGGAATCTGCCCGCCGGAGATGGCTTTTTCTTCTCTATAGGTTTCCGCCATGGAGCGGCGGCGGAACTCCATCAAAACTCTTCTTTTTAGGGTTTTCGGATAACGAGGAGTATATAGGCAAAAGGGGGCACCGGAGGTGGGCCAGGGGCTCGAGGCGCCCCCCCCGGCGCGGCCAGGGAGGGGCCCGCGCCAGGTGGCCGCCTAGGCACCCTGTGGCCCCCTCTGGTTGCTCTTTTGCGTGCCTTCGTGATCTGTCTGGAAAATACCCTCCGTCAATTTTCAGGTAATTTGGAGGTATTCTTCTTCAACAACTTGGCGTCCACTTTTTACCGCTGAATCCTGCGTCTGCTACTTTGGCACCGGAAAGTTGCAAACTGTGTAAAGTAAGCCAAAACAACATAAGAACATCATCATAATGTGAAATATATCAATGAAGAAGGATGAATTATGATACAAAATAGTGATGCATTTTGGACGTATCAACACCCCCAAGCTTAGACATCGCTTGTCCCCAAACGAATACTAAGCTCGGTAAACCTGTCCACAAGTTTAGAGAGTGAAGTGTCGATAAATAGAATACGGACAAGAAGCATCACAGTTTCTTCACCAACTCAAATATCCTCAACAGCAATCTTCAACTCATAAGGTCCTTATAAAAGAGAGTAACACTTATATTCGGAAGTTGGGCTAAGGAAACTCATCAAATCATGGAAAACATGTCCTTTGGTCAAAGAACAACTAATAGCTTTTACTTTTGTTCTTTCTCTTTATGTTTTGATGAGATTAATTGAAGCTTTTGAAAGAACATGTTATTAGGCAAGAAGTGAAAGTGTTAACACAAAGGAAGATGTTTGCTTTAGCTGGGCTTGACAAACAACTTACTTATCAAATGATAATGTCAACAAGGATATGATATGACAAATCTTAATGCAACTTTATATGAATGAATCCTCGTCAACATCAAATGTCTGCTCTCTTTAAGAATAGAAGGAAGTAGGAATAACTGACTCAACCTAAATGTCAGGACCCCGATTCTAAGTCACACCGATCTAGCTGTAACACGTCATATCACTTTGCGGCCTCACACACGGTAACCCCACGGGTGCCACCTTACCTGGCCCGGGACCGTTTGCGCATTTTGGCACACGTATATGACAGTGTCGCTAGCATCCATATGACAGAGAACCCGGGCCGACATGGCTAGTTATAAACCAAAAGTGGCACTAAATTACAGAGACAGGCATCCATGACCCAGCAACGAACGTGTCGGTCATCAACGTATGAACCGAAGTCGTAGCAAGCTACATGGACTTAAAGGAACAACACGTGACATTTCCCCTAAGGGACAGACACAGGAACGAAGAAGGACACGTGTCGGCCAGCCTACATGTTCCGAGCAGTAGCAAGCTACCAAGGCTCATTGGAATCACTAGGAGGCATTTCCCTGTAAGATAGGCTACCAAAGGAAAACAACTAGGTGTCGGATCCCACACATACCAAGCATTTCAATCATACACGCAATATGCTCAATATGTGCAAATACAACATTGCATCACAACAGAACTCTATGACTCAAAGTACTTTATTTTAAAAGGCTCCAAGAGCCATACATAACATATTCATACAGGTAGGGGTCACACGACCCAACACTCAAGTCATTCAGTCATACAAGCACAAGCGGAAGCTACATGTCTGAGTACAGACAACTTAGAAAATAAAACAGGCTTGGTGTAGCCTGACTATCTACAAGGCCCTTCACAAGCTCCAGATCACCGTCTGGGTGTCAAGCTACTCGTCGACGTCAACGTCTATGTAGAACCCATCAGCAGGGGCAGGGTTCTCCTCTGCAACAGTTATTAAGCAAACATGAGTACAAAGGTACTCAGCAAGTCTTACCACAGAACCTATCATACATGCAACATTATCAAAGGGGGATAGTGGAGTTTATAGCAGAATGCCAGCTTTGACCTTGGCTAACCTATACTATAACTCTCAACGGATTGCAAGATGTTATTACGAACACGAGTCCTCTAAACACCACATCAATACACTACCGAGGATCCTCTTCCGTCATCCTACGGAAGGGCCATCCACGGCACTCACACTTATCTTGAGTCTTTTAGTAGTAACCATCAACTTGTCTATGAACTGTAAGAGTAACCAAGTAGTTCGTACCGCGAACAACGGCTATTCGAATAGATTGATAACCATGTAGGGGTGTACTTCTTCACACATGTTTTCACCACTTAGCGTCTGCACACGACATGTGCTCGGCAGACTTCAAGCGAAAGCCGACGTGGGTGTAGACCACGACCTAACCAACCACTCAAGTCTCTCGTCCAGGTTTATCACCTATTTGGGTTCCATCCATGGGGAGATCCGGCCGGGGTGTCGCTCACGGCCCCAAACGATGTGTACAGGGTTCCCGAGTCACCAAACGGGCAACCGGTACACCGTGCCACGTACCTGTCGCATCACAGCCCACCCCGAGGGTCAGCGCTGTGCACGACCTCCAGTAAACTATAAACACCAGAAACTAGTTGCAACTCCTGGACAGAGTACAAGGGCAGTCAATAAGTCGAGCGGGGTCATATTTCAGGGCCCAATGTGTGGTAGTAACTGTAACTTGAATCACACACACAGATCTCGGGTCCTATGGACGATTCCAATGAAACAACCCACCATGTACTCCTACATGGCCTTTCATCGATACCTTTACCAAGCGTATTCCACACTTCCTTCTCTTATCGTAAGATCATTTCACTCTGATCCATCACCCAGATGAACCAGACCAGACACAACTCTAAGCATAGCAGGCAACATAAGTAAATAGCATGGTGGATCACACATCACATGGCTCAATCAACTCCTACACATGCTAGTGGGTTTCAACTATTTACTGTGGCAATGACAGGTCATGCAAGGGAATAGGGTTCAACTACCGCAGCAAGTAGCAGTTCATGCGCTGTTGCCTTAATGCAATAAAAGAGAGCAGGAGCGGGAAGATTGGGTTTGTATCGGAATGATCAATAATTGCTTGCCTGACAAGGTAGTTGTCGGGTACTGCTCTTCAACTGGATACGCGGCAGTATCCTCGGGGGCAGGACCTAACACAGGGAATACCGACGATACAATCATTAACAAACAAATGCAACAATATGATGCATGTTTATGACATGGCAAGATGCATGTGTGTTGGCTAATGCAACTAAGACCAGAAGGGTTTGAACCTATTTGAATCAAGGATTCAAATTGAAGTTCAAACTATTATTTAAATAAGTGCATTATCATGTTTTTTGATATATACAGCAAGTAAACTTGTTCAAACATGCATGAAACCAGTGCCATTAGAAAGATTGGATTTTTCTGATCATTTTTCATATATAAATCTTTTCCATCTGAGTTATGGTTGATTTTATATGATTTTTAGAAGTTTTGGGTATTTTATGGAATTTCCTGAATTATTTTTAAATCTAAAAAATCCCAGAAAAACCTTTACTGCGTCAGCATGACATCATGCTGACGTCAGCCAGTCAACAGGGCTAGTCCAAGTCAAACCTGACCAGTGGGTCCCTCTTGTCAGTGTCACAGCTAATTAACTGAGTTAATTATAGTTAAACTAAAACTAATTAGCTGTCAGTGGGGCCAGGGCCCACTTGTTAGTGACTAAACTAATTAACTAATTAAAATTAAAATAACACCTAAACTAGGTTTGACTTGCGGGCAGGGCCCACATGTCATTGACCCAGGGGGTCAAACCAGTGGTCAAAACAGGTCCAACTCGCCGGCGTTTAGCCGCCGGCGAGGCCAAACGCGGCGGCGCGCTTCGGAAAACGCCTACGGTGCACGGCTCGAGCTGCGGCTGGGTGCGTTGGATAGCCCTTGCTGTTGCGCGTCGGATGGAGGTGGTCGCCGGACCTGGGGTGGCCGGAGACGACGGCAACGAGCTCGACGGCGGCGACCGGCGTCGGGCGTGTGTGGAGAAATGGCTGCAGGGGCCTAGGCGATGCGTGCGTAGCACCGTTCGCATCTACGTGCTGTGGTGAGTACGTTGGACGGGTGCCAGTGACCAAATGGTCACCGGAGCATCACCGGCGGCGAGCACGGCGGCGGTGCGTGCGGTCGAGCTTCGTGCGATGTGTTACAGGGCAAAAGGAAGCCAACGGAGAGGGGGAGGAGGTAGCTAGGATCACAGGGGTTGCAGTGAGCACCGGAGCGAGCTCGGGGGTGGTCGGAGTTGGGCAGAACGGCGAGGGGGATCTCCGCGGCCGGAGTTGGGGAAGAAGAGGTCGGGGGCGTCTCCAGGGCGGGCGAGCGCTCGGGGCTCGGCCTGTTCGAAGCAGTCGAGGACGGCGGAGACGATGGACACCAGGGCGGAGCTCAGGGACGACGGTGGACGCGGCTTCTACGACGGTGCGATCACGGCGGCGTCGGCCATGGCGCGGGGAGAGCGGAGGAGAGGAGCTGGGGAGGAGGTGGAGGTGTCTGCGGGGTCGAGGAGGACGTGGAGGGTCGATCCAACCCTCCAGGACGGCGAGGGGATGAAGCAGGGCGGCGGGCAGCTGCGTGGCGCGCGGCGCGGTCGCCGTCGAGCACCTGCCTGCCTGCCTGGCCGAGCCAATCAGCTCGCTGGAGCGGCAGCTGGGCTGGGCCGGCTGGTGGGCCGGGTGGGCGCCAGGTAAGTTCTCTCTCTCCCCTTTTTTTTCTATTTTCTTTTCTGTTTCATTTCTTTTGCAACTTTGTTCAATTAATAAAATGCCTAAACATTTTTATAACTCATGACACTTGTCATACCTACTGTATATAGTATGAACAGTAGGAAACATTATAGTTCATGATTATTTGAGCATTTAAAATATTTTATAGCATTTAAATGCCCAAATTCAAATACCATAAGATTTAATCCAAAGCCCTAGATTGTCCTAGAAAATTGTGCACCATTTTTGGCAGAGGTTTAAGACCAAGGCAGAAATGATGAACATTTTGAAGGGCATTTTGGATACATTGGAAAATATTTTAGCAAACCCTAGTTGTTAGGGGAGGGGTGCTGGGGTTTCTGTTAATCCCATTTCAAGTTTCTTTGAAAGTAAACATGATGCACACACTAGTTAGGTCCTAATGCAAGTGCTAGCTAGGGATGTGACACTAAAACTAAGAGATAGGCCCCGCTCTAGGGAAGTAGGGAAAACTCATGTGCTATCCTTAAATCAAACAGAATGAAAACATGTTTTGAGAGGTGCATGATTTGTCAACGAATGCTAATAGATAACTCAATTACTTCTCAAGCTGGACAAGTTTCGAGGAACGGCTCCCGTACGGGGACGATCACATCCCCTTAATCTCCTTTGTTTATCACTGCCAAAAGTTTTCTGATTTCTCATGAACAAAGCGTGAAGGTGGGTTTGTTTGTTGTATTATCTTTTATGAGCCGGGCGCACTCATGCCAGTTCCTTCTCGTATTAGGGGTTTGCAGATTAGACATGCAATCCCAGGGTAAAACTTGTCCAACTTAATAAGATCATGAATTAACTATTACTTCCTCATGAGCTAAAACAGAGGCACAAAATAGAAGATTTTGAACATTTAAGAATAACACATAAATTCTATGCTTTAGGAGGTGGTAGTGGAATACCACGAATAGGAAGGTATGGTGGACTCATATGGAAGGTATTGGTTTAAGGGTATGGATGCACAAGCAGAATTCCGCTTAGTACAAAGTTTAGGCTAGCAAAGGCTTTGAGAGAACAGACAATTGATGATGACTAAGATGCAAAGCAATATAAAGCATAAACATTAAAATAAGCATAACACATCAAGTTGTCTTCCTTGTCAGCATAACACTTCAAGCATAATAACATAAAGGTTTTGGCTATGTCGATACTTTAAGAAAATCATGCTTGTTGTTATGACCAAAGCTATGTTTGCCAAGATTAAATAAAGTTTTCACAGCCATACCTGATATAAGGTCAATACTCCCCATAAGAATTATCATATAAGGTCGATTGCGTGAAGAGAATACCGAGTGTAGCAAAGGAACCAATAGAATTCTCATTAATATTCCATCATAGACGACTCCACACTCACGGATACAATCTCTCCACCGAAGGAGTGATAGACCTCAATGCACACACCTATTTCATATAATAACCTCCCTAGACATGATACGACTCTACTTGACTCTAAAAGACAAAAGATAAAGATAAAGATACCGGGCACTCCCCCAAGCTTGGAACAAGTCAAGGGAATGCCATTACCCAAGGAGATTTCACTACTCATTCTTGTTGACGTTGATCACGTAGTCCTCGGCGAAACGCTTCCATGGAAGGGGTTCTCCAGTCTCATATGAGAAGTTTGTCTCCTAAATCCTGCATGCAGCACCCATACCCATGCGCATAAACCTTAGTTCATACTCATAGTTCTGGTGATGTAGATCATAAATTTGCCCTTGGAGTTCTTCAATTCTTTCTTCAGATTCGGTGATGCTTTTCCACATCTCTTTCATCTCCTTCAGGAAGTAGGTCTTCAGCTCGTTGATGATGTCAAAGTTAGCTTCAACACCACGCTCGATCATCTTCTTGTACTTGAAGACTTCTTGCTCCACTTCTTCTAGCCTGGCCTGGATGCTCCCCTCCTTGATAGGTTCCTTCAGATCTTCTTGATGGAGGACACTGTCATCCATCCGAACAACCTGAGGGTGCTTCTTCACCACAACGAGGTAAGGGTTGATGACGTTGACGACGAACTTGTCCTTGGGGGAACTTGGAGAAGCAATGGCACCTAGGTCCAGCTGAAAGATTCCCTGGCAGAAACAGATCGAAAAGAAAAACACACGAAATTGCGAGATACGTTGCCAAAACAATCCGGGCAAATATATAGCAAAAATTTAAGCACAGAAAGGAAGGTAACAGGCTAAAGCGGGGTTGGAGACGGACTCCCGGGTGCCCAGGCGGCCTCCCGGCGTGGCCAGGAGGTAGGGCGCGCCAGGGGGCCGCCTGGGCCCCCTGGAGCTTGTCTCCGGCTCCACTTAGGCTTAGAATTTTACTAATTTTGCAAAAACTCATAATATGGAACTTTTATGGCGGTTCGCGATGTTTCCTTACCGTAATACATACCTTTTTCTTTATTCTGCTTCTGCTGGTGTCTGAAACAGGGCTGCAACATGTTCTTCGTGAGTTGTTGTGTATATCATATTCACATCAACATTGACAGGGTCTCCTGCTATGTAATGCTTAAGTCTTTGCCCATTCACAACTTGAGGTTTGGTGCCTTCAAAATTGTTAATCTTAATTGCACCAGACCGATAGACTTCTTCAATATGAAATGGCCCTTCCCACCTGGAAAGTAGTTTGCCTGGAGAAAACCTAAAACGGGATCTGATTGAAGAACCTTATGTGCGGTCCTCTTACCGGCATGATGTCCTCCATAGGGACTATCATGAGAACTTCAAAAGCTTCCTTACAATCTTCATCAAATACAAAAGGAACGTCCTTCTGGAGAAGATTAGTGAGGGGCCTCGAAGTCTTAGAAAAGTTTTTAATAAATCTTCTATAGAAACCAGCATGACCAAGAAAACTGCGAATACCTTTGATGTCCCTTGGATAGGGCATCCTCTCAATTGCTTCGATCTTGGCCTTGTCCACCTCAATTCCCCTTTCGGAAATCTTGGGACCAAGAACAATTCCTTCGTTAACCATGAAGTGGCACTTCTCCTAGTTGAGTACCAAATTTGTCTCCTCACATCTCTGCAAAACTTTATTAAGGTTGTGGAGACAATGGTCAAAGGAAGTTCCATAGACGGAGAAATCGTCCATGAAGACTTCCACAATCTCCTCACAGAAACCATGAAAGATAGCAGACATACAGCTTTGAAAAGTAGCAGGGGCATTACATAAACCAAAAGGCATACGCCTGTAAGCATAAGTACCAAAAGGACAAGTAAAAGTGGTCTTCTCTTGATCAGCAGTGTTAACATGAATTTGAGAGAAGCCAGAATAGCCATCGAGGTAACAAATGTGGGTATTTTTGGATAACCTTTCAAGCATTTGGTCGATGAACGGAAGCGGGTAGTGATCCTTCCTGGTTGCCTTGTTCATCTTCCTGTAATCAATACACATTCTATATCCAATAATAATTCTCTGAGGTATTAGTTCATTCTTATCATTAGGAACCACAGTTGTACCTCCTTTCTTAGGAACACAATGTACCGGGCTTACCCACTTACTATCAGCTATAGGGTAGATAATACCTGCGGCTAGAAGCTTGAGAATCTCAGTTCTTACGACATCCATCATCTTCGGGTTCAACCGTCGTTGATGATCAACAACTGGTTTAGCATCAGGCTCAAGGTTGATAGTATGTTGACAGATAGATGGACTAATCCCCTTAAGGTCATCAAGGGTATAGCCAATTGCACCTCGGTGTTTATGAAGTACTTCCAATAGTCGCTCTTCTTCATATCCTGAAAGGTTAGAGTTGATAATAACAGGATATACTTTCTTTTCATCTAAATAAGCATACTTGAGCGTATCGGGAAGAGGTTTAAGGTCAAACACCGGGTCTTCTTTTGGTTTTGATAAAATTCCCAAAGGTTCAACCGGAAGGTTGCGCTTCAGGATAGCAGGTTGTCTCAAGAATATTTCATCTAGTTCATTTCTTTCCTGCATATGCAAATCATTCTCGTGGTCCTCCATATATTGCTGCAAAGGATAATTAGGGGGAATAGCAATAGAAGCAATACTTTCAATAATTTTATCATCACTAGGTAAATCGATACCACGAGGCTGCTTAGAGAACTTAGAAAAATTAAATTCATATGGCTCACCATCGAATTCAACAGAAACTTTGCCTTTCTTGCAATCTATTATAGCTCCACAAGTTCTAAGAAAAGGTCTACCAAAAATAATAGGAAAAAAATTGTCCCTCTCTGAACCAAGTACTAGAAAGTCGGTAGGGTATTTTACCTTTCCACATAGGACTTCAACGTCCCTCACAATTCCGATAGGAGAGATAGTTGTTCTGTTTGCAAGATGAATGGTAACATCAACTCCTTCAAGTTCACAAGGGGAAATCTCACCGATGATCTCTTCATAAAGTGAATAGGGGATAGCACTAGCACTCGATCCCAAATCGCATAGCCCATAATAATTGTGATCTCCTATTTTCACAGATACTACTGGAGTACCTGAAACTGGGCCTTTATTCTTGGCTGTGACAAGGTTAGTGGAAACAGCACAAAAATTTACATTGGAATCCAAAACATCATTAGTAACAAGGTCTTTAACCAATGCAACTTGAGGATCGACCTTGATCTGGTCCTCAGTCTCATCAATTCTTCTCTCACTTTTATTTATTATGCCTGTCACAAGAGAGTGCTCCCTTATCCTTGCGGGAAAAGGAGGCTTTTCATATATAACTGCAGGCAAAATAGGGTCAGCAACATGAATATCAATAGGTAGCTCTTTGAAAGGTTCATGATGCTGGACTCTCTTCTTTTTAAAAGAATCAACGTGAGAGGCAAAATCCTTACAGAAATCAACCATTAGATGGGAATCAAGACCAATCTTAGAGCAAAAAGTATTGAAGTAATCAGTTTTCACATAGCTCTCAATATAATCATGCTCATAATTTATAGCGGGTTCAATACCTTTATCGATTTCCCAATCTTCGGTATTCCTCTGGATCCTTTCAATGAGATCCCACCTTTCTTCAACACTCTTCGTCTGAAATACCCCACTAGAGGAGGCATCCAGCATCTCCTTATCCTAACGAGAAAGCCTGGCATAAAAATTTATAAGTATAATTTCCTTGGGGAGCTCATGAATAGGACATTTGAGCATTAGGGACTTCAATCTCCCCCAAGCTTGAGCAATGCTTTCTCCGCCACGAGACCTAAAGTTATAGATATAGTTCCTGTCTCGATGAATTTCATGGAGAGGATAAAACTTGGTATAAAAGAGAGACGTAAGCTCTTGCCAATCAAGCAAGTGTGAGTTATCGAGAAGCTTATACCAATCTGAAGCTTTATCTGTAAGCGATACGGAGAACAATTTCCTCATGACAAACTCCATTGATACACCTGCAAGCTTAAATAATGAACATAGTTGTGACAGACATAGAAAGTGTTCACCGGGATGTCTGTCTCCTGCATAACGATTAGCCAAAACATAATCGATAATACCAGATGGTATTTTATAGGGCACAATTTCAGTAGGGGGAGGAGCAACCACCATAGGTGTGGGGCGTCTTCCCACAAGCAACGATCCAATAGCAAGGTTGTCCATAAGGATAGAGAGCAGCAACAGCAAAATAAAAACAGAAATATAAAAACTTCCTTACCAGTTTCACTTTACCAATAGCGCTACACTCCCCGGCAACGGCGCCAGAAAACGGTACTTGATGACCCACAACCATAAGGGATCTATTGCAGCGTTTTCGATAAGTAAGAGTGTCAAACCCAACGAGGAGCGGAAGGTATTGATAAGCGATTCTGAGCAAGGAATTACTGCAAACACTGAAAGATAACTTTTTAGGGGTTTTCTTGATATAAGCAACACGAAAGTAAAAGCAAGCAAAGTAAAAGGCACTGAAGAGTAACAAGTGGCCCAATCCTTTCTGAGCAAAGGAGAGGCCTAGCAACTGGACTTATAAAGGCTAAAGTGTAATTGAGGACACACGGGAGAGGTAGTCATGTGCTTTCATCATATTCCGTATCGGTGCTATGTGATGTGTTGATAAGTGTTGAGTGGGTGGATCTATGCTAGTACACTCTCCAGACTAAGATGAGTGCACTCTTATGATTAAACACCTTGCAAGCATCCGCAAATACAAGATAGTATTTAAGGCAAAAGCCTAACCATAGCAATACGATTGATGATCCATTGTTCCCTTGTGCAAAAGCGTGCGAACTGGGGTTCAGGTTTCTGTCACTCCGGCAACCCACCGTAAGCATTCTTTGTACACAATGTATTCCCCTAGGTCCTTAATAAGGCGAAGTGTTGAGTGTTCGACTCACACAACACCACTAGTAGAATAACAACACAACTTAAGTATCAAACAACACATATTACTTCAACAGCATATGACTACTAACAACAAGACTTTTCCCATGTCCTCAAGAACTAAGGTAACTACTCACAAGACATAAAAGAGATCCTGATCAGTGGAGATAAATGGATGATAAACAATCTGGACATAATAATATTTCTCCAACAAAACTCAATAGCATTCACCACAAAGTAGTAATCAACACCGATGGAGTAGAGAGGGTAGATAGTACGGGTTACAACACAAGTTGCAATTGTGAGATGAGATTTGGATGAGGATGGAGATGGTGCTGATGTTGGGGATGATGTTGATGATGATCTCGATGATGCCCGTGACGATGGTGATGACGATGGCGATGATCTCCCCTTCCGGGAGGTGATCTCCCCGGCGGAATCTGCCCGCCGGAGATGGCTTTTTCTTCTCTGTAGGTTTCCACCACGGAGCGGCGGCGGAACTCCGTCAAAACTCTTCTTTTTAGGGTTTTCGGATAACGAGGAGTATATAGGGAAAAGGGGGCAGCCGGAGGTGGGCCAGGGGCTCCAGGCGCCCCCCCGGCGCGGCCAGGGAGGGGCCCGCGCCAGGTGGCCGCCTGGGCACCCTGTGGCCCCCCTCTGGTTGCTCTTTTGCGTGCCTTCGTGATCCGTATGGAAAATACCCTCCGTCAATTTTCAGGTAATTTGGAGGTATTCTTCTTCAGCAACTTGGCGTCCACTTTTTACCGCTGAATCCTGCGTCTGCTGCTTCGGCACCGGAAAGTTGCAAACTGTGTAAAATAAGCCAAAACAACATAAGAACATCATCGTAATGTGAAATATATCAATGAATAAGGATGAATTATGATACAAAATAGTGATGCATTTTGGACGTATCATACCCTATGGACCAGGTTCATCGTGATCGTAATTATATTTATAATTTCTGGCCTCGCGAAGGAGAAAGCATCGCTCAAGCTTGGGGGAGGCTTAAGTCAACGTTATATTCATGCCCCAATCATGAGCTCTCAAGAGAAATGATTATTCAAAATTGTTATGCTCGGCTTTCTCATAATAATCGCTCCATGCTCGGTACTTCTTGTTTTGGCTCTTATATGATGAAGACTATTGACTTCAAATGGGATTTATTGGAAAGAATTAAACGCAACTCTGAAGATTGGGATCTCGACGAAGGTAAGGAGTCATGTATGACCCCTAAGTTTGATTGTGTTAAAACTTTTATGGATACCGATGTTTTCCGTGAGTTTAGCACTAAATATGGACTTGACTCTGAGATAGTAGCTTCTTTCTGTGAATCTTTTGCTACTCATGTTGATCTCCCCAAGGAGAAGTGGTTTAAATACCATCCCCCTATTGAAGTAAAAGTAGTTGAACCTATTAAAGTTGAAGAAAAGACTATCACTTATAATGTTTATCATGTTATTCCTATTGCTTACATTGAGAAACCACCTTTCCCTGTTAGGATAAAGGATCATGCTCAAGCTTCAACTGTAGTTCGTAAGGGTAATACTAGAACACCTACACCCTCTGAGCAAATTAAAGTTGAACCTAGTGTTGCTATGGTTAAAGATCTTTTGGTAGAAGATTTAGATGGACATGTTATTTACCTCCAAGAAGAGTCTGCTAGAATAGCTAAACCCAATGCTAGGAACAAACATAAACCTATTGTAGGCTTGCATGTTATCTCTGTTAAGATAGGAGATCATTGTTATCATGGTTTATGTGACGTGGGTGCTAGCGCGAGTATTATCCCTTTTGATCTGTACAACGAAATTATGCATGATATTGCACATGTTGAGTTAGAAGGGATTGATGTTACTATTAAGCTTGCTAATAGAGATACTATTTCACTAGTTGGGATTGTTAGAGACATTGAAGTCTTGTGTGGGAAGGTTAAATACCCTGTTGATTTCCTTATTCTCAGTTCCCCACAAGATGAATTTTGTCCCATTATATTTGGTAGACCCTTCTTGAATACTGTTAATGCCAAGATAGACCGCGTGAAAGACATTGTCAATGTTGGATTAGGGGATATGTCTCATGATTTTAACTTTGCTAAATTCCGTAGACAACCCCTTGAAATGGCACCACCTAGTAAGGATGAAATTATTGGTCTTGCTTCTATTGCCGTGCCACCTAATGATCCGTTAGAACAATACCTGCTAGACCATGAAAATGATATGCATATTAATGAGAGAAGGGAAATAGATGAAATATTTCTTACACAGGGACCCGTACTGAAAAACAACTTGCCTGTTGAAATCCTAGGTGATCCTCCTCCACCCAAGGGTGATCCCATGTTTGAACTTAAACCTTTGCCTGATAATCTTAAGTATGTTTATCTTGATGAAAAGAAGATATATCTTGTCATTATTAGTGCTAACCTTTCAGAGCAGGAAGAAGAAAAATTATTTGAAACTATGAAGAAGCACCGTGCTGCTATTGGATATACTCTGGATGATCTTAAGGGCATTAGTCCCACTATATGCCAACACAAGATAAAATAGGAAGAAAATGCTAAACCAGTTATTGATCATCAGCGACGGTTAAAACGTAAGCTGAAAGAAGTGGTAAGAAAGGAAATACTAAAGCTTCTAGAGGCGGGTATTATCTATCCAGTTGCTGATAGCCAGTGGGTAAGTCATGTCCATTGTGTCTTAAAGAAAGGAGGTATGACTGTCGTCCCAAATGAAAAAGATGAATTGGCAAAGAATAGTTACATGTCATAGGATGGTAATTGATTTCCGTAAGTTAAATAAAGCTACTAAGAAAGATCATTATCCCTTGCCATTTATCGATCAAATGCTAGAAAGGTTATCCAAACATACTCATTTCTGCTTTCTAGATGGTTATTCTGGTTTCTCTCAAATACCTGTGTCAAAAGGGGATCAAGAAAAGACCACTTTTACTTGTCCTTTCGGTACCTTTCCTTATAGACGTATGCCTTTTGGTTTATGTAATGCACCTGCTACCTTTCAAAGATGCATGATGGCTATATTCTCTGATTTTTGTGAAAAGATTGTTGAGATTTTCATGGATGATTTCTCCGTTTACGGAACTTCTTTTGATGATTGCTTAAGCAACCTAGATCGAGTTTTGCTGAGATGTGAAGACCCTAACCTTGTCTTGAATTGGGAGAAGTGCCGCTTTATGGTTAATGAAGGCCTTGTCTTGGGACATAAAATTTCTGAAAGAGGTATTGAAGTTGACAAAGCTAAAGTTGATGCTATTGAAAAGATGCCCTACCCTATGGACATCAAAGGTATACAAAGTTTCCTTGGTCATGCTGGTTTTTATAGGAGGTTCATTAAGGACTTCTCCAAAATCTCTAGGCCTCTGACTAATCTCTTACAAAAATATATTCCTTTTGTCTTCGATGATGATTGTCTAGAAGCATTTGAAATACTTAAGAAAGCATTGATCTCTGCACCTATTGTCCAGCCTCCTGACTGGAATTTACCCTTTGAGATTATGTGCGATGCTACTATTATGATGTAGGAGCTGTTCTAGGGCAAAGAGTTGATAAGAAGTTGAATGTTATCCAGTATGCTAGTAAAACTCTAGATAGTGCCCAAAGAAATTATGCTACCACTGAGAAAGAATTTTTAGCAGTTGTATTTGCTTGTGATAAGTTTAGACCCTATATCGTTGATTCTAAAGTAACTATTCACACTGATCATGCTGCTATCAAATACCTTATGGAAAAGAAAGATGCTAAGCCTAGACTTATTAGATGGGTTCTCTTGCTGCAAGAATTTGACTTGCATATTATTGATAGAAAAGGAGCTGAGAACCCCGTTAAACACAACTTGTCTAGGTTAGAGAATATACTTGATGACCCACAACCTATTGATGATAGCTTTCCTTATGAACAATTAGCTGTCATAAATACTTCTCGTACTGCTCCATGGTATGCTGATTATACTAATTATATTGCTGCTAAGTTTATACCTCCTAGCTTCACATACCAGCAAAAGAAAAAGTTCTTCTATGATTTGAGACATTACTTCTGGGTTGACCCACATCTTTATAAAGAAGGAGTGATGACCCACAAGTGTAGGGGATCTATCATAGTCCTTTCGATAAGTAAGAGTGTCGAACTCAACGAGGAGCAGAAAGAAATGATAGGTGGTTTTCAGTAAGGTATTTTCTGCAAGCAGTGAAATTATAGGTAACAGATAGTTTTGTAATAAGATAATTGGTAGCAAGTGACAAAGGGTAAAAGTAAATAAGGTGCAGCAAGGTGGCCCAATCCTTTTTGTAGCAAAGGACAAGCCTGGACAAACTCTTATGCAAGATAAAGCGCTCCCGAGGACATATGGGAATTATCGTCAAGCTAGTCTTCATCACGATCATCTGATTCACGTTCGGTACTTTGATAATTTGGTATGTGGGTGGCCCGGTACTTGGGTGCTGCCCTTACTTGGACAAGCCTCCCACTTATGATTAACCTCTAATGCAAGCATCCGCAACTACAAAAGAAGTATTAAGGTATACCTAACCATAGCCTGAAACATATGGATCCAAATCACCCCCTTACGAAGCAACGCATAAACTAGGGTTTAAGCTTCTGTCACTCTAGCAACCCATCATCTACTTATTACTTCCCAATGCCTTCCTCTAGGCCCAAATAATGGTGAAGTGTCATGTAGTCGACGTTCACATGACACCACTAGAGGAGAGACAACATACATCTCATCAAAATATCGAACGAAGACCGAACTCACATGACTACTAATAGCAAGACTTCTCCCATGTCCCCAGGAACAAAAGTAACTACTCACAAGACGTAATATTGTTCATGATCATAGGGGTATTAATATGCATAATGGATCTGAACATATGATCTTCCACCAAATAAACTAACTAGCATCAACTACAAGGAGTAATCAACACTACTAGCAACCCACAGGTACCAATCTGAGGTTTGGGTAAAAAGATTGGATACAAGAGATGAACTAGGGTTTGAGAGGAGATGGTGCTGGTGAAGATGTTGATGAAGATAACTCTCCCCAAGATGGGAGAGTTGTTGGTGATGACGGCGGTGACGATTTCCCCCTCCCGGAGGGAAGTATCCCCGGCAGAACAGCTCAGCCGGAGCCCTATATTGGTTTCCGCCTCGGTTCCGCATCGGGACAGCGGCGTCTAGTCCCGAAAGCCTCCCCTTGATTTTTTCCAGGTCAAAACGCTTCATATAGGATAAGATGGACACCGGGGGCCCACCGGCTGGCCCTCGAGGCAGGGGGCGCGCCCTAGGAAGGGGGGCGCGCCCCCACCCTCGAGGCCAGCCAGTGGCCCCTCTCGTGGGTTTCTTTCACCAGATATTTTTTATATTTTCCGAAACAATGTTCTGTGGAGTTTCATGGCTTTTGGAGTTATGTAGAATAGGTTTCCAGAGTTTGCTCCTTTTCCAGCCCAGAATTCCAGCTGCCGGCATTCCCCCTTCGTCATGTAAACCTTGTAAAATAAGAGAGAAAAGGCATAAGTGTTGTGGCAAAACATGTATGAACAACCCATAATGCAATAAATATCAATCTTATAAGCATGATGCAAAATGGACGTATCAACTCCCCCAAGCTTAGACCTCGCTTGTCCTCAAGGGGAAGCCGATATCGAAAAATATGTCCACAAGTTTAGAGATAGAGGTGTCGATAAAAACAAAATACGGACATGAGGGCATCATGATCATTCTCATAACAGCAACTTATATAAATATAGTCATATGATTCTTATCCTAAAGTAACAATTCATCCACAATATCAGGTATGCATCATAAACTTCATTGGAAACTAACAAACTTTGGTCTTGGTCATTGAAGGAATTGCAATTTATTGTAACATCGGAAAGAGTCAAATTAAGAGCTTTTCAGCAAGCCTACATACTCAACTATCATATAGTCTTTCACAATTGCTCACACTCACGCAATACTTATGTTGATGGAGTTTTAATCGGACACCGAGAAAAATAGGGGCTTATAGTGTTGCCTTCCAACCTTTTACCTCAAGGGTAATGTCAACAGTAATAGACCAAGAAGACTTACATCCAAGTGGGTATATATGTCAGGATCTTTCCAACATAATGTGCTTACCAAAGGATAAAATGTAAAAAGGAAAGGCGAAATTCACCTTGACCCTTATAAGGCAAGAATAAAAGATAGGCCCTTCGCAGAGGGAAGCGGAGGTTGTCATGTGTTTTTATGGTTGGATGCACATAGTCTTAGCATAGAAGAACTTCGCTTTATATTGCCACTTGTGATAAGGACCTTTATTATGCAGTCCGTCGCTTTTATTACTTCCATATCACAAGCTCGTATAAAGCTAATTTATCCCACACTAATAAATCATACATATTTTAGTGGGTTTGCAACATGACAACTTACTTGGAAGGATCTTTCTCAATCTATAGGTAGGTATGGTGGACTCTCATGGCAAAACTGGGTTTAAGGATATATGGAAGCACAAGTAGTATCTCTACTTAGCGCGAGGAGTTTTGGCTAGCATGAGGGAGAAAGGCAAGCTCAACATGTTGGAAGATCCATGACAATATACTTCATTTCGGATATAAGAAGACATAACCCATTATGTTATCTTTCTTGTCCAACATCAACTCTTTAGCATGTCATACTTTAATGAGTGCTCACAATCATAAAAGATGTCCAAGATAGTATGTTTTTATGTGAAGCCTCTCTTCTTTTATTACTTCCTATTAATTGCAACGATGACCAAAACTATGTTTGTCACCTCCCAACAACTTTTATTTATCATACCCTTGTATGTGATGTCATTACTTCCCATAAGATCGATATGATCTCTTTGATACTCTTTTTTTTTCTTTCTTTTTATCATGACCCAGGTGAGGAAATCAAGCCCTTGACTCAACACTAATCTTTATTATATAGCTCACGGACTCGATTACAAAGGATAAAGCTCACAACTAGATCATGCTAACTTTATTCTAATAGATCAAGATACTATCAAAAGGATCGAACTAAGTAAAACGGTAAGTATAGGAGTGATGGTGATACGATACCGGGGTCACTCCCCCAAGCTTGGCAGTCGCCATGGGGAGTGCCCATACCCATATGATTATGTCTCCTTCTTCGGGGTTGGAGATGATGGCTTTTTTCTCAGCTTACGCTTAAGGGCAGAATTTTGCTCCTTCAGATCATTGATCTCCTGCTCAAGGTTTAATATCTTCTTGCATAATGCCTACTTGTTTTCCTGCAAGAGGTTAAAAGGGATAAATTCGATCTTAGGTTTCTTTACTCTGTCGGGGAGGTTCGACTTTTTGAACTCCACATGCATGTCCCCCGGTTGAGGTAGTGGGACTTCTTCTTCATCCGAGCTAGTCCAATCCTTCCTCTTTAAATCATGATCCTCTTCTTCTTCTTCCGTGGTCCAACCACAATGCTCCAAATCACCATAGACCTTAGGGTCAGCAAGGGAATCAGCCACATAGCTTTCTCCCTCCGAATCCTGGGACGACATGTTGCCTTTATCTGTGACAGAAAATGGTTGAAACGAAAACAGAGGATTTCTGCGTGATACAGAGGTCAAAACCTTCGGGAGTATATATAATGAATTTTCCCCGAACAAAAGGAGTAACTCACAAGAAAACGGAGTCCAGGGCACACACGGGGTGCCCTCGAGGCAGGGGGCGCACCCTGGGAAGGGGGGCACGCCCCCTACCCTCGAGGAGGCCCCGTGTCTCCTCCGCACTGCGGTTTATTTTTCTATTTTTCTAAATATTCCAAAACGGAGAAAAATGGCCTTTAGAACTGTTTTGGTGTCGGTTTACTTACCGTATCACGTACCTTTTCCTTTTCGAAGGCTGAATCATTCTGGAAAGTGTCCCTTATGTATTCCTCCGGGGTTATGGTTTCAATAATATTAGTTTCAACATTTATAGGATTACCTGAGATGTAATGTTTGATCCTTTGACCATTCACCACCTTCGGATTTGTGCCTTCGAAGTTGTTGATTTTTATAGCACCAGAACAATAGACCTCCTCGATAACGTAAGGTCCCTCCCACTTGGAGAGAAGTTTTCCTGCAAAAAATCTTAAACGAGAGTTGTATAGCAAAATAAAATCACCTACGTTAAACTCACGCTTTTGTATCCTTCTGTCATGCCATCTTTTAACTTTTTTTAAATAACTTGGCATTCTCGTAGGCCTGGGTTCTCCATTCATCGAGACAGCTAATATCAAATAGCCTCTTTTCATCGGCAAGTTTGAAATCATAATTGAGCTCTTTGATTGCCCAATATGCCTTATGTTCTAGCTCAAGAGGTAAGTGACAAGCTTTTCCATATACCATCTTATATGGAGACATAACCATAGGATTTTTGTATGCAGTTCTATAGGCCCATAATGTTGGTGAACATAGTATTTTCAAAATTTTCCTACGATCACGCAAGATCTATCTACTAGATGCATAGCAACGAGAGGGGAGTGTGTGTCTACGTACCCTCGTAGACCGAAAGCGGAAGCGTTTATCAACGCGGTTGATGTAGTCGTGCACCTTCACGATCCGTCCCGATCTAGTACCGAACGTACGGCACCTCCGCGTTCAGCACACGTTCAGCTCGATGACGTCCTCACCTTCTTGATCCAGCAAGACGGGCGAAGTAGTAGATGAGTTCCGGCAGCACGACGGCGTGGTGACGGTTGTTGATGAAGAACAATCTCTGCAGGGCTTCGCCAAGCACTACAGAAACTATACGGAGGATAAACTAGAGGGTCGGGGTAGCCGGCACACGGCTTGGTGTATCTTGATCTGTCTTGGGTGCTAGCCCTACCCCTCTATTTATATGTTGAGCCCTGGGGTCGAAACTTGGAGCAAAAGCCTCCTCAAAGTCGGTTTTGCCCGAAAGGAAAGAGTCCCACTCGGACTCCAGGGCTAGACGCCAGGGTTCACGGCGTCTACCCCCTAGACGCCAGGGTTCCTGGCATCTAGCCTCTGGTCTCCGCAAATCTTCCTTTTGCACTTTCCTAAAGCCTCATGGGCTTTCCCCTTTGGCCCAAATAAAGTGTTCTCGTACCCAAACACTTCGGGAAACATCCGAAACCCCTTTCAGTGAAGTCCGGAACCCTTCCGGAGGTCAAACACTATTATCCCATATATTAATCTTTATCTCCGAACCATTACAGAGTTCCTCGTCATGTCCGTGATCACATCCGGGACTCCGAATAACATTCGGTCACCAACATACATAACTCATTAAATACTATATCGTCAACGAACGTTTAAGCGTGCGGACCCTACGGGTTCGAGAACTATGTAGACATGACCGAGACATTTCTCCGGTCAATAACCAATAGCGGAACCTGGATGCCCATATTGGCTCCTACATATTCTACGAAGATCTTTATCGGTCGAACCGCATAACAACATACATTGTTGCCTTTGTCATCGGTATGTTACTTTCCCGAGATTCGATCATCGGTATCTCAATACCTAGTTCAATCTCGTTAACGGCAAGTCTCTTTACTCGTTCCGTAATACATCATCTCGTGACTAACTCATTAGTCATTTGCTTGCAAGGCTTATTATGATGTGCATTACCGAGAGGGCCCAGAGATACCTCTCCGACACTCGGAGTGACAAATCCTAATCTTGATCTATGACAACACCACGAATACTTTCGGAGACACCTGTAGAGCATCTTTATGATCACCCAGTTACGTTGTGACGTTTGATAGCACACAAGGTGTTCCTACGGTATTCGGGAGTTGCATAATCTCATAGTCATAGGAACATGTATAAGTCATGAAGAAAGCAATAACAGTAAAACTAAGCGATCATAGTGCTATGCTAACGGATGGGTCTAGTCCATCACATCATTCTCCTAATGATGTGATCCCGTTGATCAAATGACAACTCATGTCTATGGTTAGGAAACATAACCATCTTTGATCAATGAGCTAGTCTAGTAGAGGCATACTAGGGACACTCTGTTTTGTCTATGTATTCACACATGTACTAAGTTTCCGGTTAATACAATTCTAGCATGAATAATAAACATTTATCATGATGTAAGGAAATATAAAATAACAACTTTATTATTGCCTCTAGGGCATATTTCCTTCACATAATGCATCATCTAGTTTCTTGGACCAATTCTTTCTAGACCTATTAACTGTCTTTTGCAAGATTAATTTCAACTCCCTATTACTTAGTTCTACTTGACCACTACTCTGTGGGTGATAAGGTGATGCAATTCTATGGTTGACATCGTACTTAGCAAGCATCTTACGTAAAGCACCATGAATAAAATGTGAATCACCATCAGTCATTAGATATCTAGGGACTCAAGACCTCGGAAATCTAACTTCTTTAAGCATCTTAATAGAGGTGTTGTGATCAGCACTACTAGTTGGAATAGCTTCTACCCACTTAGTAACGTAATCAACATCAATTAGGATATGTGTGAACCCATTAGAGGCAGGAAAAGGTCCCATATAATCAAAGCCCCAAACATCAAATGGTTAAATAACAAGTGAATAGTTCATAGGCATTTCTTGACGTTTACTAATATTACCAATTCTTTGACATTCATCACATGATAAGACAAACTTACGGGCATCCTTGAAGAGAGTAGGCCAATAAAAACCGGATTGCAATACCTTGTGTGCAGTTCTGTCTCCCGTATGGTGTCCTCCATAGGCTTCGGAGTGGCACTTGCGTTGGATTTGTTCCTGTTCATGCTCAGGCACACAACGTCTAATAATACCATCTACTCCTTCTTTATAAAGATGTGGGTCATCCCAAAAGTAATGGCTCAAATCATAGAAGAACTTTTTCTTTTGCTGGTATGTGAAGCTAGGAGGTATAAATTTAGCAACAATGTAATTAGCATAATCAGCATACCATGGAGCAGTACGAGAAGTACTTATGACAGCTAGTTGTTCATCAGGAAAGCTATCATCAATAGGTTGTGGGTCATCAAGTATATTCTCTAACCTAGACAAGTTATCTGCTACGGGGTTCTCAGCTACCTTTCTATTAATAATATGCAAGTCAAATTCTTGCAGCAAGAGGACCCATCTAATAAGTCGAGGTTTAGCATCTTTCTATTCCATAAGGTATTTGATAGCAGCATGATAAGTGTGAATAGTTACTTTAGAATCAACGATATAGGGTCAAAACTTATCACAAGCAAACACAACTGCTAAAAATTCTTTCTCTGTGGTAGCATAATTTCTTTAGGCACTATCTAGAGTTTTACTAGCATACTGGATAACATTCAATTTCTTATCAACTCTTTGCCCTAAAACAACTCCTACAATATAATCACTAGCATCGCACATAATCTCAAAGGGTAAATTCCAGTCAGGAGGCTGGACAATAGGTGCAGAGATCAATGCTTTCTTAAGTATTTCAAATGCTTCTAGACAATCATCATCAAAGACAAAAGGAATATCTTTTTGTAAGA
This sequence comes from Secale cereale, assembly GCA_902687465.1. NCBI lineage: Eukaryota > Viridiplantae > Streptophyta > Magnoliopsida > Poales > Poaceae > Secale > Secale cereale. The sequence continues at coordinate 766,739,759 of LR738712.1, forward strand.
GATTAGTCAGAGGCCTGGAGATCTTGGAGAAGTCCTTAATGAGCCTCCTATAAAACCCGGCATGACCAAGGAAACTACGTATAGCTTTGATATCCTTAGGGCATGGCATCTTTTCAATAGCATCCACTTTAGCCTTGTCAACTTCAATACCTCTTTCAGAAATTTTATGTCCCAAGACAATGCACTTCTCCCAATTCAAGACAAGGTTAGTGTCTTCACATCTCTGCAAAACTCAATCAAGGTTTCTTAAGCAATCATCAAAAGAAGTTCCGTAAACGGAGAAATCATCCATGAATAGCTCAACAATCTTTTCACAAAAATCAGAGAATATAGCCATCATGCATCTTTGAAAGGTAGCAGGTGCATTACATAAACCAAAAGGCATACGTCTATAAGCAAAGGTACCGAAAGGACAAGTAAAGGTGGTCTTTTCTTGATCCCCTTTTGACACAAGTATTTGAGGGAAACCAGAATAACCATCTAGAAAGCAGAAATGAGTATGTTTGGATAACCTTTCTAGCATTTGTTCAATAAATGGCAAGGGGTAATGATCTTTCTTAGTAGCTTTATTTAACTTACGGAAATCAATTACCATCCTATAACATGTAACAATTCTTTTCGGGATCAATTCATCCTTATCATTAGGGACGACAGTCATACCTCCTTTCTTAGGAACACAATGGACAGGACTGACCCACTGACTATTAGAAATGGGATAGATAATACCTGCTTCTAGGAGCTTTAGTATTTCCTTCCTTACCACTTCTTTCATCTTAGGATTTAACCATCGCTGATGATCGATAACTGGTTTAGCATTTTCTTCTAATTTTATCTTGTGTTGACATATAGTGGGACTAATGCCCTTAAGATCATCCAAAGTATATCCAATAGCAACTCGGTGCTTTTTCAGAGTTTTCAATAATCTTTCTTCTTCTTGCTCTAAAAGGTAAGCACTAATAATAACATGATATATCTTCTTTTCATCAAGATAAACATACTTAAGATAATCAGGCAAAGGTTTAAGTTCAAACACGGGATCACCCTTGGGTGGAGGAGGATCCCCTAGGATTTCAACAGGCAAGTTGTTTTTCAATACGGGTCCCTTTGTAAGGAATATTTCATCTATTTCCCTTCTCTCATTCATATGCATATCATTTTCATGGTCTAGCAAGTATTGTTCTAAAGGATCATTAGGTGGCACGGCAATAGAAGCAAGACCAATAAGTTCATCCTTACTGGGTGGAGACATATCCCCTAATCCAACAGTGACAATGTCTTTCACACAGTCTATCTTGGCATTAACAGTATTCAAGAAGGGTCTACCAAATATAATGGGACATAATTCATCTTGTGCGGAACTGAGAATAAGGAAATCGGCAGGATATTTAACCTTCCCACACAAGACTTCAACGTCTCTAACAATCCCAACTGGTGAAATAGTATCTCTATTAGCAAGCTTAATAGTAACATCAATCCCTTCTAACTCAATAGGTGCAATATCATGCATAATTTCGTTGTACAGATCAAAAGGGGTAATACTCGCATTAGCACCCACGTCACATAAACCATGATAACAATGATCTCCTATCTTAACAGAGATAACATGCAAGCCTACAACAGGTTTATGTTTGTTCCTAGCATTGGGTTTAGCTATTCTAGCAAACTCTTCTTGGAGGTAAATAACATGTCCATCTAAATCTTCTACCAAAAGATCTTTAACCATAGCAACACCAGGTTCAACTTTAATTTGCTCAGAGGGTGTAGGTGTTCCAGTATTACTCTTACGAACTATAGTTGAAGCTTGAGCATGATCCTTTATCCTAACAGGGAAAGGTGGTTTCTCAATGTAAGCAGTAGGAATAACAGGATCTACATTATAAGTGATAGTCTTTTCTTCAACTTTAATAGGTTGAACTACTTTTACTTCAATAGGGTGATGGTATTTAAACCACTTCTCCCTGGGGAGATCAACATGAGTAGCAATGGATTCACAGAAAGAAGCTACTATCTCAGAGTCAAGTCCATATTGAGTGCTAAACTCACGGAAAACATCGATATTCATAAAAGCTTTCACACAATCAAACTTAGGGGTCATACCAGACTCCTTACCTTCGTCAAGATCCCAATCTTCAGAGTTGCATTTAATTCTTTCCAATAAATCCCATTTGAACTCAATAGTCTTCATCATATAAGATCCAGAACAAGAAGTATCGAGCATGGAGCGATTATTATGAGAAAGCCGAGCATAAAATTTTTGAATGATCATTTCTCTTGAGAGCTCATGATTGGGGCATGAATATAACATTGACTTATGCCTCCCCAAGCTTGGGCGATGCTTTCTCCTTCGTGAGGCCAGAAATTATAAATATAATTACGATCACGATGAACCTGGTGCATAGGGTAGAATTTCTGATGAAATTCCAACTTCAGACGATTATAGTTCCATAATCCTATATCATGGCATAGCCTAAACCATGTCAATGCATCTCCCTTCAAAGATAAAGGGAAGACCTTCTTCTTGATAACATCCTCGGGCATACCTGCAAGCTTAAACAATCCACAAACTTCATCCACATAGATTAGATGTAAATCGGGATGCAATGTTTCGTCTCCTGTAAAGGGATTTTCAAGCAGTTTCTTTATCATACCCGAAGGAATATCAAAGCAAACATTTTCAGTAGGTGCAGTAGGTTGAGGAGCAACTCTTTGCTCTTCTGCTCGGGGTGAAGATACCCCGAACAAGCCCCTCAAAGGATTTTGAGCCATAGTAACAAGTGACAATAAATTTCAGCACACTATATAAATTTTTCCTTACCAAATTCCACTTACCAGAGGCGCTTTACTCCCCGGCAACGGCGCCAGAAAAGAGTCTTGATGACCCACAAGTGTAGGGGATCTATCATAGTCCTTTCGGTAAGTAAGAGTGTCGCACCCAACGAGGAGCAGAAGGAAATGATAGGCGGTTTTCAGTAAGGTATTTTCTGCAAGCACTGAAATTATAGGTAACAGATAGTTTTGTAATAAGATAATTGGTAGCAAGTGACAAAAGGTAAAAGTAAATAAGGTGCAGCAAGGTGGCCCAATCCTTTTTGTAGCAAAGGACAAGCCTGGTCAAACACTTATGCAAGGTAAAGCGCTCCCGAGGACATATGGGAATTATCGTCAAGCTAGTTTTCATCACGATCATCTGATTCGCGTTCGGTACTTTGATAATTTGGTATGTGGGTGGACCGGTGCTTGGGTGCTGCCCTTACTTGGACAAGCCTCCCACTTAAGATTAACCTCTAATGCAAGCATCCGCAACTACAAAAGAAGTATTAAGGTAAACCTAACCATAGCCTGAAACATATGGATCCAAATCAGCCCCTTACGAAGCAACGCATAAACTAGGGTTTAAGCTTCTGTAACTCTAGCAACCCATCATCTACTTATTACTTCCCAATGCCTTCCTCTAGGCCCAAATAATGGTGAACTGTCATGTAGTCGACGTTCACATAACACCACTAGAGGAGAGACAACATACATCTCATCAAAATATCTAACGAAGACCAAACTCACATGACTACTAATAGCAAGAGTTCTCCCATGTCCTCAGGAACAAAAGTAACTACTCACAAGACATAATATTGTTTATAATCAAAGGGGTATTAATATGCATAATTGATCTGAACATATGATCTTCCACCAAAAAAACCAACTAGCATCAACTACAAGGAGTAATCAACACTACTAGCAAACCACAGGTATCAATCTGAGGTTTGGGTACAAAGATTGGATACAAGAGATGAACTAGGGTTTGAGAGGAGATGGTGCTGGTGAAGATGTTGATGAAGATAACTCTCCCCAAGATGGGAGAGTTGTTGGTGATGACTGCGGTGACAATTTCCCCCTCCCGAAGGGAAGTATCCCCGACTGAACAGCTCTGCCGGAGCCCTAAATTGGTTTCCGCCTTGGTTCCGCCTCGAGACGGCGGCGTCTGGTCCCGAAAGCCTCCCCTTGATTTTTTCCAGGTCAAAACGCTTCATATAGGAGAAGATGGACACCGGGGGCCCACCGACTGACCCTCGAGGTAGGGGGGCGCGCCCCCACCCTCGAGGCCAGCCAATGGCCCCTCTCGTGGGTTTCTTTCGCCGAATATTTTTTATATTTTCCGAAACAATGTTCTGTGGAGTTTCAGGGATTTTGGAGTTGTGCAGAATATGTTTCCAGAGTTTGCTCCTTTTCCAGCCCAGAATTCGTGCTGCCGTCATTCCCCCTTCTTCATGTAAACCTTGTAAAATAAGAGAGAAAAGGCATAAGTGTTGTGGCAAAACATGTATGAACAGCCCATAATGCAATAAATATCAATCTTATAAGCATGATACAAAATGGACATATCAAGGAGTAGATGGTATTATTAGACGTTGTGTACCTGAGCATGAACAGGAACAAATCCTACGCAAGTGCCACTCCGAAGCTTATGGAGGACACCATGCGGGAGATAGAACTGCTCTCAAGGTATTGCAATCCGGTTTTTATTGGCCTACTCTCTTTAAGGATGCCCGTAAGTTTGTCTTATCTAGTGATGAATGTCAAAGAATTGGTAATATCAGTAGACGTCAAGAAATGCCCATGAATTATTCACTTGTTATTGAACCATTTGATGTTTGGGGCTTTGATTATATGGGACCTTTTCCTGCCTCTAATGGGTACTGATGTCTACACACGCTTCTATTTCTTGTAGACTATGTTGGGCCTCCAAGCGCAGAGGTTTGTAGGACAGCAGCAATTTCCCTCAAGTGGATGACCTAAGGTTTATCGAACTCAGGGAAGTAGAGGTTGAAGATGGTCTCTCTCAAGCAACCCTGCAACTAAGATACAAGAAGTCTCTTGTGTCCCCAACACACCTAATACAACTAGGAGTTGTATAGGTGCACTAGTTCGGCGAAGAGATGGTAAAATATGGATGATAGGAGTGGCAAAGCAAAGTAATATAAATCTGTAATAAAAAGTGCAGCAAGCAAACAAGTGGTAAACGTGAGCACAAATGGTATTGCAATGGTGGAAACAAGGCCTAGGCTTCATACTTCCACTAGTGGCAACTCCCAACAACATTAACATAGTCTAATCACATGATATTTCCCATAAAACATGCAATGGAGACGCACTCGGAGGTCATTCCTTTGTGGTCAAGAGAGGACGAGAATTATGTAGGGCTACAAAAGCACACCTCAAAGTTCGTAGTTCTCAATCTATGGATTTCCCAATGTCACCGCGGCCATCCAAAGAGAGTACCACAATCACCACAACATATCTCAAGGATAGTCAAAGACAAGCACCAAGAGACTCTCAATCTTCAATCAACAGACAAAAGAGGAAATCACTCATGAAAATATTCTTCTAATGCATGTCCAATAGACCGCTGTCACCTTGGTCTCGGGGATTATACTAGATAAAGACAAGTGAGTACATAAATCCAATACATAGAGGAAGGGGAAATATCATGGGATCACCCTAGATTAACATAGCCTATGATCACAACGAAGATCGCATCATGGGAGAGAGAATTGACCACATAGCTACTGGTAGAAACCTCAGCCCCGAGGAGGAACTACTCCCGCATCATGGAGGGAGGAAGCAACGTCGATGGAGATGAATCCGGGGGCACTTCCCCGTCCCGGCAGGATGCCGGCACATGAATTCTGGTCCCCCGAAACTTGGTGGCGATGGTGGCGGAGATCGGAATTGCTTCTGGAGAAAAGGGTTCTGGAATCAGGGTTTCCGCGACGGGAGAATAAATAGGAGGCCAAATAGGGCACCAGAGGAGGTGGGAGCCCCCCAGGCGGCCCCCCCGGCGCGGCAGGGGTGGGGCCGCGCCATCAGGGCGCCTGGGGCCCCTCTGGCCCCCCTCTGGCCCCACTTCTGGCACATGGAAGCTTCTGGAGCGCTGATTTTTTATATATTTTTCCCGGAATTTTTCTGGCAATTTAAGTAATGGGAAAACTTGAAATACAAAAACAGCAGAAAACAAAAACTGGCACTGGGGTGCACTGAGTTAATAGGTTAGTCCAAATATGATCAAAAGTGTATGAAAGTGTATCAAAAGCATAGCAATATCACCCAAAACATGCATGGAGCAAGCAGAAATTATAGATACGTTTGGGACGTATCAACATCCCCAAGCATAATTCCTGCTCGTCCTCGAGTAGGTAAATGATAACAAGCACAATTTCTGTGGTGACATTGTCGGTGTACTAAGTACCCCAACTTGTGCACGGGCAGTAGCAGCTTCCCGTGGCAGGGCTTACCACGTGCTCGCGGGGAACCTTTCTGGTCCCTATGGGGCCATTCAAGAACAAAGTATACAAGTCAGAAGATCAAGGCCCCGGCAAGAGGAGCTTGCCGGGAAGGCCGCACCAGGCTCAAGGTTATCACTTTAGCACAAGACCCTGGCAAGAAGAGCTTGCCAGGAAGGCCAAGGAATGCATACCTCAAGAGATGCCTCGGCGCATCATGCGCCACGGCAGGACCCGGTGAGCGACAAGCTTCCGTGCCCGGCAAGATCACGACCCCGGCAAGGTGCTTGCCGGGGAAACCTACGCTGTGTGCCCACGCTCCAGATCGTCTGCCCACGCGTCGCCCTGGGGCCCTTCCAGGGACGCGTGGCGGACGGCTGTGCAGCCTGGGGCACACGGTGGCAAGCCACGGTGACGAGGCTACCGCCGTGGCGAACGGAGAAGCATGGACGGACGCTTTTGGGAGCGACGGCGACGGGCATTTAATGCCCTTGTCCCCCACTGTCAAAGTTAGGTGAAGACCACTGTTCACGCACTGTTCATGCACTGTTACAACCACCACCAAATTTACACTTTTACCCTTATCCACGTTGACACCTGTCGGTGACCCCTTTGAGCTATAAAAGGAGGCCCATGCACAACGTAGAGGGGGTGGGGTACGAAACCTAGACAACTCTCTCGCTCGGTGTAGCTAGTACTGTTGATCTTCAAGCTCCCGAGCCCAAGAACTCAATACAACCTAAGCAGGAGTAGGGTTTTACGCGTCCGCGCGGCCCGAACCTGGGTAAAACTGCCCGCGTGCGCTCCTCGATCTGCTCTCCGTGCTCCCTCCGCTCCCTTACCGCAACGTAGAAGGGGCTCCGGTCCCATAGGTGTTCGTGGGAGGACAGTTTTCCCCCGACATCTTTGGCGCGCCAGGTAGGGGGCGTCGAGGTTGTGCGAACCTGATCCGGCGCTCACGCGGGCGCAACCTTCAGCAACTTCACCAGCTTCATCAACCTCATCAGCAGCATCAACATGCCTCCGAAGAAGAAGGCTTCGGAGGTCGGAGGCCCGTCTGCGTTGATCCCACCGCCACCAGAACCAACGGTTGGTGGAGGAGACGCCGGCGGAAGGGTGGTCGTCGGCGAGGAGACTCACGGCGCCACCAAGTCCAAGGACAAGACGGACGACCGGGCGAACTCCAAAGCCTCGGCGTCAGTACACGCTCCATGTCCCTCTCAGGAGGTGCAAGACCCGCAGCGGCGTGGTACAGGAGGTACCATACGCTTGCTGGGGCGTGGCCAAGTCGGAGGATTGCGGGATGCTCAGGGCCAGCGTGCTGGTACGAGCAAGGCGCGGTCGCCGGGGCGAGAAACTGCTCCTTCTAACCCATTTAGAAGTCCGAGCATATCTCGCTCCTCGCACCGCTCGCCGCCGCTCCCCTCCTCTCCAGCAGAAGCTCTAGCAAGGGCACAACTGCTCCTCGACTTCCCTCCAGCGGCAGATAAAGCCGATGACTGAAGGGCGACGATCCAGAGCCTCATCGCCTTCGCCAACAACGACACGCCGCAACAGCCGGCGACGTCGCGGCCGCGACAGGTCGACCAGACGAAGGACGATGGCGACAAGACCGCCGGGGGTGCAACTACCGTGCACTCCCCGCCGCGGAAGCAGAAATCGCCACCCCGCCGGATCAACGTCGACGACGACTCCACGGCGTCGTCGGATCCGCGGGCTCGCCGCAATCAGCGCCAAGTCCTAGACGACAGGCGGCAAGAGGACGCTCGGACTCGCATCGAGCGTCGACGAGAAGCCCGAAGACAGTCAGATCAACGCGCTGGGACCGCTGTCGACGCGCACGCGCCCGGTGAACCAGGCGACTTGCCGTACGCGGCAGGTTGCCCTGTGTTCACCCGTGAGCTGCGGCAAGTCCAGTGGCCCAGCATGAAAAACTTCAAGCCCGACGTACCCGAGAAGTACGACGGAAAGACGCACCCCTCGGAGTTCCTCAACATCTACACTATAGCAGTACATGCTGCCGGGGGACGCGACGAGAAGATCCTAGCCAACTACTTCCCGCTAGTACTTAAGCCAAACGTCCGATCTTGGCTTATGCACTTGCCGGAGAACTCCATTTCTTCATGGGCGGATTTGTGCCACCAGTTTGTCGGCGCCTTCACGGGCGGCCACAAAACCCACGGCCAGGAGAGCGATCTCCACATCCTCGCCCAGAAGGAGGGAGAGTCCCTGCACAAATATATCCAGAGATTCAGCCGCGTCCAGCACAACATTCCCGACGTCCACCCTGCCGCGGTTATCAGCGCGTTCCACCAGAACGTGCGTAACCGCCGGATGAGGGAGGAGATGGCCATGACCAAGATCTGGGATGTCAGCGAGCTCTACGCTCTAGCTGACAAGTGCGCGCGCGCCGAAGAGGGGAGGAGACTCCCCGGAGAGGATACTGGCGCAGCAGGAAGCGACAGCGAGGATGCCTCCCCGGCAAGGAAGAGCCGGCGGCGGAATAACAGAAAGAAGAAGAGCAAGGAGGTATTGGTTGTCGAGCAGTCCGGCAAGGAGGCTCCCGCCAAGAAGGAACAGGCTGGCGGATCCGGCAAGGAGCCCGCCCCTGCAGCGGCAGCCGACAAGCAGGACGGCTCCGACAAGCAGTACTGCAAGATCCAGCGCACCAAGGGCCACGATCTTCAGAACTGCAAGAGAGTCGAGTACCTCGTAGAGCAGCAGAAGGCTGAATACGAGCGTCGCGACAAGGAGAAGGCCCAAGGAGGCGGAGGAGAGCCCAGCAAGAAGCGGTCGTTCAATGGCCGGGGAGGACACCGCGGCAAGGCCAAGCAGCGGCAAGGTGACAGACCTCCCCGGGGCCGCGACAAGCATGAGGATGAAGACGACGATGATGACATGGAAGAAGGAGAAAACAGCGAGCAGGAGTTCCAGAAGGCCACAGAGGTTCTGTGTGTCGACGGAGGTGCCTCTCTGCACACTTCCCACCGCCAGCTCAAGCAGTGGGTGCGAGAAGTGAATGCAGCTGAGCCACCCGTCGAGTCACGCAGGCTGCTGAAGTGGTCCGGCACGAACATCATCTTCGACCTTGAGGATCACCCTGACCGCACAACCGCGGTCGGATGCTTGCCGATGTTGGTCTCACCAACTATCCGCAACCACAAGGTCACCAAGATGTTGGTTGATGGCGGGGCCGGCCTGAACTTGATCTCCTTGGCTGTGATCAAGAAGCTACAGATCCCCGACAGCGATCTCGAGGAAACCGGGTCGTTCCAAGGGATCAACCCGGGAAGGAGCAAGCCGAAGGGGAAGATTACGCTGCCCGTGACCTTTGGCGGGGAGCTCAACTTCAGGACGGAGAGGATAACCTTTGACGTTGCCGATATCCCATTGCCATACAATGGGATACTTGGCCGTCCTGCCCTCGCCAAGTTCATGGCAGCTTCCCACTACGCGTACAACGTACTCAAGATGCCGGGGCCGATAAGCGTCATCTCTGTCCCCGGCGACAAGAAGGACGCGCTTATCTGCGCCGACAAGATCTACCGGGATGCAGCAGCCGCAGCAGAAAGCAACACACTTGCCGCTGAAGCTCCCTGGGGGAAGAACAAGACCAAGTCCGGCAAGAGCTCTGGGGCCCACTCTGGCAAACGCACCTCCTCGGAGTGCTGCGCTGCCGTCGAGGACGCGCCATCGAGCTCCACCGGCAAGTGTTAGAAAGGAATGGCAGCTCCACCGGCAACCAAGAAGGTGTCCGCCAAGGAGGACGGCACTGGTGGTACCTTCACCATCAGTGCTACACTCGACCCCAAATAGGAAAGCGCGCTCGTTGCCTTCCCACGGGCGAATGTCGATGTGTTTGCATGGCAACCATCTGACATCCCCGGCGTTCCCAGGAAGGTAATTGAGCACAAGCTTGCTGTTTGCCCTCATGCACGGCCCGTCAAGCAGAAGGTCAGGAAGCAAGCCGTGGAGCGCCAAGAATTCATCCCCGAGGAGATAAAGAAGTTGGAAGCAGCAGGCCTGGTTAGAGGCGTGATCCATCCTACGTGGTTAGCAAATCCAGTCGTCGTGCGCAAGGCTAATGGGAAGTGGAGACTTTGGATAGACTTCACTGATGTGAATAAAGCGTGTCCCAAGGATCCATTTCCCTTGCCGCGTATTGACCAGATTGTTGACGACACCGCCGGATGCGAGCTGCTTTCCTTCCTTGATGCATACTCAGGTTACCACCAGATATTCATGGCCAAGGAAGATGAAGAGAAGACTGCATTCATTACTCCATGCGGCACATATTGCTTCATACGCATGCCCTTTGGATTGAAGAATGCAGGCTCAACGTTTGCGAGGGTGGTGCACACTGCATTTGAGCCACAGATCCACAGAAATGTAGAAGCCTACATGGATGATATAGTGGTCAAGAGCAAGAGCAAAGATACCCTGATCCAAGACTTAGAGGAAACCTTTGAGAATCTGCGCATGATCCAACTCAAGCTGAACCCCGAGAAGTGCGTCTTCGGAGTCCCCTCCGGCAAGCTTCTCGGGTTCTTTGTGTCCCGGAGGGGGATTGAAGCCAATCCCGACAAGATAAAAGCCATCGAGCAGATTGAAGCCCCGAAGCGCGTCAAGGACGTAAGGAGACTTGCTGGTTGTGTGGCGGCCCTCAGCAGGTTCATTTCAAAGTCAGCAGAACGTGCCCTCCCTTTCTTCAAAATTTTGAAAAAGGCAGGTCCTATGAAATGGACTCCGGAAGCAGAGGCAGCGCTGCAAGACTTGAAAGGATACCTGTCCTCCACTACGATACTTGTCGCACCTAGACCACAAGAGAAGTTGCTGCTGTACCTAGCAGCAACCAATCAAGTGGTTAGTGCTGCGTTAGTAGCGGAGAGGGAGGCGGACGAGGAACCCACATCCCCGGCAAGCGAATCCAGCGACAAGCAGGGGGCTTCCCCGACAAGCTCTGGCCCCGACAAGGACAAGTCTGCGCAGGAACAAGGAGAAGTGCGAAGGAAGATGGTGCAGCGCCCAGTGTATTTTGTAAGTTCCCTCTTGCAGGGGGCTAGATCAAGATACTCTGGGGTGCAGAAGTTGCTGTTCGGCCTCCTCATGGCCTCAAGAAAGCTGCGCCATTACTTCCAAGCGCATGAGATAACAGTGGTCACTCGCTTTCCGTTGAAGAGGATATTGAAAAATCCCGAAGTAACAGGCAGGATCGTCGAGTGGGCACTGGAGCTGTCAAGTTTTGGTCTCAAGTTTGAGAGTACTTCAACCATACAGAGCAGAGCTTTGGCAGAATTCATAGCAGAATGGACCCCAACGCCAGATGAAGAAGTCCTAGAGACAAACGTCCCCGTCCAAGAAGCAAACAGAGAGTGGATAATGTACTTCGATGGTGCTTTCTCGCTGCAAGGCGCCGGTGCCGGTGTGGTACTCATAGCGCCCACCGGAGAGCACCTCAAGTATGTTGTACAGATGCACTTTCCCAAGGAGCAAGCGACAAACAATACTGCAGAGTATGAAGGTTTGCTTGCCGGCCTCAGAATTGCGGCCGAGCTTGGGATCAAGAAGTTGATTGTGCGCGGAGATTCACAGTTGGTGGTCCGACAAGTGAATAAGAGTTACCAGAGCCCTTTGATGGAAGCTTATGTTAATGAAGTGAGGAAGCTTGAAGAACACTTTGAAGGCCTGCAAATGGAGCACGTCCCAAGAGCTCAGGACGATATTGCAAATGGCCTCTCAAAGTGTGCTGCAATGAAGTTACCTGTGGAACCAGGGACCTTCGTGCTCAAGTTAACTCAGCCATCCGTTACACCATCAGTTGGGCAAAACAAGAAGAGGAAGTTGGTCTCCGGCGACTACTTGCCGGCGGATCTTCCCGAAGCCGCCGCCAAGGTCCCCAAGATCAACAACCAACATGCTGAGGAACAGTTTGCTCCTGCAGATCCAAGGGTCTGTATAGTTGAAGCAGGCGTTCCCGACAAGCCTCGCCCCAGCAGGCTTGCCGGGGGACCATCAGCTCCGGCAGAGCCGCAGGTTCTTGCCGTAGAAGCTGAGGTTCCCGCAGTAGCCCTCATGCCTTTAGTCCTTGTTGTTGAGCCTCAGGCTCCAACATGGGCACAGCAAATCGTCCGCTTTCTGCAAACTGGAGAACTTCCCGACGAGCCAGAAGAGATAGAGAAAATAACCAGGCAGTCGAGTATGTACCAGTTCATTGGCAATGAACTGTATAGAAGAAGACTCAATGGTGTCAGGTTGAAGTGCATTTCCAGGGAAGATGGACAGAAGCTGTTGGCAGAGATACATGGAGGCATATGTGGACACCACATTGGCGCAAGGGCACTTGCCGGGAAGGCGTTCCGGCAAGGGTTCTTCTGGCCAGAAGCCCTCCAAGATGCAACTGCACAAGTAACCAAGTGTGAAGCGTGCCAGTTCCATGCCAAGCAAATTCACCAGCCAGCTCAAGCTCTCCAGACGATCCCTTTATCCTGGCCCTTCTCGGTCTGGGGGCTCAACATCCTCGGCCCTTTCCCCGTGCAGTCGGGGGCTTTGAGTACTTGTACGTAGCAATCGACAAGTTCACAAAGTGGCCAGAAGTGGAACCAGTGAGAAAGGTGACAGCACAGTCAGCAGTCAGGTTCTTCAGATCGATTGTTTGCCGTTTCGGAATCCCTAACAGGATCATCACCGACAACGGCACACAATTTAAAAGTCGCACCTTCATGTAGTACGTCCAAGACCTTGGCGCCAAGGTCTGCTTTGCTTCTGTTGCTCACCCGAGGAGCAATGGTCAAGCAGAGAGGGCCAATGCTGAAGTGCTGCGTGGACTCAAGACAAGAACCTTCGACAGGCTGCACAAGTGCGGAAGAAACTGGATAGAGGAGTTGCCGGCGGCTCTTTGGTCAATCAAGACGACACCAAATCGAGCCACCGGACAGACACCCTTTGCTCTTGTCTATGGAGCAGAGGCAGTTCTCCCCAGGGAACTCGTATACGGATCTCCTCGAGTGCTCGCTTATGATGACCTCGAGCAAGAGCAACTGCGACAAGATGATGCATTGCTCCTTGAGGAGGAACGTCTCCAGGCTGCTGTACGAGCTGCTCGATACCAGCAAGCCTTGCGTAGCTATCATAGCCGCAAGGTTAGGGCCAGGAGTCTCGAGGAAGGCGACCTTGTTCTTCGGCATGTTCAGTCCGCCAAGAATTCCAACAAGTTGACACCGAAGTGGGAAGGCCCTTATCGGGTGAGACAAGTCACAAGGCCCGGCGCTGTCCGCCTTGAGACCGAAGACGGCTTACCGGTGAGCAACTCCTGGAACATAGAGCATCTTCGCAAGTTTCACCCATAAGGCGCGGTTGTCGTGATCCGCTCCGGCAACCACCTTTTGTACATGTCTTGCCCCTGTTGCATGTAAACCTTTGTACAAAGTCGGGCACAGACCCCGTGCATCAGTAAAGTTTTTGTGCTTCGCACTATCTGTCATTTCCATGCTTTTCTTTGTTATTTGCATGCATCACCTGACACCTAGTGCAACGCACATCCCCGGTAAGCATTAGCAAGCCGTAAGGCCCTATACTTGTTTTTCCTCCTCTTTTTCTTTCCCTCTTAAGCAGAAGGAGTATTCCTCGCGCACAAGTTTGCCGGGGGGAAGGAGATGGAGGCATGAGCCAAGTATTGTTCAAGAAAGAGAAGCCTTGTCGGGGAGCAAACAATCTATGAAAGCTAAGTTACCAGAATTTGGGCAGTTCAAATTTTTTAAATTTTAGTTATCTTCCTTGAACAACCACACTTTGTATGGAAAACCTGTGCGCGGAGGAACCTACCCGTGGCTAGCCGCACCCTTACTTTGTTTCGAGCACGCTCAACGACTTAAGTGAGCTGCGACAAGTGTCGCGCCCTTATTTCGTTTTCGAGTTCGCTCAGCAAGCTAAGTGTGCTACGACTAGCTACGGCAAGGTTTCTTGCCGGCGAGGCCTTTGCCAGCAGGCTGCTAAGAGTCCAGCACTCAGCGCTCGCGGCAAGGGTCCTTTTGCCGGCAAGTTCCCTGAAAGCGTAGGGTGGAATGCATACAAAGTGAAGGGACCAAAGCAAGGGAGATAACACTGCATTGATAGCTCAAAATAAGATTGTATATCACAAAGATAACTTGCCGCAATAATAACGAATTCTTGTCCATAACATGCTTTGCAGCGGCAAAGGAAGCAAAAAGAAAGGAACCTAATCTACGCGGTCGCCTTCACGCCTCGTGATCTTGCCCACCTTGGCGACGATGTGGGCAACCTGCGCCTTCAACGCCTCCTGATCAGCTTCGGGCGACAAGGTGCGGAGGACATTGACGAGGTTGATGCCGGGGTCGCGGTAGACGATCTTCGACAAGACCCGCTCCATGGTGCCCATGCAGAGCCGACGCGCCTCGTCGGCCAGCTGCACGGGGATCTTCTCCCGCAGCTGCGCAAGCGCCGGCGCAATCCCTCTGAAGAACAGACTTAACTTGGCGCTGTGGGGGAGACTCTCGTCCGGGGAGTACACGAGATGCTCCGCCTTTAGCGCCATCATCTCCATGTCAATTTTGGCAGCGGAGGTGACCAGCTCATCAGTCCACTGCTCCACTGCCCGGCTGAAGTTGTTCGCCGAGACGGCGGCGCTATCCACCAAGGCCCTTTCCTTGCGGAGTTCGTCCTTCAGCTTCGTCTCGCGGTCCCGGGGGCGTCGAGCGATTCAGTCAGGGTGGAAACCTTCAACTCTAAGTCAGCGATGGAGTTCTTGGCGTCAGAGAGCTCTGTTACCTTCTCGGAGAGACGTACCTGCAGCTCAGAGTTGGTGTGGGCATCTTTCTCCCGCTCCACATTGAGCGCAGTGACTCTGCCCTCGCTCGCCTTCAGGAACAACTCCAGCTGCGCCACCCTGGCCGCCAGATCCTTCTTAGCAGTCTCCGCGGCAGCAGCCGCATCCTTCGCCTCCTTCAGGGCCCCGCCAATAGCTTGCTCCCCGGGCGGTGAGGTCGTCCTCGTGGGCGTCGAGGTCGACCTTCCGCTGGTTGAGTGCCCCTTCCCGCCGAGACAGCTCCTCGGCGGTCAATCGTTGCTGCTCCTCGGCCTCAGCTTTTTCAAGGAGGAATGCTTGCTGCTCCCCGGCAAGCTCTTCGCGCTCCTCCGCCAAGTTGCCGAGGGCCGCCTGGTTGGCGGCGCGGAGCTCCGCGGCGCGCTTCTCCAGATCAGCTCCAGCCTTGGCGGCCAGAGCCTCCCGAGACTCCAACTTCGCTTGCCTGGCCCGATATAAGGCCAGGAGCCGGCGAAGGAGTTTCTCCTCTTCGGGCTCGTCGCTGCTGCCGGGTGCTTCAACGACCTTCAATCCGGCGGAGGCGAGGACCTCTCCGTCAAAGGTCTCTCCCTCCGCGGGTGCTCGAGACAAGGACGCCCACGGGACTTGTATAAAGACCCCGTTGGCGGCCTCCAAGTAGACGCCCGACCGGTCCGCGGAGGCAGAGGGGTCGGCGGCCGGTGCAGCGTCCAGCGCTCCCGCGGCCTCCGGGCCAGCGGTATGGTCGCCGGTCCCCTCCCCAGCCGCGGCATCGGCGGTCGGGGCGGTCTCCTCGACGGCCGGCTCGTCATCTCCAGCCACCTCCTCGACGGTAGTGGCGTTGCCGCCGTCGCCATGCACGCCCTCCTCGCCGGTGGTCTCCGTTTCCATCCGCTCTGGGGCAGGAGGGTCTAGCAGAAGAAAAAGAAAGAAAGAATCAAGCAAATATCCAAAAAAGACAAATCCAAGGAGAAGAAGTTGCAAGGCTTACCTTCGCGGACTTCTTCAACGACGGGGTCCCTCGCCGGGGAATTCTCCCTTGGCGGCGGAGTAGTAGCCCCTGCTGGCGGAGGGCCGCCTGCGCCCTCCCTTGGCGGGGTGCTCACCCTTGTCGGGCTGCTCACCCTTGGCGGGGTACTCGCCCTTGGCGGAGTGCCCGTCCTTGGCAGAGCGTTCTTCCTTGCCGGGGAGTTCGTCCTTGGCGGGGAGGGTGGAGCAAGCGGCTCGTCGGGGGCGACCTCCTGGCGCTCCTGCAGCTGCGGCTCCACTTCTGCACAGGACAACAAAACATCAGCCAAGATGATAACCTCAAGCGCACCCATCAAGCAGAAAAATAAGTACCAGACTTAGAGCATCTCTAGTAGAACCCTCAAATCCTTAAATGTAAAACCAGTTTTAAGGGTTGAGAATTGCCCAATTTTGACACTTTTACGGGTTGAAAAACAGAGGCAAAGAGTAGAACCCTCAAACCCAACCCGTATAACCGAATATTCGGTTATACGGGTTGAGTTTGAGGGTTCTACTCTTTGCCCCAACCCCAACCCTTAAACCTGTCATTTGGCATTGCATAATTTTCACTAGAAAAACACAATAAACCTCCAAACAAACACGGAAATAAAGATCATTGATGCATGGTTTAATAGTTTTTACATCACACAATCATCATCTTCCCCATCTACTAGGCACCATCACCAACAAATTACACTCGCCCAGTCGTGACGGAAATGCCAATGATGGCCAACCACCTCTCTCACAATGTAGTAGTATAATATTTTGGCTGTTCCCAGTAGATAGCCAGTGTTCACAGACACGAAGAAAATGCTGAATAAGGGATAGAGGAAGCACTGGGCAGCCTTCAAAATTACGTGGGTAGTCAATTACTGGAATATCGTATTCATGTAGGATATCAGCAAGCTGGATTCTCTTGTCCCCATCTCTAAAGTTAATCGCCAGAAATTGAGATTCTGCATGCTCTTCATGCAACTCTGTAAGAATTCCATTCAAATAGACTGGGTACATTCCATGCGGCAAAACTTCAGTGCAGAAGCATGAATCAAAAACTGCAATATGGCATAAGATACCAAATTACTTGGAATACAAAATAATAAATAAATAAATAAATATAAAAATAGAGTAACAACACTTCAGAAACTTACCATAGATCCTGTCAATGAACTCCAGTAATCCATCGGGAGGCCTCTTGTAGAAGAATCTACTAAGCAGTGACATTTCATGGGAATGAGGATTGATCACTTTAGCTTCAAAAAACAATAGATTTCGGAACGGCAAAGGGTAATCTGCAAACTTCAACACCTCTGTATATAATAGAGCAAAACTAATTAGACTTAGCACTTCAAACACCTATATTTGCTAAGCATGACACTTTAACAGACGATCCAGCACAATCTCATGGTCCAGGTCTCATTACCAGACATTAGAGCAACACCTACAAGCAAACTATTATTAAGCAGCGAATGAATCAATCAATATAAGGTTTAAATCATAAATTGCGAAATCGGGAAAATGGGAGAATGGGGGAATAGCCGTACCTGTATACTGTGTTGAGTCGTGGGAGGGCTGGCTGCAGGCTGCTGCTGTTGCTGCAGGGTGCAGGCTGTACCGCTGGGGAGAAGCTTCGCAGCACGCCTGCACGGCGGCTGGCGGCGCACCGCCTGACTGCCGCGGTCTGCGGACTGGAAGTCTGGGAGCAGTGGACTGCGCGGGCGCGGCAGCAGTGTGCGTGGGAGGGCGCGACAAGGCACGGAACCACGGAGGCAGGCGGGAGGCCGAGGCGGCGGCGACGAGTGGCCGGCGAGGCACAGAGGTAGGCGGGAGGCGGCTGCCGGCGAGTTCAGATCGGGAATCGGGGGGCGAGTGCTTGCGGACCGGCATGACTAGGCAGCTTGTTGGGGCGGCCGGGGCGGGCGCGGCCGGGGCCGGCGGAGGCGCTGGCAGTCCGGCCCGCCGCCGCTTCGCCCCGAGGGTGGCCGGCGGAGGCGCGGGGGCTGGGGCCGGGGAGGGCGCGGGGCCG
>LR738712.1:766758048-766781228 GCA_902687465.1 Secale cereale
CGGGCGCGGGGGCGGAGGCGGGCGCGGCGGCCGCGGCGGGGGCGGCGACCGGCGCGGCGGCCGGCGGAGGCGAGGTGGCGGCGGGGAGCTCCATGGGGGCGCGGTTGCGAGCGGGAGGAAGTTCCCGCGCTTGATCGGAAATGAAGTGCGGGTTGGGAGGAGAAACTCCTCCCAACCCTCACTTCTACAGGCTGAAATCTAGTTTGAGGGTTGGACCTCTAATTTTTTTTTACAGTTTTAAGGGTTTAAGGGTTCTAGTCTACGTGGTTTTTCGGACGAAACCTGTAAAAAAGCGGTTATTTCAAAGGGTTTGGGGGTTTGAGGGTTCTGCTAGAGATGCTCTTACGCTGGGGGCTGCGCTGGGGGCTGCTCCTCGGAGCAGCAGGTTGATCCGGCAAGTCTGCCGCTGGTGCGTCTCCCGTCGCCGCGGCGGGCTCGTCGTCCTCAATGGTGACCACAGGGATCTTGGCCCTCTTCGCCATCCGCTGGGTCAAGGTCCTGTGAAGCAAAACAAAAGCAAGATCAGAACCAAGCAAGGAAAATCAAGACAAGATCAAAGAAACTAAAAGAATTGCAAGTACTTACTCCTCTTCTTCTTCGTCGGAGCTGAGGGCGGAGAAATCAAACTCCGCCTGGTGCGCTTCCGCGCGAAGAGCAGGAGGAGAAGGCTGCCTCGGGCGCTTGGCGGTCTCCGGGGCTGCGGGTTGTGAAGACCCAGCCCCCGTCGTCGCCGAGGACCGAGGACCAGAAGGAGCACCCGTTCCGCTCCGGGAAGATCCCCCTCCGCTTGACGCTCGAGCACGGGGCGCCTCCTTGACGACTTCGCTCGCCCAGGTGGCACGCGTCGCGCGGTGCGCCGGCTGCTGTCGGGGCGCCTGCGGCCTCGCCGTCTCAGTTGCCTTGCGGAGGCGCTTCTTCTGTTGCTGCGGAGGGCTTGGCGGAGGTGGGGAGTTCTCCGAGGACGAGGAGGCATCGTCGTCAAGATTCAGAGAGCCACCAGAGTCTTCATCGGAATCCCCCGCCTCGGCGTCCTCCTCCTCCTCGGCAGGCCCGCTGGACTCAGTGCCATGCCCGGCGGCCTCGCTCCCCCCGACAACCTCGCTCGTCCCGGCAAACTTCACGGAAGGCTCCCCGGCAAACTCCTCGGGCGCAAGCTTCAGCAGCTTGAGGATTTCCGCCTCCTCTGCTTGGCTCACCGCGTCCGCGGCCTATGCCTCTTCCACAGTGTATCCAAAGTCACCCGCAGCCGTAGCTGCGGCGGCCTCCTCCATCCTGGATGCGATGTAAGCTATATCCCGTTCAGTAGTAGCCCGGGTGAGGCCCTTGTTCTCCTCGGCGTTGCGAGGCTTCTCGACCAAGTTGTCGAAGAAGGTCAGCACGGTATCCGGTGGAGGCTCTATCCAAGTGGGGACGACGCCGTGGGAGTCGCACGCGGGCATCATCGCGCGTAGGGAATCGCGGGCGGTGCTGTTGCACAGCGGCACCACTCCTCGGGAAGGTCTGAACCACTCCGGATGGGCCGGGTCATGCTTGAAGAGCTCCCGGACCATCCCCTTCAACTCCAAGGCGGTGAAGTTGTAGTTCAATCCAGGGCGCAGCCTCATGATGTCTGCCGCATTGCCGAATTCCCAGGCGGACCTTTTCCTTTCTTGTAAAGGGGCGATGCGGCGGCGGAGGAAATCTGCTCCAACTTCTCCGATAGTCTGATTGGCGACCCGGAGACGAATGATCTTAATGAGGGCGATCTGAAGCTTGCTGTCCTCCGGGGCCAATTCACTGCAATCCCTGCCGCGCACTATGGCAGTCTGGCGCGGCGAGGTAAAGGGCTCAGGCTTATCTTCCCGCACCCAGCACCAATCGGCTCTCCACTCCTCCCACTTGCCGCGGAGGTCTCCCTTCAGGTACGAGTCCTTCTTGTTCAGCCTAAAGATCCAGGAGATGCCGCCGGAGAGAGGAGCGCCAGACTCTACTCTAGGCATAAAGAAGTGGCGGAAAAGGGCTACATTTGGATGAACCCCAACATAGTTTTCGCACAGATGTGCGAAAACGGCCATCGTAAGGATGGCGTTGGGGGTGAAATCTAGGAGGTGGAGGCCATATGTATTCATTACATCACAAAAGAACTCCGAGAACGGAGGGCACAGACCACAATGGAAGAACGCGACAAAGAAAAAGTACCCGCTGGGGAACATGTCAGCGGTGACGGCGGGGAAGACTCTGGTGCGGGGATAAGCTTTGGTCTACCTCGCCCAGAACAAATAGTATTTGTCCCGCAGCTCCCTCGCGCCAAGCCTCGGCGCGAAGACCACGCACTTCTTCCGCAGGGCTGCCAGCTTCGCCGCCTGCTCGGACTTCTCCTTCTTGGCCTTGTCTGCTTTCGCCTTGTCGCTCTTCGGAGCCATGGCGGGGGTGGCAAGGAAAGAGGCGAGGAGCTCGACGGTGCTGCGGATGCGGGAGACGGCGGAGGAAGGAAGGGGCTCGGCTCTCTGTCGACCTTCGGGAGGCGGAGGGCGACGGGGGTTTCTGGAGAATCAAGGCGCAATGAGGACGATGGAGGGAACTGCCCCTGCTTCCTCTGCTTTTAAGGGGGAAGTGGGGGACGTTCTGCATTTCCCATTAAAGAACAGGCCACGATCTCTCCCACGACGCCGCAATCGACGCGTGCCGTTAGGGAGGGATGCCGCGGATACGGAAGGGGATACGGCTTGCCGTGGGCCGCGCGTGCCCGTGAACTGTCTTGGGCCTGGCCCAACAGCGCTCGGCACCGTGTGTGGCCCAGGCCCGGGGGCTCCTGTCGGGGTACTAAGTACACCAACTTGTGCACGGGCAGTAGCAGCTTCCCGTGGCAGGGCTTACCACGTGCTCGCCGGGAACCTTTCTGGTCCCTATGAGGCCATTCAAGAACAAAGTATACAAGTCAGAAGATCAAGGCCCCGGCAAGAGGAGCTTGCCGGGAAGGCTGCACCAGGCTCAAGGTTATCACTTTAGCACAAGACCCTGGCAAGAGGAGCTTGCCAGGAAGGCCAAGGAATGCATACCTCAAGAGATGCCTCGGCGCATCATGCACCCCGGCAGGACCCGGAGAGCGACAAGCTTCCGTGCCCGGCAAGATCACGACCCCGGCAAGGTGCTTGCCGGGGAAACCTACGCTGTGTGCCCACGCTCCAGCTCGTCTGCCCACGCGTCGCCCTGGGGCCCTTCCAAGGACGCATGGCGGACGGCTGTGCAGCCTGGGGCACACGGTGGCAAGCCACGGTGACGAGGCTACCGCCGTGGCGAACGGAGAAGCATGGACGGACGCTTTTGGGAGCGACGACGACGGGCATTTAATGCCCTTGTCCCCCACTGTCAAAGTTAGGTGAAGACCACTGTTCACGCACTGTTCATGCACTGTTACAACCACCACCAAATTTACACTTTTACCCTTATCTACGTTGACACCTGTCGGTGACCCCTTTGAGCTATAAAAGGAGGCCCATGCACAACGTAGAGGGGGTGGGGTACGAAACCTAGACAACTCTCTCGCTCGGTGTAGCTAGTACTGTAGATCTTCAAGCTCCCGAGCCCAAGAACTCAATACAACCTAAGCAGCAGTAGGGTTTTACGCGTCCGTGCAGCCCGAACCTGGGTAAAACTGCCCGCGTGCGCTCCTCGATCTGCTCTCCGTGCTCCCTCCGCTCCCTTACCGCAACGTAGAAGGGGCTCCGGTCCCATAGGTGTTCGTGGGAGGACAGTTTTCCCCCGACAGACATGCTACCAAAGAGTCTTTCACAATCACATGACAAATGCTTATTGAGATAATGAATCTTTAGTAATTAAGTTGCCTCATGAGAATATCACAAAGAACTGAAAGTTTACAATATGATACTGAAACACCCAATAGATTTGTAGTGAGCATGGTGTGCAAACATGAGAAAGTGATACCTCGCTTGCCCCCTTTAGTGAAGCAAAACATAAATGCAGGAGCACCTCCGAAGTTTAAGTGACGACTAGATACAATGATTTCAGAATAAGCGATATCACAATCATGCAGAAGACAATGGTACTTTGGGACAATGCACATTACACTCCGAATGACAATCATGCTCTCAATAGTTGGTGCTTTGAAGAAAGAAGGTGGAGACTCTCGAACCATGGATTTTGATGGCAAGGTTGAAAACCCGTGGCTGGAAGCAAAGACTAAACAAGTACCAGAGCTCGTGGTTTTAAAAACAGAGATAAAAAGCTTTTGGGAGGTGCATAATTCGTCAACGAATGCTAGTAGATAACCCAATTACTTCTTATGCTGGACAAGTTTCGAGGAACGGCTCCCACGCGGGGACGATCACATCCCCTTAATCTCCTTTGTTTATCACTGCCAGAGTTTTCTGATTTCTCATGAACAAAGCGTGAAGGAGGGTTTGTTTGTTGCTATTATCTTTTGTGAGCTGGGCGCACTCATGCCAGTCCCTCCTCGTATTAGGGGTTTGCAGATTAGACATGCAAACCCGGGGTAAAATTTGTCCAACATAAGAAGATCATGAATTACCTACTACTTCCTCATGAGCTAAAACAGAGGCACAAAAGAGAAATTGTTTTGAATAATTTTGAGATGGTACAAGAAAGTCTTCGTTAGGAATGGCAAGTAAATACCATATATAGGAAGGTATGGTTAGGGCTGGGCATTCGGTTCCCCCGAACCGATCGGTTCGGTTTCTCGGGTTTTAAAAAATTTCGGTTTCTGAAATTCCTTGACCGATCGGTTTCCTGCAAAAACAACAACCGAGGCTTCGGTCCACGGCAGATTCGGTTCGGTCCTCGGTCGAGACCGAGCAGCACCGATTCTTTCGATAACGCAGGCATCGCAATAAAATCGGTTCGAAAAATGTAAATATGCTGCTCGCCAGGAAGGCCCGTCGTTGTAGCCGCGTTAGCTGCAAGCTTGCAGCCATTGCCTTCCGAGTTACTGGTCGCAACAAGAACGCAGTAAGTGCATGGTAGAGCAGAAACGAGGGATTGAGGGGGGTGTCAGAGAGAAACGAGAGGCACCGTCGATCGCCGGGAAGTGGCTGCCGTAAGACGCATCGGTGGAGAGCAGGAGGCGGCGCACAGCCGCACAGGGAGGCAGCCAGAGCAGAGCTAGGGATGCGAGCACTGGATAGGGATGGATCGAGTGGGGACTTGGGCTTGGGGCTGCATCGTTTCATGATTGAGCCCTATTTTTAGAGAAACTGCTCGTTACTTCACATAATGGGCTGGGCTGCTATTTCGGCTGCTCTAGGCTCCAGCAATTAACTCGGTTATTCGGTGAATTCGGTCAACAGCAGCCCATGACCGAAGTAGCCGAACTAAATTCGGTTAGCTGAATCTGGGAACCGTGGAATCAACCGAAATAATCGGTTTCGGTTACATCGGTCTCGGTTCCGGTTATTTCGGTGTCGGCTTTCGGTTCTCGGTTTATTTGCCCACCCCTAGGTATGGTGGACTCATATGGCATAACTGGTTTCAAGGATTTTGGATGCACAAGCAGTCAGTCCGCTTAGTACAGGTGAAGGCTAGCAAAAGACTGGGAGCGACCAACTAAGAGAGCAATGACGGCCATAATCATGCAGAGCGACAAAGCAACATTGAATCGGGCATGGAAGTTATATCACTACTCAGAAATTAAAGATCATCAAGGCTTGATAGACTTTCTTTACAGTCTTAAATATGCGTGAGCATATGCCAAGTCAATCAAAATAAATTCTTGGAGGAAGATATCACTAAACCATACCACATCATAGGCAAACAAATCATGCTGGCACTTCAATAACACATTAAGAACCCCCAGCTATTTGAGACTAACCATAAGAAAACATGAACTACTAAGCACCATTATGCACATAGGATTTTTATCATAGACATATCAACCAGTGCCATAGAAGCCAACTCTCTTAACAAGATAAGCATGATAACTCAAGATAGTTCCAGAAGCAACAACCTAAACAGAAGCTCTTAAAAAGATAAGCATGAAAACTAGGAGCTAAGCATGACAGCAGCTATGAAAAGATAAAGAACACACACAAGAAGATACGCATGCAAGCCTATGTTGTGTTCTACAGTGGAGTGGAGCGTGTTTCTCTCCCAAACAATGAAGGCTGGGATCCAACTTGTTAAGAACAGCAAGTAAAACTAAATAAACTAAAAAGAAAAGAGCAAGATGCTCCAAGCATAGCACCTAACGCATGAAGTGATAAAAATATAGTGGAACGAAGGACGAACTGAAAATTGTTGATGGAGAAGGGGATGCACGGGGGCATCCCCAAGCTTAGATGCTTGAGTCTCCTTGGATATTTCTTCGGGGTGCATGGGGGCATCCCCAAGCTTGAGCGTTTGACACTCCTGAATCATCTTTTATCATCTTCCCTCGCACACTTGAAAACTCCCTTCACACATAACTCATCATAATCTGATTAGAGAGGTTAGTACCCACAATAAAATAATTTTTCTCTACTGGAAACAAAGATATTCTTGAAGGTCTACTGTTTCTCAAGATCGCCAAAAAGTTTTTGCAAAGAAAAAGCAAGCTTAAGGTCTGCAAAACGAAGAAAAGGCAAAACAGGGCAGAATCTGTGAAAAACAGACCAGCAGGTAGTAAATAAATTTTTTTGGGGTACTTCTGCAACTCAAATCAAAAAACTCAGAACGGACGCTCGAAAGCCAATTGTATAGAGCATGTTGTCAAAACAATTCAGATCAAAAAGATGATCTGGTGATTTTATTCGAATTTTTCTTTCCAAGGACAGAATCTGTTTTCTGGACAGCATGTCACAACTTTTGAACTTTCTTGCAATCAGAGGCTAAAATTGGCACAAAGCTGAAAAATAAAGATACAATGATGTTGCTACAGTAGTAACAAACATCAAGACCACTAAAAACTGAAAGAACAAACTGAAAGCAAAGATAACAAGGGTTGTCTCCCTAGAGCTCTTTCTTTATAGCCATAAAGATAGGCTTAAGACTTTAATGATGCTCTCGTAGGAATAAGAGTTGAAGAACAAAAGAGAGCATCAAGAAGCAAATACCAAACACATTTAAGCCTAACATGCTTCCTATGCATAGGAATATTGCAATAGAATAATTCATTGAAGCACAAAGCAATAAGCATAGGAAGACAAAACAAGTGCTGCTTCAAAACCTTCAACATAAAGAGAGGGAACTTGATATTATTGAAATATCTATAAGCATATGTTCCCTTCTCATAATAATTTTCAGTGGGATCACGAATAAACTCAACAATATAAGCATCACATAAAGCATTGTTACCATGATCCACATGCAAAAAGGTACTCTTACTCTCCACATAAGCATAATCTTTCTCATTGGTAATAGTGGGAGTAGGACTATCATAAACAACTTGAACACTATAGATTAATTGTGTATTAGGAAGATGGTGTTCAACAAGGGAGTAATTCCCTCCATGATTATGATAAGGATAATTTCTCCTTATGTCATAGGTACCTTTATAATCACTATAGATTGGAGTTATAACATCATCATAGTAGAGAAGAGCATTATCATTGCTAGCAACTATATTTGTAAACATGTTGTCTTTATTCTTACTAGCAAAAGAATTATCAATTATCACATCACTAGTGGGTAAAGGATTTGCAATCCTATCATCCCCAAGCTTAGAGCTTTCCATATCATCACTTTCAGAGTTGGTACCAAAAAGATTTTCAAGATCATAAGTAGCATTATCATCATTTTCCCAATCACAATAAGTAACATGCATATCATAATCAAAATCATCTTCAATAGTACTTACGGACGTATCATCAAGATGATAATTAAGGCAATAAACTTCACCTTCTTCTTTAAACTTACAACCGTTAGGATAAAAGTTGATGGGAGGAATATGCTCAGGCCAGGTTGATACCCATTCTTCTTCCTTCTTGCTCCTCTTCCTCCTCCTCTTCTTTTTCTTCTTCTTCACCTTAGGAGGGAGTGGTTGGAGATGAAGCTTCTCCACATATCCTGGTTTATCATTAGAAACAATAGGAGAAACTTGGGAGAAACTCTCCTTTTTATTAGCAGAAATATAAGAGACATTTTTATACTTTGGTAAAGTTTCCTCCTTTCTAATCTTACTTATGTAATGATTTTTATGGCAATTAACAACACAATAGAGATGGCAATTTTGCAAAGTGTTTTTTATTCCTATGGCATTAACATCTAGCCAAGAAGTCTTTTCTGATAACTCTTCACACATCAAAAATAACATAAGCTCATCATAAAGATCAGGGGTGATCATGTTATCACACAACTGGTTAACAGTTATGTTTTGAAAGTGCATGCATTGAAAATTAAAGTGACCCTCTATACAGCAAAGTTCACAAGTAAAAGGATAAAGGTCACACAATTCTCTAGCAATTTCATTTAAATCTTTGACCCAAGTGATTGTTCTTTCATGCTTATGTTGCTTACAATACTTCTCTTCTTCAATCATAGGCCTTTCACAAGGTCTATCCACTCCACAAAAATTAACATGCTTATATAAAACTTCATTTTTAGGAATTGGATCATGCATGTTGCAATCATCATGAACAATTTCATTTTCTTTGCAAATCTCTTTAAAAGGTTCATGATGCTTGATCCAATCTCCTTAGGCATATTAAGATGTGAAGCAAAAGATTTGAGGAAATCAACAAGGAGTTGAGAATCAAGCCCAAACTTAGCACTAAACTTATTAAAACTTGTAGTTTCAACAAAGGACTTAATGCAATCATACTCATAAATTATACTTGACTCTTTACCTTTGTCGATCTCCCAATCTTCAGTGTTGCGTTGAATTCTTTCAAGGAGTTCCCATTTAGCATCAATCTTTTCGTTTGTGAAAGAACCCATAGAGGAAGCATCGAGCAAATCTTTATCCTGTCGAGAGAGCCTCGCGTAGAAATTAGTAATAATCATATCTTTGGGGAGCCCATGGTTAGGACATTTTAGCATTAACGTTTTCAGTCTCCCCCAAGCTTGAGCTATGCTCTCTCTGTCATGAGGATAGAAATTATAAACATAATTCCTATTCTCATGGACTTCATGAAGAGGATAAAACTTGGAGTAAAAGAGAGACTGGATCTCTTCCCAATGCAGCAGGTGAGAGTCATCTAGTAGCCTATACCATTCCAATGCTTTTCCTTTCAGTGATAAGGCAAATAATTTCCTCATGACTCCATCTCTTGTCAAACCTAAAATCTTAAACAACTCACAAAGTTCTGTAAGTTTCAACAAATGAATACTAGGATTGACTGTCCCATCATAACAATCAGTCCTAATTATTTCAATTATCCGAAGTGGTATTTGGAACGGGATACATTCAGTAGGTGGAGGAGACTTCTCTACCACGGGTGTGGTAAAGCGGCCTTCCCCAAGCAGCGAACTAAGAGTGCGGTTTTTCATAAACATAACTAGTGAAACTAAAAACAAGAAACGAAAAGATTTAATTGTAATATCTAAAGATATACCTTCAAGCACTTACTTCCCCGGCAACGGCGCCAGAAATAGCTTGATGTCTACACACGCTTCTATTTCTTGTAGACTATGTTGGGCCTCCAAGCGCAGAGGTTTGTAGGAGAGCAGCAATTTCCCTCAAGTGGATGACCTAAGGTTTATCGAACTCAGGGAAGTAGAGGTTGAAGATGGTCTCTCTCAAGCAACCCTGCAACTAAGATACAAGAAGTCTCTTGTGTCCCCAACACACCTAATACAACTAGGAGTTGTATAGGTGCACTAGTTCGGCGAAGAGATGGTAAAATATGGATGATAGGAGTGGCAAAGCAAAGTAATATAAATCTGTAATAAAAAGTGCAGCAAGCAAACAAGTGGTAAACGTGAGCACAAATGGTATTGCAATGGTGGAAACAAGGCCTAGGCTTCATACTTTCACTAGTGGCAACTCCCAACAACATTAACATAGTCTAATCACATGATATTTCCCATAAAACATGCAATGGAGACGCACTCGGAGGTCATTCCTTTGTGGTCAAGAGAGGACAAGAATTATGTAGGGCTACAAAAGCACACCTCAAAGTTCGTAGTTCTCAATCTATGGATTTCCCAATGTCACCGCGGCCATCCAAAGAGAGTACCACAATCACCACAACATATCTCAAGGATAGTCAAAGACAAGCACCAAGAGACTCTCAATCTTCAATCAACACACAAAAGAGGAAATCACTCATGAAAATATTCTTCTAATCCATGTCCAATAGACCGCTGTCACCTTGGTCTCGGGGATTATACTAGATAAAGACAAGTGAGTACATCAATCCAATACATAGAGGAAGGGGAAATATCATGGGATCACCCTAGATTAACATAGCCTATGATCACAACGAAGATCGCATCATGGGAGAGAGAATTGACCACATAGCTACTGGTAGAAACCTCAGCCCCGAGGAGGAACTACTCCCGCATCATGGAGGGAGGAAGCAACGTCGATGGAGATGAATCCGAGGGCACTTCCCCGTCCCGGCAGGATGCCGGCACAGGAATTCTGGTCCCCCGAAACTTGGTGGCGATGGCGGCGGAGATCGGAATTGCTTCTGGAGAAAAGGGTTCTGGAATCAAGGTTTCCGCGACGGGAGAATAAATAGGAGGCCAAGTAGGGCACCAGAGGAGGTGGGATCCCCCCAGGCGGCCCCCCGGCGCGACCAGGGGTGTGGCCGCGCCATCAGGGCGCCTGGGGCCCCTCTGGCCCCCCTCTGGCCCCACTTCTGGCACATGGAAGCTTCTGGAGCGCTGATTTTTTATATATTGTTCCCGGAATTTTTCTGGCAATTTAAGTAATGGGAAAACCTGAAATACAAAAACAGCAGAAAACAGAAACTGGCATTGAGGTGCACTGAGTTAATAGGTTAGTCCAAATATGATCAAAAGTGTATGAAAGTGTATCAAAAGCATAGCAATATTACCCAAAACATGCATGGAGCAAGCAGAAATTATAGATACGTTTGGGACGTATCAGGTACACACATATTTTAGTTGTTGTTGATTATGTTACTAAATGGGTAGAAGCTATTCCAACTAGTAGTGCTGATCATAACACTTCTATTAAGATGCTTAAAGAAGTTATATTTCCGAGGTATGGAGTGAAGGAAATATGCCCTAGAGGCAATAATAAAGATGTTATTTGTATTTCCTTATATCATGATAAATGTCTTTTATTCATGCTAGAATTGTATTAACCGGAAACTTGATACATGTGTGAATACATAGACAAAATAGTATGTCCCTAGCATGCCTCTACTAGACTAGCTCATTGATTAAAGATGGCTATGTTTCCTAGCCATACACATGAGTTGTCATTTGATCAACGAGATCACATCATTTGGAGAATGATGTGATGGACTAGACCCATCCGTTAGCATAGCACTACGATCGTTTAGTTTTACTGCTATTGCTTTCTCCATGACTTATACATGTTCCTATGACTATGAGATTATGCAACTCCCGAATACCGTAGGAACACCTTGTGTGCTATTAGACGTCACAACGTAACTGGGTGATCATAAAGATGCTCTACAGGTGTTTCCGAAAGTATTCGTGGTGTTGGCATAGATCAAGACTAGGATTTGTCACTCCAAGTGTCGGAGAGGTATCTCTGGGCCCTCTCGGTAATGCACATCATAATAAGCCTTGCAAGCAAATGACTAATGAGTTAGTCACGAGATGATGTATTACGGAACGAGTAAAGAGACTTGCTGGTAACGAGATTGTACTAGGTATAGAGATACCGACGATCGAATCTCGGGCAAGTAACATACCGATGACAAAAGGAACAACGTATGTTGTTATGCGGTTTGACCGATAAAGATCTTCGTAGAATATGTAGGAGCCAATATGAGCATCCAGGTTCCGCTATTGGTTATTGACCGGAGATGAGTCTCGGTCATGTCTACATAGTTCTCGAACCCGTAGGGTCCGCACACTTAACGTTTGATGACGATCGGTATTATGAGTTTATGAGTTTTGATGTACCGAAGGTAGTTCGGAGTCCCGGATGAGATCACGGATATGACGAGGAGTCTCGGAATGTCCGAGATGTAAAGATTGATATATTGGACGACTATATTCGGACACCGGAAGTGTTCTGGAAAGTTTCGGAATTTACCGGAGTGCCGGGGGGGGGGGGGTTACCGGAACCCCCCGGGGGAATGATGGGCCCTGGTGGGCCATAGGGGAGAGAGAGGGCAGCAGCCAGGAGGTGGTGCACCCCCTCCCTAGGATGAGTCCGAATAGGACTAGGGGAGGGGGGCGCGGCCCCTCTTTCCCTCTCCCTCTCCCTCTCTTTCCTTCCCCCCTTTTCCTTCTTTGGTAGATTCCTACTAGGAATAGGATTGCAATCCTATTCCTAGTAGGATTGCAGCCCTAGCCGCACCATAGGAGGGCCGGCCGGCCTCCCCCCTTTCTCCTTTATATACGGGGGTAGGGGGGCACCCAAAGACACACAAGTTGAATTGTTCTAGCCGTGTGCGGTGCCCCCTCCACAGAAACACACCTCGGTCATACCGTCGCAGTGCTTAGGCGAAGCCCTGCGCCGGTAGATACATCATATCCGTCACCATGCCGTCGTGCTGACGAAACTCTCCCGTGAAGCTCAACTAGATCAAGAGCTCGTGGGACGTCATCAAGCTGAACGTGTGCTGAACACGGAGGTGCCGTACGTTCGGTGCTTGATCGGTTGGATCGCGAAGAAGTTCGACTACATCAACCGCGTCACTTGACGCTTCCGCTTCCGGTCTACGAGGGTACGTAGACACACTCTTCCCTCTCGTTGCTATGCATCTGGTAGATAGATCTTGCGTGATCGTAGGAAAATTTTAAAATACTACGTTCCCCTACAGTGGCATCATGAGGCAGGTCTATGCATAGATGATATGCATGAGTAGAACACAATAAGTTGTGGGCGGTACTAGTCATACTGCTTACCAGCATGTCATATTTTGGTTCGGCGGTATTGTGAGATGAAGCGGCCCGGACCGACATTACGCGTACGCTTACGCGAGACTGGTTTCACCGTTACGAGCACTCATTGCTTAAAGGTGACTGGCGGGTGTCTGTCTCTCTCACTTTAGCTGAATCAAGTGTGGCTACGCCCGGTCCTTGTGAAGGTTAAAACAGCACATACTTGACGAAACATCGTTGTGGTTTTGTATGCGTAGGTAAGAACGGTTCTTGCTAAGCCCGTAGCAGCCACGTAAAACTTGCAACAACAAAGTAGAGGACGTCTAACTTGTTTTTGCAGGGCATGTTATGATGTGATATGGTCAAGACATGATGAGTTATACAGTTTTGTATGAGATGATCATGTTTTGTAATGTTATCGGCAACTGGCAGGAGCCATATGGTTGTCGCTTTATTGTATGAAATGCAATCGCCATGTAATTGCTTTACTTTATCACTAAGCGGTAGCGATAGTCGTAGAAGCAATAGTTGGCGAGACGACAACGATGCTACGATGGGATCAAGGTGTTGCGCCGGTGACGAAGGTGATCATGACGGTGCTTTGGAGATGGAGATCAAAAGCACAAGATGATGATGGCCATATCATGTCACATATTTTGATTGCATGTGATGTTTATCTTATTATGCTTCTTATTTTGCTTAGAACGACGGTAGCATTATAAGATGATCCCTTACTAAATTTCAAGGTATAAGTGTTCTCCCTAAGTCTGCACCATTGCGAAAGTTCGTCGTGCCGAGACACCACATGATGATCGGGTGTGATAAGCTCTACGTTCAAATACAACGGGTGTAAGCCAGTTTTGCACACGCATAATACTCGTGTTAAACTTGACGAGCCTAGCATATGCAGATATGGCCTCGGAACACTGGAGACCGGAAGGTCGAGCGTGAATCATATAGTAGATATGATCAACATAAGATGTTCACCATTGAAACTACTCCATCTCACGTGATGATCGGACATGGTTTAGTTGATTTGGATCACGTGATCATTTAGATGACCGGAGGGATGTCTATCTAAGTGGGAGTTCTTTAATTAATATGATTAAATTGAACTTTAATTTATCATGAACTTAGTCCTGATAGTTTTTGCATATCTATGTTGTTGTAGATCAATGGCCCGTGCTACCATTCCTTTGAATTTTAATGCATTCCTAGAGAAAGCTAAGTTGAAAGATGATGGTAGCAATTACACGGACTAGGTCCGTAACTTGAGGATTATCCTCATTGCTGCACAGAAGAATTATGTCCTTGAAGCACCGCTAGGTGACAAGCCCCCTCCCGCTAATGTAGACGCTTTGAACGTCTGGCAGTCGCGGTCTGATGACTACACGATAGTTCAGTGTGTCATGCTTTACGGCTTAGAACCGGGACTTAAACGATGTTTTGAACGTCATGGACCATATGAGATGTTCCAGGAGTTGAAGTTAATATTTCAAGCAAATGCCCGGATTGAGAAATATGAGATTTCCAATAAGTTCTACAACTGCAAGATGGAGGAGAATAGTTCTATCTGTGAACACTTGCTCAGAATGTCTGGGTACTACAATCACATGACTCAACTTGGTTGCAAAGTTGATGAAGATAGTGTTATTGATAGAGTTCTTCAATCACTGCCACCAAGCTATAAAGGCTTCGTGATGAACAATAATATGCAAGGGATGCAAAAGACAATTCCCGAGCTCTTCGCTATGCTCAAGGCTGCGGAGGTAGAAAACAAAAAGGAGCATCAAGTGTTGATGGTTAACAAAACCACTAGTTTCAAGAAAAAGGGCAAGGGAAAGAAGGGGAACTTCAAGAAGAATAGCAAGACAGTTGCTACTCCCACGAAGAAACCCAAGTCTGGAGCCAAGCCTGAAACTGAGTGCTTCTACTGCAAGGGGACTGGACACTGGAAGCGGAACTGCCCCAAGTATTTGGCGGATAAGAAGGATGGCAAGGTGAACAAAGTTATATGTGATATACATGTTATTGATGTGTACCTTACTAATGCTCGTAGTAGTACCTGGGTATTTGATACCGGTTCGGTTGCTAATATTTGTAACTCGAAACAGGGACTACGGATTAAACGAAGATTTGCTAAGGACGAGGTGACGATGCGCGTGGGAAATGGTTCCAAAGTCGATGTGATCGCCGTCGGCACGCTACCTCTACATCTACCTTCGGGATTAGTTTTAGACCTAAATAATTGTTATTTGGTGCCAGCGTTGAGCATGAACATTATATCTGGATCTTGTTTGTTGCGAGACGGTTATTCATTTAAATCAGAGATAATGGTTGTTCTATTTTTATGAATAATATCTTTTATGGTCATGCACCCTTGAAGAGTGGTCTATTCTTATTGGATCTCGATTGTAGTGATACACATATTCATAATATTGAAACCAAAAGATGCAAGGTTAATAATGATAGTGCAACTTATTTGTGGCACTGCCGTTTGGGTCATATTGGTGTAAAGCGCATGAAGAAACTCCATAGTGATGGACTTTTGGAATCACTTGATTATGAATCACTTGGTGCTTGTGAACCATGCATCATGGGCAAGATGACTAAAACTCCGTTCTCCAGAACTATGGAGCAAGCAACAGATTTGTTGGAAATCATACATACTGATGTATGTGGTCCAATGAGTGTTGAAGCTCGTGGCGGGTATCATTATTTTCTGACCTTCACTGATGATTTGAGCAGATATGGGTATATTTACTTAATGAAGCACAAGTCTGAAACATTTGAAAAGTTCAAAGAATTTCAGAGTGAAGTAGAGAATCATCGTAACAAGAAAATAAAGTTTCTACGATCTGATCGTGGAGGAGAATATTTGAGTTACGAGTTTGGTCTTCATTTGAAACAATGTGGAATAGTTTCACAACTAACGCCACCCGGAACACCACAGCGTAATGGTGTGTCCGAACGTCGTAACCGTACTTTATTGGATATGGTGCGATCTATGATGTCTCTTACCGATTTACCACTATCGTTTTGGGGTTATGCTTTAGAGACAGTTGCATTCACGTTAAATAGGGCACCATCTAAATCCGTTGATACGACACCTTATGAACTGTGGTTTGGCAAGAAACCAAAGTTGTCGTTCTTAAAGTTTGGGGCTGCGATGCTTATGTGAAAAAGCTTCAACCTGATAAGCTCGAACCCAAGTCAGAGAAATGTGTCTTCATAGGATACCCAAAAGAGACTGTTGGGTACACCTTCTATCACAGATCCGAAGGCAGGATATTCGTTGCTAAGAATGGATCCTTTCTAGAGAAGGAGTTTCTCTCGAAAGAAGTGAGTGGGAGGAAAGTAGAACTTGATGAGGTAATTGTACCTTCTCCCGAATTGGGAAGTAGTACATCACAGAAAATTGTTCCAGTGATTCCTACACCAATTAGTGAGGAAGTTAATGATGATGATCATGAAACTTCGGATCAAGTTTCTGCTGAACGTCGTAGATCAGCCAGAGTACGTTCCGCACCAGAGTGGTACGGCAACCCAGTTTTGGAAGTCATGTTACTAGACCACGATGAACCTACGAACTATGAGGAAGCGATGATGAGCCCAGATTCCGCAAATGGCTTGAGGCCATGAAATCTGAGATGGGATCCATGTATGAGAACAAAGTGTGGACTTTGGTTGACTTGCCCGATGATCGGCAGGCCATCGAAAATAAATGGATCTTCAAGAGGAAGACCGACGCAGACGGTAATGTTACTGTTTACAAAGCTCGACTTGTAGCGAAAGGGTTTCGACAAGTTCAAGGAGTTGACTACGATGAGACTTACTCACCTGTAGCGATGCTTAAGTCTGTCCAAATCATGTTAGCAATTGCCACATTTTATGATTATGAAATCTAGCAAATGGATGTCAAAACTGCATTCCTGAATGGATATCTCAAAGAAGAGTTGTATATGATGCAACCAGAAGGTGTTGTCGATCCAAAAGGTGCTAACAAAGTATGCAAGCTCCAGCGATCCATCTATGGACTGGTGCAAGCATCTCGGAGTTGGAATATATGCTTTGATGAGGTGATCAAAGCATATGGTTTTATACAGACTTTTGGATAAGCCTGTATTTACGAGAAAGTGAGTGGGAGCTCTGTAGTATTTCTAATATTATATGTGGATGACATATTATTGATTGGAAATGATATAGAATTTCTGGATAGCATAAAAGGATACTTGAATAAGAGTTTTTCAATGAAAGACCTCGGTGAAGCTGCTTATATATTAGGCATCAAGATCTATAGAGATAGATCAAGACGCTTAATTGGACTTTCACAAAGCACATACCTTGATAAAGTTTTGAAGAAGTTCAAAATGGATGAGTCAAAGAAAGGGTTCTTGCCTGTGTTACAAGGTATGAAGTTGAGTAAGACTCAATGCCCGACCACTGCAGAAGATAGAGAGAAAATGAAAGTCATTCCCTATGCCTCAGCCATAGGATCTATCATGTATGCAATGCTGTGTGCCAGACCTGATGTGTGCCTTGCTATAAGTCTAGCAGGGAGGTACCAAAGTAATCCAGGAGTGGATCACTGGACAGCGATCAAGAACATCCTGAAATACCTGAAAAGGACAAAGGATATGTTTCTCGTATATGGAGGTGACAAAGAGATCATCGTAAACGGTTACGTCGATTCTAGCTTTGACACTGATCCGGATGACTCTAAGTCACAAACCGGATATGTATTGAACGGTGGAGCTGTCAGTTGGTGCAGTTCCAAGCAAAGCGTCGTGGTGGGATCTACGTGTGAAGAGGAATACATAGCTGCTTCGGAAGCAGCAAATGAAGGAGTCTGGATGAAGGAGTTCATATCCGATCTAGGTGTAATACCTAGTGCATCGGGTCCAATGAAAATCTTTTGTGACAACACTGGAGCAATAGCCTTGCCGAAGGAATCCAGGTTTCACAAGAGAACAAAGCACATCAAAAGACGCTTCAATTCCACCCGCAATCTAGTCAAGGAGGGAAACATAGAGATTTGCAAAATACATACGGATCTGAATGTTGCAGACCCGTTGACTAAGCCTCTTCCACGGGCAAAACATGATCAGCACCAGGACTCCATGGGTGTGAGGATCATCACTTTGTAATCTAGATTATTGACTCTAGTTCAAGTGGGAGACTGAAGGAAATATGCCCTACAGGCAATAATAAAGATGTTATTTGTATTTCCTTATATCATGATAAATGTCTTTTATTCATGCTAGAATTGTATTAACCGGAAACTTGATACATGTGTGAATACATAGACAAAATAGTATGTCCCTAGCATGCCTCTACTAGACTAGCTCATTGTTTAAAGATGGCTATGTTTCCTAGCCATAGACATGAGTTGTCATTTGATCAACGGGATCACATCATTAGGAGAATGATGTGATGGACTAGACCCATCCGTTAGCATAGCACTATGATCGTTTAGTTTTACTGCTATTGCTTTCTCCATGACTTATACATGTTCCTATGACTATGAGATTATGCAACTCCCGAATACCGTAGGAACACCTTGTGTGCTATCAAACGTCACAACGTAACTGGGTGATCATAAAGATGCACTACAGGTGTTTCCGAAAGTATTCGTGGTGTTGGCATAGATCAAGACTAGGATTTGTCACTCCGAGTGTCGGAGAGGTATCTCTGGGCCCTCTCGGTAATGCACATCATAATAAGCCTTGCAAGCAAATGACTAATGAGTTAGTCACGATATGATGTATTACGGAACGAGTAAAGAGACTTGCCGGTAACGAGATTGAACTAGGTATAGACATACCGACGATCGAATCTCGGGCAAGTAACATACCGATGACAAAAGGAACAACGTATGTTGTTATGCGGTTTGACCGATAAAGATCTTCATAGAATATGTAGGAGCCAATATGAGCATCAAGGTTCCGCTATTGGTTATTGACCAGAGATGAGTCTCGGTCATGTCTACATAGTTCTCGAACCCGTAGGGTCCGCACGCATAACGTTTGATGACGATCGGTATTATGAGTTTATGAGTTTTGATGTACCGAAGGTAGTTCGGAGTCCCGGATGAGATCACGGACATGACGAGGAGTCTCGGAATGTCCGAGACGTAAAGATTGATATATTGGACGACTATATTCGGACACCGGAAGTGTTCTGGAAAGTTTTGGAATTTACCGGAGTGCCGGGGGGGTTACCGGAACCCCCCGGGGGGAATGATGGGCCCTGGTGGGCCATAGGGGAGAGAGAGGGCGGCAGCCAGGAGGTGGCGGACCCCCTCCCTAGGAGGAGTCCGAATAGGACTAGGGGAGGGGGCGCGGCCCCTCTTTCCCTCTCCCTCTCCCTCTCTTTCCTTCCCTCCTTTTCCTTCTTTGGTAGATTCCTACTTGGAATAGGATTGCAATCCTATTCCTAGTAGGATTGCAGCCCTAGCCGCACCATAGGAGGGCCGGCCGGCCTCCCCCCTTGCTCCTTTATATACGGGGGCAGGGGGGCACCCAAAGACACACAAGTTGAATTGTTCTAGCGGTGTGAGGTGCCCCCTCCACAGAAACACACCTCGGTCATACCGTCGCAGTGCTTAGGCGAAGCCCTGCGCCGGTAGATACATCATATCCGTCACCACGCCGTTGTGCTGACGAAAATCTCCCATGAAGCTCAACTGGATCAAGAGCTCGTGGGATGTCATCAAGCTGAACGTGTGCTGAACGTGGAGGTGCCGTACGTTCGGTGCTTGATCGGTTGGATCGCGAAGAAGTTCGACTACATCAACCGCGTCACTTGACGCTTCCGCTTCCGGTCTACGAGGGTACGTAGACACACTCTTCCCTCTCGTTTCTATGCATATGGTAGATAGATCTTGCATGATCGTAGGAAAATTTTAAAATACTACGTTCCCCTACATGGAGTCCCTAGATATCTAATGACTGATGGTGGTTCACACTTTATTCATGGTACTTTCCGTAAGATGCTTGCTAAGTATGATGTCAACCATAGAATTGCATCCCCTTATCACCCACAGACTAGTGGTCAAGTAGAACTAATTAATAGGGAGTTGAAACTAATCTTGCAAAAGACAGTTAATAGGTCTAGGAAGAATTGGTCCAAGAAACTAGATGATGCATTATGGGCCTATAGAACTGCATACAAAAATCCTATGGGTATGTCTCCATATAAGATGGTATATGGAAAAGCTTGTCACTTACCTCTTGAGCTAGAACATAAGGCATATTGGGCTATTAAAGAGCTCAATTACGATTTCAAACTTGCCGGTGAGAAGAGGTTATTTGACATCAGTTGTCTCAATGAATGGAGAACCCAGGCCTATGAGAATGCCAAACTGTTTAAAGAAAATGTTAAAAGATGGCATGACAAAAGAATACAAAAGCGTGAGTTTAACGTAGGTGATTATGTCTTGCTATACAACTCTCGTTTAAGATTTTTTGCAGGAAAACTTCTCTCCAAGTGGGAAGGACCTTACGTTATCGAGGAGGTCTATCGGTCCGGTGCCATAAAAATCAACAACTTCAAAGGCACAAATCCGAAGGTGGTGAATGGCAAAGAATCAAATATTATATCTCAGGTAATCCTATAAATGTTGAAACTAATGTTATTCAAACCGTAACACCGGAAGAATACATAAGGGACACTTTCCAGAACGATTCAGCCTCCGAAAAGGAAGAGGTATGTGATACGATAATTAAACCGACTCCAAAATTGTTCTAAAGGCAATTTTTCTCCGTTTTGGAATATTTAGAAAAATAGAAAAATAAACCACAGTCCGGAAGAGACACGGGCCGTCCACGAGGTTGGAGGGCGCGCCCCCTGCCTCGTGGGCACCCCGTGTGTCCCCCGCTCTCCATTTTCTTGTGGGTTACTCCTTTTGGTCGATAAAAATTCATTATACATACCCCCGAAGGTTTTGACCTCTGTATCACGCAAAAATCCTTTGTTCTTGTTTAGAGCTCTTTTTCGTTAGGGTTTGCGAAGCCAGGCATCATGTCGTCTCCCTCCTCCAACAACGAAGGCAACGATGCTTGGCTAATGAAGATAGATCTGAAGAGGGAAGGACCCGAGGAGATCCACAAGGAGAATAGGATCAAGATGGAGATGGAAGATCCGACTCCGGCAGCGGGAGAAGAAGACACATCTAAATCCCTTCCTAACCTCTTTACCTCAACTGAGCTAGAAGCTTTCAGGATGATTGAATTAGCTCAGATTCGAAACAAGCATCTCACAAGTGAAAATATTTTGTTGAAGGATTACATAGCTGCCCTCAAAGGTATTATCCGCAAGCTGGAAGATCTCACACGCTCGATATATGAAGATCCTCCATCATTACTTGCAACTCCATCATCACCACCCCCGAAGAAGGAGACATAATCATATGGGTATGGGCACTCCCCTTGGCAACTGCCAAGCTTGGGGGATTGACCCCGGTATCGTATCACCATTACTCCTATCTTTACCGTTTTACTTAGTTCGATCCTTTTGGTAGTATCTTGATCTATTAGAATAAAGTTAGCATGATCCAGTTGTGAGCTTTTGCTTTGTGAGCTTTATCCTTTGTAATCGAGTCTGTGAGCTATATAATAAAGATTAGTGTTGAGTCAAGGGCTTGATTTCCTCACTTGGGTCATGATAAAAAGAAAACATAAAGAGTATCAAAGAGATCATATCGATCTTATGGGAAGTAATGACTTCACATACAAGAGTATGATAAATAAAAGTTGTTGGGAGGTGACAAACATAGTTTTGGTCATCATTGCAATTATTAGGAAGTAATAAAAGAAGAGAGGTTTCACATACAAATATACTATCTTGGACATCTTTTATGATTGTGAGCACTCAGTAAAGTATGATATGCTAAAGAGTTGATATTGGACAGGGAAGACAACATAATGGGTTATGTCTTCTTATATTCGAAATAAAGTATATTGTCATGGATCATCCAACATGTTGAGCTTGCCTTTCCCCCACATGCTAGCGAAATTCCTCGCACTAAGTAGAGATACTACTTGTGCTTCCATATATCCTTAAACCCAGTTTTGCCATGAGAGTCCACCATACCTACCTATGGATTGAGAAAGATCCTTCCAAGTAGGTTGTCATGTTGCAAACTCGCTAAAATATGTATGATTTATTAGTGTGGGAGAAATTAGCTTTATACGATCTTGTGATATGGAATTAATAAAAGAGACGGACTGCATAATAAAGGTCCTTATCACAAGTGGCAAAATAAAGCGAAGTTCTTCTATGCTAAGACTTTGTGCATCCAACCATAGAAACACATGACAACCGCTGCTTCCCTCTGCGAAGGGCCTATCTATTATTACTGTCTTATAAGTGTCAAGGTGAAATCCACCTTTCCTTTTTACATTTTATCCTTTGGCAAGAACATTGTGTTGGAAAGATCCTGACATATATACCCATTTGGATGTAAGTTTTCATGATCTATTACTGTTCACATTACCCTTGAGGTAAAAGGTTGGGAGGCAACACCATAAGCCCCTATCTTTCTTTGTGTCCGATTAAAACTCCATAAACATAAGTATTGCGTGAGTGTGAGCAATTGTGAAAGACTATATGATAGTTGAGTATGTAGGCTTGCTGAAAAGCTCTTATTGACTCTTTCCGATATTACGATAAATTGTGATTGCTTCAATGACCGAGACCAAAATTTGTTAGTTTCCAATGAAGTTTATGATGCATACTTGATATTGTGGATGAATTGTTAATTTAGCATAAGAATCATATGACTATATTTATATAAGTTGCTGTTATGATAATGATCATGATGCCCTCATGTCCGTATTTTGTTTTTATCAACACCTCTATCTCTAAACATGTGGACATATTTTTCGATATTGGCTTTCGCTTGAGGACAAGAGAGGTATAATCTTGGGGGAGTTGAGACGTCCATTTTGCATCATGCTTACATGTTGATATTTATTGCATTATGGTGATACGTCTCAAACGTATCTACTTTTCCAAACACTTTTGATATTGTTTTGACCTCATTCTTGCATGATTTGGACTAAACTAACCCGGACTGACGCTGTTTTCAGCAGAGCTGCCTGTATGGTTTATTTGTGTGCAGGAAAAC
The DNA here is from genome assembly GCA_902687465.1 of Secale cereale. Lineage (NCBI taxonomy): Eukaryota > Viridiplantae > Streptophyta > Magnoliopsida > Poales > Poaceae > Secale > Secale cereale. Next base: position 766,781,102 of record LR738712.1, read on the forward strand.
GGATTTTTAAGTATATCAGAAAAATCCAGGAAAAATCAGAGAAAATCCACGCACCCGAAGGAACCAAATACCAGAAGTGGGGCTAGAGGGGGCCAGGGGGTGCCCAGGCGCCCTGTGGGCGCCCCCC
>LR738712.1:766781300-766859466 GCA_902687465.1 Secale cereale
CCCCCCGGGCCGCGCCGGGGGGGGCGCCTGGGTGGGCCCCACACCCCCTGGTGCCCTACTTTAGCCCGTATTTTTCATCCCGACGCAAAAACCCCGGATCGGAAGTCCTTTCGCAGTTTTTCGTCGCGGAGCCGCCGCCACCCTCTGTTCTTCCTCGGGAGGGCTAATCTGGAGGCTGATTTGGCCTCCGGAGAGGGGAGATCGTCGCCATCGTCATCATCATCACCACTCCATCATCACTCCATGACTTCCCCCTTCATGTGTGAGTAATTCCTCTGCTGTAGGCGAAGGGGATGGTAGGGATTGGATGAGTTAGATCATGTAATAGTTCGTCAGATTGTTGGGGGCATGTTGCCTATCATCTAGTATGGTGTTTATCATCTTTGCTACAACTTGTTATTCTTAATGCTTGACACTTAGGGCCCGAGTGCCATGATTTCAGATCTGAACCATATGTGTTTGTATGAACATATTTGTGTTCGTGATCCTATCTATGAGTTGTATCCACCTGTTACGGTTCGGAACCGGCGATCCCAAAAGTGACAGCTTGGGACACCAAAGGGGATGGTCCGTAGTTTGAGGATTACATGTATCCATTGAGTTCATTGCTTTGTTCCGGTGCTCTTTGACAGGAGCACCTTAATATCCGTTAGTTCCTTTTGGCCCCGTTCGTAGCGGGATGGTAGGACAAAAGATGTTGTGCAAGTTCTTATTGCAAGCACGTACAAGTACCTATGGGATACATGCCTAATGTTTGATATTTGCCTAGATGATCATTACTTTTCCATGTGCCGTGCCCCAAGTTAGAATCTATCTCATCCATGCAACGCCCAACCATCCATCTCCCTAGCCTACAGTATTTTAAACCTTGCTTGTCACTAGTTGCTACTTTTGCCATTTACTACTGCTATTTACTTTTGCTGTTTGCTTTTTACTATTACTATCATCACTATCATATCACTGTTTCCACTTATCTTTTGTTGCAAGTTAGTATATTTCAGGTGCGGTTGAATTGACAACTCAACTTTTAAAGCTTATAAATACTCTTTGGCTCCCCGTGTGTCGAATCAATAAATTGGGTTATTCTTACCCGCGAAGACTATCTCGATCCCTTACAGTTGAGGGTTATCAAGTACCGTTTTTTGGGGCCGTTGCCGGGGAGCATAGCAATATTTACAAGTCTACTTGAGGTATCCTACCTGCTGCACTTTATTCACTATGGGTAAGAAAGGAGACCCCAAGGTTCCGATCTTACTATCCACTACAAGAAGAGGTACTGCTCTGAGCACTAGTGCTACGCTTGATTCACCTTCTGTTATGAGTAAGTTTGCCTCACCACCACCACATGATGCCTCTACTACTTTTGATGATGATATTAGTTCGCTTGGTTATGCTCTTGAGAAACAAATTGCTGCTGCTGCTGAAAAATATGGAATTGAACTTCCTGTTGCTTGCTACCCTATTGGTGAAACTTATGATTATCCTGATTTGAGTAAACTCAAAGAGAGGCTCCTTGATGATGATTACTATATGCTTGATGAAGATCTATGCAGGGAACTGACAGAGTTTGCTGGCTCTGACCCTGAAGTTATTAAGAAAATATTTGAAAAACACTCTTTGAAAAACAAAACCGTTCCTAATCCTGAGTTTGCTACATCTCCTATATGCATTGATGATCCTGATTTTGACTTCTCTGTTGATCTTTCACTTATACCTATGGTTGAAGCTGACCCCTTTTATGGCAGAGAAAATGATGATGCTATTGCACACCTGACTAAACTCGGTGAGTTAGGTAGCCTGTTTACCACAGATGAGAAGATACGATACTTTTATGTGACCAAGCTTCTTCCTTTCTCCTTGAAGGAGGGTGCTAAAGCATGGTATGATTCACTTCCATGCGGTTCCATTAAGAGTCATCAGGACTTAGCTCACTCTTTTGTTGATAAGTACTTTCCTGCTCACATGCAACATGCTGCTTTACAAAGAATTTATAACTTTAAACAGTTGCTGGATGAGTCCCTCCCTAAAGCTTGGGGGAGGTACTGCGGTCTGATTCGGGCTAGACCAGGACATGAAATTCCTAAGAATGAATTAATCGATATATTCTATGCTGGTCTAACTGATGAATCCAGGTCCTATTTGGACAGTTGTGCTGGTTGTGTTTTCGGGAAAAGAACACCGGACGATGCGGAAGATTTAATGGGCAGGATTGCCAAAAACCATGAAGACTGGTCCGTCCCTGAACCACCTCCACCAACAAAGAAGAGGGGCATGTTTGTTCTAAGCCCCGAGGATATGCGAGAAGCAAAGAAGTCTATTAAAGAGAAAGGTATTAAAGCTGAAGACGTGAAGAATCTACCCCCTATTGAGAAGCTGTGTGAGCCTACCACTCACCCTCCTATGGTAGAGGTACACTCTCTTTTAGATTTCAACGCAAGTGACATCCCTCATGCTAAGCCTCCTGATCAATGTTTAGATGAGTTTGATAATTTTATTATGAAACAGAATCATTTTAATGAGAGGATAGAAAGTCAGTTGCATGATAATTCCCTTGCTATCAAAAAGTTGCTTGATGTTTTAGATAGAACAGTTAATGATGTTCAATGTCTTGTGAAGCATTTTCATATGGTTCAAACTCAGCTTGATCAAATTTCTAATGTGCAAAGAGATTTGCTTGCTAACAATGCCAAAAAAGATAAATTGCAGGCTTTTGGGATTAAGACCCGAGGAGGAACTAGTACTCAAGATCCTCTTTATCCAGAGGGACATCCGAAGAGAATCGAGCAAGATTCTCAAATGCAGGAAGAAGAAATTGTTGTGTCTCCAAATAAAAAGAAGAAACATAAAGAGACTGACAATTCTAATGATCCTATTGCAGATGAAGAGCCAGCTATTGATCCCAACAGTGTATCTATTTCCGATGCTGAGACTGAAGACGGTGCTGAACCTGAAGGTAATAACAATGAGAAGAATGATCCACCTGAAGTTCGAGAAGAAGAAGCACCTGACAAAGGTAATAGGTACACTAAAGAAGACTTCATCACAAGAAAACATGGGAAGGAGAAAGAACCATGGGTACAGAAACCCATGCCCTTTCCAGGTAAGTCCATCAAATCTAAAGAAGAAGAGCATTACAATAAGTTTTGTGAATGGATTAAACCTCTTTTTCTTCAAATCCCTTTGACTGATACTATTAAGTTACTTCCTTATTCAAAATATATGAAAGATATTGTCACTAACAAAAGAAAAGTTCCTAATGATGCAATATCTACTATGCTTGCTAACTATTCTTTCAGTGGAAAGATTCCTGAGAAGCTCGGTGATCCAGGTATACCCACCATTCCTTGCTCCATAAAGAATAATTATGTCAAAACCGCTTTATGTTATCTTGGAGCAGGAGTGAGTGTTATGCCTCTCTCTCTTTACGAGAGGCTTTGTTTAGAGAAACTAATTCCTACAGATATCTCCCTTCAGATGGCTGACAAGTCAACCGCTGTTCCGATAGGTATTTGTGAGGATGTTCCCGTAGAAGTTGCTAATTGTTTAATTCTTACTGATTTTGTTGTGCTTGACATGCCCGAGGATGGGAGCATGTCCATTATTCTTGGTAGACCTTTTCTTAACACCGCAGGTGCTATTATTGATTGCAATAAAGGGAAGGTTACCTTCCATGTGAATGACAAAGAACACACGGTATATTTTCCGAAGAAAACCGACAGGAGGCATGCCCTCAATTCTATAGAGAATATCGAGACCGTGAAAATTGGAGAATGGGACTGTCCACTACATGTGCCTCATAAATACAAAACTATCATGGTAGGGACAATGTCCATCAAGGTAAAAGTTCAGTGATTACTTCGTAGGAGGTGAGACTTTTTGCTCTATATATCGCTTGTTTGTTGGTAAGACTTGATCAACCTTACTAGTGAACGTGTTTTATATGGATAAAGAGTTGAGCTTGCTATGTTTTCATTTGTTTTTAGTGTTGCCCTACTTGCTGTACCAAGTATATATGTTTTTGAAGCTTCACAATACTACTAACCGCTTCAAGTTTTCAGAGAGTTTCGCAGCTTTTTGAACTTCGAAAAAATTTCAATAGTGAAGTTTTCAGAAAAATTCCAGAAAAATTATATTAAAAATTTCCACAACAGGAGAGACCCGAAAAGTCCTGGGGCCAGCCAGGGGGGGCCACCAGTGGCCCAGGCGGCCAGCTGGCGCGGCCCAGCCCCTGGCCGCGCCCACAGGGCGCCTGGGGCCCACGGGACCCCCCTCCAGGTACTTCTTCTTCCCCTCTCTCTCTCTTTTTCCAGAAACCCGAGTTCTGGTCTTGTTCTTGCTGTTCTTGCTGTTCTTGGAGGCGATTCTTCGATCTCTCTCTACAGCCCATCATTTGAGCTGAAATTTTGAGCAAATACTCCCTGGTATGTGACTCCTCCACCCCTCCAATTAGATTTTTCATTGGTGGCCTCATTTGTGAGTATTTAGTAGTTCTTGGTGCTGTAGAGATGAGCTTGCATGCATGTGTAGAAAGCTATTTTCCAAGTTTTGATGCAAGTTTATGCCTTGGGAAAGTGAGTTGAGTAGTTTGCCTTAGCTCACTTTGTTTTAATCCTCGTTTTTGTAAATTGTAAAAAAATTCAGAAATGAGTTTGTTAGGAAGGGCAAAAGGATGGCTTGAAGAAGAGGAGGCCCGCACACTCCGATCGAGTCACTAGAGCCGCAGCTTCACCATCGACTGCTAGGGTGAGCTATAATGAGGATCATGTGCCCCTGGAGTTGTTGGAAGACACAAGTCCAGCACGTGCGATGACATTTCCATGTGATGAATTCATGGAAGCTGCGGGAATCAAGGATGAGTTTTATAATCTTTGTGCTAATGCAGGTTTGACACGACTCGTCACGAGCCGTGTTACCCAGTATCAAAAACTCACCTCCAGTTTCATTAATAGTTTTAGATATAATCCTGATTCAGGTGCTATTGAGTTTAAAATTTATAATGATCTTATCACCATGACTCTGGGAAATTTTTGTGAAGTAATAGGTGTGCCGAACGTTGGGAGGACTGCAAGGATGGTCACTCAGCCCTCCGAGCTAAAAACCGTCATCAACTCTCTCTGCAGTATGGGTACGAGGGATATTCATCGGTCGAAGATCTCCAGCATCTTGTTTCCTCACCTCAGGTATTTTGCGTTTTATATTGCTAGAGGGGTGTTAGCTCGTGACAACACGAGCAGCATTTCTGCTCCGGACATTGCTATCCTGGCAGCAGCCCTCTCAGGGAGGTCTGATTATAATCTTGGTACCTTAATTGCTCGACGCCTTGCTATGAACGGTAACAAGGGGGACTTATATGGAGGCATTTATGCCACACTTATCTTAGAGCATCTTGGAGGCACCCCACACCCTGATGATACTCTCTTTACTTATTTAAGCTTTGATCTTGCTGCTATGAAAAGGCATAAGTTTGTTACCATGGGTTCTGAGCTTGATAACCTTGTTTATATCTTGCGTTTCGGAACTACCGCGGAACGCGAGATCCGTCTACCTGCACCTCTTTTGTTTGATTTTTCTCGCAGGAACGGATGGTCCTTTGATGTTGTCCAGTTCGATGAGTTCATGGTCCAGCATCAGTTTCATAACCCCATGGAGGGGGTTGTGCCCGACGAGGAGAGGCACGGTGAGACACCACATTTTTAGGAAGAGACCGCCACCGAGTTTGGTGAAGGGTCTTCCTCTGTTTGGCGTTCGGAACCTTCCTCGTGGGAGACTCCGAGGAGTTCGGTGTATGCGCCAGCATCCTTCTACGACCCTTGGTCTCACCACCATACCCCTGGAGCGGGAGGCTCCTGGGGGCAGTAGCTGCTACCAACTTAGGCCAAAAGCCTAAGCTTGGGGGAGTACGTGCCCTTCTCACTTTTCCATTGTATTATCCGTTTTATTCGCTTTGATCTTTTTGAAGTTTTTGCCCGTTCTTCTTTATTTCTCTATTTGCAAAAACAACAAAAAGATTTTCTCTTTCTTTTTTCTTTTATTCAACCTTTGAAAAAACCAAAAAGATTTCCTTTTTCTCTTCAGTTTGCTTTGTTTTCAGAGATCAGCTCGAGTCCGTGATGGCATTTGATTATATTTCCTACGTTCGCTCGTGCAAGTGACAAGCAGTAATGACGAAGATCAACTGAAAGGAAGCAACAAGGAAGACCGGTATGAACTCTTATTGTTTCTACTTTTGTACATATGCCTATACTTATGATCTAGAGACCAGCTTGTAGCGACATAGTGCTATGTTTACAATGCTCTTCCAGTGGTTCATGCTTTTCTTGTGGCTAGTCTCGAATAACTAGAGTATATAATGTGTTATTGAAATGATCTACATGCATTGCACTGTTCATAGTCTGGTATACTAAGGTGGTATTTCCCTTTAGAGAATTTTTGGATTGACTTGGCACATGCTTACACATGTTAAGACTAAAAGTCTACTTTGCCTTGATGATCTTTGAGTTTTAGAATAGTTATATCACTTTTATGCCCGATTCAATGTTGCTTTGTTGCTCTGCATGATTATGACCGTTATTGCTCTTTAGTTGGTCGCTTCCCAGTCTTTTGCTAAACCTCCACCTGTACTAAGCGGACTGACTGCTTGTGCATCCAAACCCTTTAAAACCTGTTATGCCATATGAGTCCACCATACCTTCCTATACATGGTATTTAACTGCCATTCCTAACGAAGACTTTCGTGTACCATCTCGAAATTAATCAAAAGCATTTCCCTTTTTGTGCCTATGTTTTAGCTCATGAGGAAGTAGTAGTTAATTCATGATCTCTTTAAGTTGGACAAGTTCCACCCCTGGATTGCATGTATAATGTGCAAACCCCTAATATGAAAAGGAACTGGCATTGAGTGCGCCCGGCTCAAAAAGATAATAGAACAAACAAACCCTCCTTCACGCTTTGTTCATGAGAAATCAGAAAACTTTGGCAGTGATAAACAAAGGAGATTAAGAGGATGTGATCGACCTCATGCGGGAGCCGTTCCTCGAGACTTGTCTAGCTTAAAAAGTGATTGAGTTATCTGCTAGCATTCGTTGACGAAATATGCACCTCTCAAAAACATATTTACTTCTGTATTTAAAACCAAGAGCTCTGGTACATGCTTAGTTTTTGTTTCCGATCACGGGTTTTCAACTTTGCCAATAAAAGCCACGGTTCGAGAGTCTCACCTTCTTTCTTCAAAGCACTGACTAGGAGAGCATAATTGTCATTCTAAGTGTAATGTGCATTGTCCCAAAGTATTACATTGTCTTCTGCATACTTGCGATATGATTTATTCTGAAATTCCTAGTTCTAGTCTCCTTTAAAACTCTGGAGGAGTCTCTGCATTTATGTTTTGCTTCACTCATGGAGGCTAGCGAGATACCACCCTAATATGCTCAAGCTATGTGCAATGTGATCTTGTCTTGATTTTCAGTAATATATTATTTACTTTTAAGTATTTGTGATTGGTCACTTGAAAGAAGGATTGCTCCTTGCATTGTCCTCATAAGTACTGTTTCAATACTTGCTAAACTCTTTTCGTAGTACATGCTTATATACATCTAATGAAGCAAAAGATTTTGTCAAAGTTTTCTTTGTCGCATCCAGTTCGTTGAACTGGATTGCTTGAGGACAAGCAATATGCTAATCTTGGGGGAGTTGATACGTCTCAAACGTATCTACTTTTCCAAACACTTTTGATATTGTTTTGACCTCATTCTTGCATGATTTGGACTAAACTAACCCGGACTGACGTTGTTTTCAGCAGAGCTGCCTGTATGGTTTATTTGTGTGCAGGAAAACGGATTTTTAAGTATCTCAAAAAAATCCACGAAAAATCAGAGAAAATCCACGCACCCGAAGGAACCAAATACCAGAAGTGTGGCCAGAGGGGGGCCAGGGGGTGCCTAGGCGCCCTGTGGGCGCCCCCCCCCCTTGGGCCGCGCCGGGGGCGCGCCTGGGTGGGGCCCACACCCCCTGGTGCCCTACTTTAGCCCGTATTTTTCCTCCCGACGCAGAAACCCCAGATCGGAAGTCCTTTCGCAGTTTTTCGTCGCGGAGCCGCCGCCACCCTCTGTTCTTCCTCGGGAGGGCTAATCTGGAGGCTGATTTGGCCTCCGGAGAGGGAAGATCGTCGCCATCGTCATCATCATCACCACTCCATCATCCCTCCATGACTTCCCCCTTCATGTGTGAGTAATTCCTCTGCTGTAGGCGAAGGGGATGGTAGGGATTGGATGAGTTAGATCATGTAATAGTTCGTCAGATTGTTGGGGGCATGTTGCCTATCATCTAGTATGGTGTTTATCATCTTTGCTACAACTTGTTATTCTTAATGCTTGACACTTAGGGCCCGAGTGCCATGATTTCAGATCTGAACCATATGTGTTTGTATGAATATATTTGTGTTCGTGATCCTATCTATGAGTTGTATGCACTTGTTACGGTTCGGAACCGGCGATCCCAAAAGTGACAGCTTGGACACCAAAGGGGATGGTCCGTAGTTTGAGGATTACATGTATCCATTGAGTTCATTGCTTTGTTCCGGTGCTCTTTGACAGGAGCACCTTAATATCCATTAGTTCCTTTTGGCCCCGTTCGTAGCGGGATGGTAGGACAAAAGATGTTGTGCAAGTTCTTATTGCAAGCACGTACAACTACCTATGGGATACATGCCTAATGTTTGATATTTGCCTAGATGATCATTACTTTTCCGTGTGCCGTGCCCCAAGTTAGAATCTATCTCATCCATGCAGCGCCCAACCATCCATCTCCCTAGCCTACAGTATTTTAAACCTTGCTTGTCACTAGTTGCCACTTTTGCAATTTACTACTGCTATTTACTTTTGCTGTTTGCTTTTTACTATTACTATCATCACTATCATATCACTGTTGCCACTTATCTTTTGTTGCAAGTTAGTATATTTCAGGTGTGGTTGAATTGACAACTCAACTGTTAAAGCTTATAAATACTCTTTGGCTCCCCGTGTGTCGAATCAATAAATTGGGTTATTCTTACCCGCGAAGACTATCTCGATCCCTTACAGTTGAGGGTTATCATATGGGTTGTTCTTACATGTTTTGTCACAATACTTATGCCTTTTCTCTCTTATTTTACAAGGTTTACATGAAGAGGGAGAATGCCGGCAGCTGGAATTCTGGGCTGGAAAATGAGCAAACTCTAGAAACCTATTCTGCACAACTCCAAAAGCCATGAAACTCAACAAAACATCGTTTCAGAAAATATAAATAATTTCTGGCGAAAGAAATCCACGAGGAGGGCCACCGGCTGTCCACGAGGGTGGGGGCGCGCCCCCCTCCCCAGGGCGCGCCCCCCTGCCTCGTGGGCCAGCCGGCAGGCCCCCGATGCCTATCTTCTCCTATATGTGGTGTTTTGACCTGGAAAAAATCATAAGGAGGCTTTCGGGACCAGACGCCGCCGTCTCGAGGCGGAACCGAGTCGGAAACCAATCTAGGGCTCCGGCAGAGCTGTTCTGTCGGGGATACTTCCCTCCGGGAGGGGAAAATTGTTACCGCCGTCATCACCAACAACTCTCCCATCTTGGGGAGGGCTATCTTCATCAACATCTTCGTCAGCACCATCTCCTCTCAAACCCTAGTTCATCTCTTGTATCCAATCTTTGTACCCAAACCTCAGATTGGTACATGTGGGTTGCTAGTAGTGTTGATTACTCCTTGTAGTTGATGCTAGTTGGTTTATTTGGTGGAAGATCATACGTTCAGATCCATTATGCATATTAATATCCCTCTGATCATGAACAATATTATGTCTTGTGAGTAGTTACTTTTGTTCCCGAGGACATGGGAGAAGTCTTGCTATAAGTAGTCATGTGAATTTGGTCTTCGTTCGATATTTTGATGAGATGTATGTTGTCTCTCCTCTAGTGGTATCATGTGAACGTCGACTACATGACACTTCACCATTATTTGGGCCTAGAGGAAGGCATTGGGAAGTAATAAGTAGATGATGGGTTGCTAGAGTGACAGAAGCTTAAACCCTAGTTTATGCGTTGCTTCGTAAGGGGCTGATTTGGATCCATATGTTTCAGGCTATGGTTAGGTTTACCTTAATACTTCTTTTGTAGTTGCGGATGCTTGCATTAGAGGTTAATCATAAGTGGGAGGCTTGTCCAAGTAAGGTCAGCACCCAAGCACCGGTCCACCCACATACCAAATTATCAAAGTACCAAACGCGAATCAGATGATCATGATGAAAACTAGCTTGACGATAATTGCCATGTGTCCTCGGGAGCGCTTTCCTTTATATAAGAGTTTGTCCAGGCTTGTCCTTTGCTACAAAAAGGATTGGTCCACCTTGCTGCACCTTATTTACTTTTACCTTTTGTCACTTGCTACCAATTACCTTATCACAAAACTATCTGTTACCTATAATTTCAGTGCTTGCAGAAAATACCTTACCGAAAACTGCCTATCATTTCCTTCTGCTCCTCGTTGGGTTCGACACTCTTACTTATCGAAAGGACTATGATAGATCCCCTACACTTGTGGGTCATCAACAGTGAGGCCGACGGACTCGCCTTTTTGGAAAGGACTGATGAGAGTTAAATCAGTTTTTTCAATAAGACAAAGTTTATAGTTGGAAACTGTACTACTACGAGATTCTGGGAGGATACATGGCTAGGGGAAACTCCACTCGCACTTCAATATCATTCGCTTGATAGCATTGTTCAACGAAGAGATGCTTACGTTGCAACAATACTTCAGTCCACTTCTCTCAATATTTTAACAAAGGACAACTTGAGAAAACGCAACAGGACATGATCTACAAGATGTAGTTTTTGCGATCGGGGTGAATCCATCAAACACCTCTTTCTTGACTGCCCTTTGGCAAAAAAAAATGTGGCGGACGGTTCACATTGCCTTTAATATTAGTCCGCCGAATACTATCAGCACGTTATTTGGAACGTGGCTTGACGGGATAGATTCCAAAACAGCGAGACACATTCGTGTAGGAGTATGTGCTTTATTATGGGCAGTCTGGAACTGCAGAAATGATTTGGTCTTTAACAGAACAAGAAACATTCATTTTTTGCAGGTTATTTTCTGAGCCACTGCGTTGATCCATATGTGGTCGTTACTCACTCCGACGGAGGCCAGGGACCGTATGGTTACTGGATCTATCCGACGGGAGATGGTAGCTCGAACTATTTTCAACTGATTTGGATGACGGTTATGTAATAGGATAGGCAATTAGTTTTCCTGTCTTTCTTATGCCAGCCGGTTGTGGCTTTACCTTTCTTTTTGTGCTCTTTGTGAGCATTCTTCGTTCTTTTGTTATGAGACATGATGACTTGTGTTGAAGCTATTTACTTATTAATAAGTATAGTTGTATGCATCGTTTTGATGCAGAGGCCCGGGAGCTCCTCTTTTCAAAAAAACAAAAAACAAAACGCCGCTCGCTGGCCATTCCTAACGCTCCAAGCGCTGACTTTCAGAAGGTGAGGGCGACCACGCCGTCGCCGACCCGGCGGCCTACGTGGGGCGCGACCATTGGGGCCTCCATCGCGCCGCAATTCTTCAACCAACGCGTCACTCTGTCAGCCGCGGCGGCCGGCGGCATCTACTCGCAGTCAAGTCATCCCAGCATCAACAACCTCCCGGCCATGAAACCGCGGGCGTTTGGGGGACGAGATTTGCTCCACGGGGCTGCGCGCTGCATCGGGGGAGGCCGCAGTCCTAGCACTCCTCCCGCAGAGCATCGGAGAGCAGCGCGGACGACCATCCGCTCCTCGGGGCTGCACGGGATGAGCTCCTAGTCCTTAGAGTCGGATCCAGTGGCCGCCATGGAGTGAACCCTGGAGATCATCGGAGAGGAGCTTGGTACTGTAGGATGGGGAATGGAGTGGAGTGGAACGCGTCTAGGGTTTCGTCTATGGTGCAGATAGGGGCTGATTTATGGGGGTCGGGTGGGCCTTATCCACCCCATATATGGGCTAGACATGGGGTGTGCTGGTCTCTGAACGTTTGGACCGGATATGGAGGGATGGAGCACCCTGTTGAGTGCCCGTCCAAGCTTTGGATATGAAGAGTCCGGTTATAGATGCTCTAAGATGGAACGAAAAATAGGAAGCTCATACAGTGTTTACGAACTCAGCCAAAACACAATACCAGCCGAGCAGAACAACGGCCGAAAACAGCCTCCTCGCGCGAGCAAAAGCATGCACATACGTGACACGCTGAATATACTAGAGCAAAAGCCTTAAGGCGCCTAATTAGGCTGGCCGCTGACACGATCAATAAATTCAGTTTTTTTTTATGTTCTTATATACTCTCTCTGTGAATTAATATAAAAGCGTTTAGATCATTAAAATAGTGATCTAAACGTTCTTATATTAGTTTACGGAGGAAGTACAATTTAGGAAACGTCGCCAATTGAATATGAGAAATATGTTTATATGTTTTTGGAGTGTCGAAAGTGTTGTTATTTTAAGACTGTTGCGGAAATTATCCAAGTACCGCAATATACATTTTCAAATAAGTAAGTAAAATATTTTATGTTTATAATTCTCATCTTATCTTTACATAGCTTTATGCATAAAAATTACTCACGTTTTAAAGTTTATGCACTTTCCTAAACATGTATTTCAAAGAAAATGTCTGTTTGCGTGTAATTACATGTGTTCATATGTTTTTCTAAACATGTTCAACTCATTTTCCCTGACCCCATCTCCACACACAACAAATATTTAAAAATAGGAAACAAAACACATAAAGTGAAAAAGAAAAAAAGAGACGTGAAAATGAAAGGAAAAATGTAAAAAGTAAGCGAAAGAAGACAGGAAGAAAGAAAGAATGACAAGATAAGTGGGCTAGACAAAGATACGTGAGGAATGTGCATTTCCCCGACACATTGAGCGTCAAATATGAATGTAGCCCACCCCTCAGAGCATCTCCAACAGGCGCCTAAAAAGAGCTCCGAGCGCTAAAAAGTTGTTTTTTTTTACGCCGAACAGCTCCAACAGAAGCTGTAAAATTATGCGCGCGCTAAAAAGTTTTGGGACACGCGCTGAAAAACGCCATCGCGCACACCATATTTTGGGCTTCGGATTGGGCGCGCTTCACAATTTGCACTGCGTGCTTTTTTGAGCTCATGCTAAAATAATGTTGGTCCCGACGCACTAAAAGTGCTACAGTGCCACGCTTTAAATTTTATTGAGCGCGGACTTTTTGTGCGGCCGTGGGAGATGCTCTCAACAAGCCCCAACCGATACATCAGGATGTAAGTGCCGTTGGGTCCCACTAATCCCACATATGCCACCCCCAAAAAAAGATCAAATGGCGTTGGTGGACGTCCAGCAAAAATAAATGGCACAGATGGACTGCCCAGAAAAGCCCATGAGACCAGCGGCGGACCACAACACATGACGCGCACATGCCTAGGCGTCGTTGCCGGCTCGCCGCTGCCTCCCCGTTCCATCCCTTTCTTCCATGTCGCCGCCGTCACCGCAATATTTCTCGATTAGGCCGCCGTCGGGAAACGCGGGGGACGGAGACGAGCCTTGTGGGGGTACTATCTCTGCAATCCTGCTGATACTGTCTTCATCTCCGGCGGCGACGACGTCGCTTTGACGTCAGGTGCAACTGGGACGGCAGATGAGGCCTTCGGCAACGACTTCACTGTACCTCTGCTCTGCTCCCCCTCGCGTTCATCTGCCTCCCCCCTCTGCCGCGACGTGGCCTGCGGAACTTGGGAGATGGGACCGGTGGATGCCATACGTCGCCGGAGTAGTAGGCGGCGGGGACTGATGCAGATTCAGGTTGCAGTAACTTGAGAACTGGATGACATGGAGCAAGGTTCAGAGTTTAGACACCTCGTTGCATGCCATTCCCTTCTAGGTAGATGAAATGTTCAGACTTCAGACACCTCATTGATACAGATTCGTCACTCTCCATTACATCTTGATAGCCAGAATCGTGTCCTTTGGGTTCACGTTTATAATAATCTAAGTTGTAGATATATGTTGAATCTAGAGATTTAGAGCTGCCAATTTCCTGTACTATGTTTGCTCTGTACTGAATGACCGGACGGGTACTAATTAGGCCTGTACTAATGGCACTATATTATACGTAGTATACCCGTGTCAGTTTGCTCTGTATTTATGTGGTACTATGTGGACACCACATACGCCAAAAAAAGCTAATTGGACTATAACATAATCCCACATAAGAAGTGGTGGCAAAGCGGGCAAGTCCCACAATACCCAGCGAGCTGTCAATTTACATCCTGACCGATACATCATGTCATGACCAGACCCAACTGAATCAAACAAGATTTGTTTCTGAATGGAAATGGAACAAACTTCATAACTTTTATTTAATTAGCATCGTGCTTGCAAAATTTTCGTTAAGAATTGTTGAATTTTACATCTAGTTCAGACGGTTCTATTGCAGGATTATGTGTTTCAAATTGATTTTTTTAAAAGGGGGTTACATGCTTTTCTATTTCAAAAACAAAATCTCACACGAATAAAAACAGCTCATTTTTTGTGAGTAGCTTACTTTGCTATCTCTTTCTATTGTCCGAAGAAAGTATTCCCTGCCTCAAAACTCAGATATGTGACGACAATAGACTGTAGCTAAAACCCATCGTGGCTAGTTTGTACACATATTAAATTAACTCAATACGGTCCTACCAATTACCCACAACAGTCATATAACTATGTCGCTGGATACATTGATAATGCAGACGCTCTAGAGAAGGGAAAGAGAGTTTGGCCGCACGAGTACCCGGGAAATGAATCTCCAGTGTGAGGTACCCTCATGTTCATGGAGACTTGGGGATTTTTGCCTAACACAATTTTCCTAACATCTTCCAATCCCACAACATATTCATGAAGACACTCACAATCTAGCGCACATATTTTCGAAGTTATAGAGAGAGGAATGGGAAATGGTGATACTTGCAAGTGTTTTAGTGGCATTTGTAAGATGAAATGTGTGGTTGGAGAAATGACATTTATAGTACCCGGGTAGTAGTAGTGGGCTGGTGCCACATGGTTGAGCACTGATCTACGAATCATTAAGTGAAAAACTTCTATTGCTCATGAATTCAATTTATTCCATTATGTTTTCAACGATTTCCCATGTGACAACCACTAAATAATCTTGTACTCTGTCAGTTTATTACAGTAGTCATGAATCCTATATACCTAAATAATTGATCCCCTCTAACAACGGCAGAGCCAGGGATACCAGGAGGGGCCATGGCTCCCCCTAAATTTAGAGAT
Source organism: Secale cereale (assembly GCA_902687465.1). Classification (NCBI taxonomy): domain Eukaryota; kingdom Viridiplantae; phylum Streptophyta; class Magnoliopsida; order Poales; family Poaceae; genus Secale; species Secale cereale. The sequence goes on from LR738712.1 coordinate 766,796,600, forward strand.
TTTTTGAAGAACCTAGATTACTTTTGCAAATAGCTATGTGGCATCTTCTATATCCATCTCCCAATTTTTTTGGCCATATAAGGACATCTTCAGCACGGACACCAAAAATGGACATGGTATTTGTCCACGGATTGCGCCCGACCACGGACACGATACAACAACCATACGGACGGCAGGGGTGAGGCAAACGGACCTAGAGGACAAATACACATGGGTTGTGAGGACATGTGGTTCAGCTGATAGTGGGCCATGCGGATTATCACATGGTATTTGGACTCACACAAACGGATATGTGGACTAGTCCGCGGACCGTGTTGGATGGCGAAAGTGACTAAACCGCCTAGTCCGGACCTCTTACCGGCACTTTGATGGGCTATTTTGGAGATGCCTAAAGTACATACATTGACCACGACTGTTCCAACTTAGTGGTGAATGTGAGTAGGCTTTTTTGAGTATTTTTTCGATCTGTAGGATTTTTTATCACTCCACGGTTCATGAGGAAATTGCATAAACCACCTACTATTGATGTTGATTTTGCATAGAACACCTACCCTACGAGTTTGTTGCACAGATCACAACATACTTGTGTAATCTGTTACAGCTATGTCTAATTAAGTGCTTAGGTACTTTGATGTGATTTTTGACATGTGGGTCCTTCTTGTAAATCCAAGCACGGCAGAGAAAACCGCCCACACCAACCAGCATGTCAAATGAGTACATCTAGTTCCAGTTTAAATTGGTCCATTCTATTTTTTGACTCACAATTTATCATTTTCAAAAAACTCCAGTAAATCACACATGTATGTAGTAATAATTTTGGAAAAAACAAAGCCCATTTGGACCACTAGTTTGGTAGATATTAGAAGTTTTAGTTGTTTAACTCAGTTTTTTGTTTAAAATCTAACAATTTCAAAAGCAATGTGAAAAAAATATGTAGTGGACCATAAATGTATCTGACATTGACCGGGAAAATCACAACTTAGCTCCTTCAATTTTTTTGTTTAAAAAATTAATATTCTTCAAAAAATGCAGAAAAATCAGTAAATGGTACATGTACTCGATACTAATCTGGTAAAAATATGATCATATGGAAGAAATGTTTGGGAGATATTAACAATTTTAGTTGGTAGTTGGTTGACTGGCATGGCCAGATTTCTTTGCCATGCCTACATTTATCAGAAGGACCAACCCATTGAAAATCACACCAACATACCTAAATGTTGGATTAGACCTAGATACAACTTATTACACCAATATATCGTGTTATGTGCAACAAAACCGCATATATATATTCATCAGCAGTTCAGCACCAATAGTTGGTGGTTTGTGTAATTTCCTCCTCGTTTTAGCCACATACATGCATAAGGTCCACCACATAGAAAACAAATTAAAAAAGGACGCTAATATGGCGCTCACGTTTAGTTTACAGGGGCCTCCCACTAATCGATTTGTTAGAGCGTCGAGCAACCGAACAAACTCGTTCATTAAAAGGACACCTTCAGCCCGAACCCTCCAGCGTGGACAAACTTATCGCTACAAGAAACAAAACGATGTCGCCAGGGAAAAAAAGATGGCCCAAAAAAGCCTAGTACTAGCTGCTGAGAAAAAAAGGCCTTTGATAAAACTTCAATTTTGCACCCCCGACTTTATAAATGACTAAATACATGCAAAATTACCATCATTTTTCTAATGAAACTACCATAAAACCAACGATCCTACAACAATGCATGTTCTTGTATTTTTGATATTGTCTAGATGATGAAAATAGTTTCATCAGTTGCCATGCTTGGAAAAAAGGTACAACAATGATGAATTAAGTTGCCATGCTTGCAAAAAAGGTACAAAAATGATGAATTCAAAAACACAGAAAAGCAAATGCAGATGAAAACTAACAAAGACAAACAAAACAAACAAAGGCAAAATTGCAATGGCTATAAAGTAAACTTTGCCATGGAAAAAGAAAAGGCAAGATTGTTATGGCAATAAAAGGGTAAAAATTATATGTTACCATGTTTGAAGGATGGCAATATTGCCATGTTTTATAAACTTCCAGATTTTATTTTTATTTTTTCATGCCAAACACACTGTAAAAACACATCTTAAATTGCTATGGCAAAAACACATCCTAAATTGCAATGGTAGAAAGTATATGTTAGTTGCCATGGCACATGGATTAAACTTGCCATGGCCAATAAATTAATGTTGCCATGGCCCATGACAATAAAATGTTGAGCATGGCAACTATTCAGAAAGGATGAACAATTAAACAAAAAATAACAAATTTGTTTCTTCCCTCTAAGAACAGTGGCAAAATTGCCATGGAAACATTCTAGAGAATACCAACTATACCTAAAAATGCCATGTGATTTTTCCATTCGTTTTACATAAAGATTGCCATGTGCAACTATTTACCAGATTTTCCAATTTTTCCATGATGATGTGTGAGCTCCTCGATTCTTGAGGCAACTAATCCAATCACCAAGCAAACCCCTCAAAACAAAGATGGCAAATTTTCTATGGAAATAATCTAGAGAACACAATTAGATCTTAAATTGCCATGAGATCGAACCATCCATTTTACACAAACTTGCTATGTGCTATAAATGAAATTTTCATGAATTTGCCATGTAACTATTAGAATATTCTTGAACTACATGATAAATTGTGGGGGGAGCAGAAGCAATCGACAAATGGTGGAGAGCATACATACCACTGCAGAAGTAGCAGCTCCTCCTCCGGATATCAGTGCGAGCCACTCGACAGTGGGGGAAATAGTGGAAGACGAAGCCGTCGACCTCTCCAAGCAGCAACTCCTCCTCTAGCACGCCGCCTCCCGCAAGCACCATTAGCTCCTCATGTGGCGCACCGCCACGGTGAGCACCTGCATCACATCCAGTGCACAACCACATGAAGCCGTCGTTGCGAATGTAGCAGGCGACGCCAGGCCCGCCGCGTCACCCCCGCGCCCCACTGCGTCACCTCTGCTGCAACCCCCTCCCTCCCCCCCCCCCCCCCGTCCCATGGCTGCCAGCTATTGGATCGCTGCCGACACTGAAGGGGGGCGACGTTGGGCGTCACGAGAAGCCATCTGACGTCCTGTGACCACTCCATGGCTGTCTCCGAATCAAGCTCATTCGCCAGTTGTTTCTCTCGATCTTTCCGACCGCCTCCATGCATGCGGCGGCCCGCCCTGCGCGGCCTGACAAGGCAGCGCCGTGTCACGCAATACCCACTCCACGAGGACTTGCCGGGATGCGCCAGCTCACTCCGGAGCACCGTCGCACGGATCCCGTGTGATGGAGATTCGACTGGGAGAGAGGAAATAGGGTACGGAGTGGGAAGATGTGTGTGCGAACTAGTTCGGCACTGGCGTGCTCTTACCGAAGGCGTGAGAAAAATGATGTGGCACTCAGGACAGCTTCAAGATGCGTGCGCTTCATCTGACGACCAACGCAGCGTTCGGCTCGAATCGTCAAAAATAGGCACGTTCAGGAGTTATCATCTATTATATATAAAAAGCGCTTGACGGGTTAATCAGAAAAAAGATAAATAAACTAGAAATTACCAGCGCTTGACAGGTTAATCAGAAAAAAGATAAATAAACTAGAAATTACCACAATAATTAGAAACATCTGGTCGTTGGTTTGGTGGACCCATAACTTAGAAGACATAATTAATGGATTAGATCTAAGAGGGCTCCTTCTCGGAAAAAAAAACTGCAGCTATCCTTAGCCTGTACGTGCCGCTCCATACTAAAATTAAGATTAGGTGCATTTCAAAAAAAAAATTAAGATTAGGTGCAACTAAAAAAAAACTTACACACCCGATATCTATCTGCATGTTGTTTATCCAAAAAAAAGACAGCTATCCTTAGCCTATATGCCGCTCCATCCTAAAATAAATATTACGTGCAACTAAAAAAAATGTATGCACCTTATATCTATGTGCATGTCCTTTAAAAAAACTAAAATAAAAAGAATTCCTAGCTTGTACGTGCTGCTCCATCGTAAAATAAAGAATATATGCAATAAAAAAACGTACAAACCTTATATCTATCTGCATGTCCGTTAAAATAAAACTAAAAGAAAAAACTAGAAGATCTCACGTACTACATGTAAAACTGGTGGATCCGATTTATTCTATGTACACTTATTAGATGAATATAAGCTAGAAAAACTACTAGATCTCACGTTCTACAAAATAAAACAAAAAGCTACTACATCTTACGTACAACACGGCTACTACTATATATTTTCCTTCAAAAAGTACTACATCTCATATATCTTTTTTTAGCTGCATTTCATATACAAAGGAAAGTACTTACAGATCTTGCCGCCCCCTATGTCCTCAACTTCATGTAGCTGTTGTCGCAATGAGTCTCTGCACAAGCACTACCAGTCTTTCTTCGGGATCCGAAGTCTTTTCGCCGCTGCCTAGCTACAAAGAAAAACTATCAACTCCTAAACACTTTCTGTAGAAAGAAAAACGTATGTTCAAGGCATCAATTCCCGACCCCTTCTCCAAGGTAAACAAAACTCTTCTCCAGGACACTATTCTCACTCAATGTCCGAGCCTCCGATCCACTAAATTCATCGATCCTGGCTATAGGTACTGTGAGTGGGGTGCTATTGAGTACCCGCCTTCTAGGCATGAGGCAGCCAACAAACAAAAAGCTACTACATCTCACGTAGAACACAGCTACTACTATATATTTTCCTTCAAAAAGTACTACATCTCATATATCTTTTTTTAGCTGCATTTCATGTACAAAGAAAAATACTTACGGATCTTGCCGCCCCCTATGTCCTCAACTTCATGTAGCGGTTGTCGCAATGAGTCTCTGCACAAGCGCTACCAATCTTTCTTCGGGATCCGAAGTCTCTTCGCCGCCGCCTAGCTACAAAGAAAAACTATCAACTCCTAATTACTTTTTGTAGAAAGAAAAACCTATGTTCAAGGCATCAATTCCCGACCCCTTCTCCAAGGTAAACAAAACTCTTCTCCAGGACACTATTCTCACTAAATCTCCGAGCCTCCGATCCACTAACTTCATCGATCCTGGCTATAGGTATGTGACTGGGGTGCTACTGAGTATCCGCCTTCTAGGCATGAGGCAGCCAACATGCAGGGTGTTACAAAAAAGGTTAGTCACTAAGAAAAACTACCTTAATTAATTTATTAGTTCAATCGTATGATGACAACAAATAAATAAGGGGAGGTGAACCTCGGAGATCCAAAAATTGGACCAATTTCAACCTAAACATGTGTTTGCACATGAAGAACTATACATAGCATTCTCAAAAGTCGCAATAAAGCGATGGACTAAGGGTAATGGTATATAAATAAATATGCTAAAGGCATGGAAAAACACTTTTATTATACTTCTTTTTCAGCAAGATGTTGCTACCGACCTTTTATTGGACGAGAATAAGTACATAAAAAAGTGATATGCATAATGGAAACGTGCATCTCCATTCGATTGAAACAACTCATTCATACCTAACATTAATGCTCAATATTATCTGATATTTGAGGATCATTGCAAATTTGAGAGCCTGAATATGAATATGGGCACGGGGGCAACTGCGAATATCGTTTCCAAGCACGAATAAAGTGGATAGGCATAAATTAATATTTTCACTACCTTTGTTACATCGGTTCAACAGTACAAACATAGGGAAAGGATAAGAAGAAGGGGGAAATATGTAATGAATAGTAAAGGGAAAAAGGTTGGACATTCAGGCGGAAGATGGCAACCGCTATGGAGGACAAGGACGATGTGTCGGCTGTCCTTGATTTTAACTAATATGGGTGTGTCTTCTGTAGGATGAACTCAATCCGGATCAAATCTAGCTACGAGAGATGAGATCCATTCCCACAATGAATCAACAACAATGACGACGTTGCTCTTTGCGTAGCTCGACATCAACATGCGACATGAATCTGGCAATAAACATCGAAATGGAGGGTGTCTTTGCTCTATGAGTAGCTAGACATCAGTCGGCAGCAGCAACACGGGAGTCAACGCAGAAAGGAAGGAAAGGAGAAATGGGACAAAGGGGATCAGGCAAAACCAGCCTTTGTGTGAAGATGTGGACTATGCAGTGCGAGAGATATTTGAATGATATGTGCATCTATGTGAGCCTGTTGGTCTAAAAGCCAAACTAATCATTCAAGTTTGAAAAACTTATTTTACTACAAAAATCACAAATAATCAACTATAAATTGTTCTAGAAAAATCAGCCATGAATTATAAAAAAAACACATATGATCAATGCACATCGTCTAGGGAAAAAGTTTAGTGCATGTACGTATTTTTAGAGTAAATTATGTAATATATGGTGATGCAAACCTTTTAAAGTATAATTCCATGCTGACATATACTTCATGGGCATATGAACAAAAAATATGATCGCTATAAAATCACCCAAAAAATGTGATGCCTATGATACTTCTCAGGGAAATATTATATACTAAAAATAATTAACATTAATATGCCTCAACGGGATTGTCAAGCCAGACACACACCATGCACACATCACTGCCGCGGCATCAGGCAAGCCCATGGATTCGAGCACATATCTCTAAAATATTTCAACAACAACATAGCCTCCAAATATCTCGCTGAAATATTAAAGGAGTAACTCTGATATCTTTAAAATCACCAGTTCATGACCAGCCCAAACAATTGGTGAATATAAATTTATTTCAACCAAATTATATTAAGTACTAGCCTGCGCGAAGAGCGGGCCACTTTGCTAGTTATCGTAAGAAAGAACACGTAGTACGTACTCGGCCCGGTCGCTCAGCATGCCACAGGCCGATACGTCATGCTAAGGCCGCGTGTGACCAGCAGCAGGTGGAAAATATGATAAATACACGCAAAACAGCGAGGCGGTTGCAACCTCCACCACGCCACTGCGTGCCTCACCACCTCCCTCTACAGCCCCGCGTTCGCGAATATTCTGCGCAGCGCAGGAAACCGCGGTGCCCAAAGCTTCCTGCATGCCACCGAGTCGTATATAAGCCGGGTCGCATGGCCTCTCTCCCTTCACGAACCCGAGCATGCAAGATACTACTACCAAGCAAACCAAATTGATTGATTGAAGCAAAGTGAGAGAAAGAAAGCGTGTGCGTGCAAAAAAGCGTCGGCCATCGGAGCTCCTGCAGGAATTATCACCGTCTCCAATCGAGTATGGACAACGTGCTGGACTTCTCCATCCTGAACGCCTCGCCGGCCGACATCGCCTCCGGCTCCGGCAACGGAGGCAACTGGGCTCGGGTCTCCCGGCGGGGAAGGAAGCTGCAGGAGGACCGGGCTGGAGCACAAGAGAAACAGGGGAAGGAAATATGCCCTAGAGGCAATAATAAAGTTATTATTTATTTTCTTATATCATTATAAATATTTATTATTCATGCTAGAATTGTATTAACCAGAAACTTAGTACATATGTGAATATATTGACAAACAGAGTGTCACTAGTATGCCTCTACTTGACTAGCTCGTTAATCAAAGATGGTTAAGTTTCCTAGCCATATACATGAGTTGCCATTTGATGAACGGGATCACATCATTAGAGAATGATGTGATTGACTTGACCCATTCCATTAGCTTAGCACTTGATCGTTTAGTATGTTGCTATATTCCTTTCTTCATGACTTATACGTGTTCCTATGACTATGAGATTATGCAACTCCCGAATATCGGAGGAACACTTTGTGTGCTATCAAACATCACAACGTAACTGGGTGATTATAAAGATGCTCTACAGGTGTCTCCGATGGTGTTTGTTGAGTTGGCATAGATCGAGATTAGGATTTGTCACTCGGATTGTCGGAGAGGTATCTCTGGGCCCTCTCGGTAATGCACGTCACTATAAGCCTCGGAAGCAATGTGATTAATGAGTTAGTTGCGGGATGATGCATTACTGAACGAGTAAAGAGACTTGCCAGAAACGAGATTGAACTAGGTATGATGATACCGAAGATTGAATCTCGGGCAAGTAACATACCGATGACAAAGATAACAAGGTATGTTGTTATGCGGTTTGACCGATAAAGATCTTCGTAGAATATGTAGGAGCCAATATGAGCATCCAGGTTCCGCTATTGGTTATTGACAGGGGATGTGTTTCGGTCATGTCTACATAGTTCTCGAACCCGTAGGGTCCGCACGCTTAACGTTCGATGACGATTTGTATTATGAGTTATGTGATTTGATGACTGACGTTTGTTGCGAGTCCCGGATAAGATCACGGACATGACGAACAGTCTCGAAATGGTCAAGACGTAAAGATCGATATATTGAAAGGCTATATTCGGACATCGGAAAGGTTCCGAGTGATTCGGATATTTTTCGGAGTACCGGAGAGTTACATGAGTTCTTATTGGGCCTTAATGGGCCATACGGGAAAGGAAAGAAAGGCCTCAAGGGTGGTCGCGCCCCTTCCCCATGGACCGGTCCGAATTGGACTAGTGAAAGGGGGCGCCCCCTTCCTTCCTTCTCCTTCTCCCTTCCCCTTTCCTATTCCATGTGGGAGGTGGAATCCTACTATGACTCCACACTTTGGCGCGCCCTATGAGGGCCGGCCTCCTCCTCCCTCCATCCTTTATATACGTGGCCAGGGGCACCTCATGGACACACAAGTTGATTTTAGCCGTGTGCGGTGCCCCCCTTTACAGATACACACCTCGGTCATATCGTTGCAGTGCTTAGGCGAAGCCCTGCGCCGGTAGCTTCATCATCATCGTCACCATGCCGTTGTGCTGACGTAACTCTCCCGTGACGCTCAACTGGATCAAGAGCTCGTGGGACGTCATCGAACTCAACGTGTGCTGAATGCGGAGGTGCCGTACATTCGGTGCTTGAATCGGTTGGATCGCGAAGACGTTTGACTACATCAACCGCGTCAGTAGACGCTTCCGCTTTTGGTCTACGAGGGTACGTAGACACACTCTCCCCTCTCGTTGCTATGCTTATAGTAGATAGATCTTGCGTGATCGTAGGAATTTTTTTGAAATACTACGTTCCCCAACAGCAGGACGGTCTGTCAGCGGAGTCAGGGCGGCCTACAGGCGGAAGCAGGGCGGTCTGCCGGCGGAGTCAGAGTCGACGGCTAAATGCTGAAGACATCTGAACATACAACGGTGAAAACTACGATAAAAAAGATAGTATCCGGATTTGGACATTTCTTGGCTAGACCATGACTACACTACAATGCTTACCCATCATAGTTGTTTAGAACTATCCGAACGTTCTATCAAGTTGTTTAGAACTAATCGTCCAACAGTACGACGACTAGTACTAATCGTCCAAGTGTAGAACGATTAGGTCCTCAACTGCTGAACGATAGGCATATGAAGCCCATTTGGGGATTCGTCCTGTAGGAACACGATTTGGACTAATTGTCCTGCGGCTGGAAGATTAGTTTCGGTCGGCCTACGGTGGCACGACTGAGTAATATTTTTAGAAAAATTGAAAACTGCATATTATTTGTGAAAATTAATTAAAAATGTATTATTTAAAAAAAATAGCCAAAAAAATGCCCAGCTAAACTTTAGAACTGCAATGCTGAACTTTAAGACTGCCACTGTACATATAAAAATACCACAAACAACAAAATAATAGAAATTTTCTTATAAAAACAGGGAAAACATAAATTTCTAATGCCATGCCCGTAAAATGCGAAAATTTCCCGACTACTTTATGAAACTAGCTCTGATCATTAATAGCTTCATACCTTGGACACGTAAAATATTCAACTAACATGCTACACTTATAGGGACGACGATCCCCTGCCGTGCGGCAGGGTGCCGTTCCACCGCTGACATGTGGGCTTGCTTGGAACTTGACCCACATGTCAGTGGCCCAATGGTAAGTGCAGTTCGTCAGAGGAGCTCTCTCCCACTTATAGTACTCGCAAAAAAAAACATGTTACACTTATATGAATAATGGCCTCTGTCACCACTTCTCTCCCATATACATCTACTGTATCACTAAGCTCTCTAGGGGTAAATTGATTGAGATTCGATTGGGGCTGTCAATTTTGATTTTGGTCTTTGTAGATGGGTGGGCTCCCTTGGCAGCGCTGGGAGCGCTCGTGACTTCGACCCCCTCCCCCCTGTGACCCTGTCTATCTGGGTCTCCATCCTTTATCTTACATCTAACTCCCTCATCCTTAAAATTTATGAGGGACTTTAAAAATATAAATCAAGGGTGAGATAGTTAGATTAGATATGAGATATTATCTCACATCTAGATGTGAAATAGCAAACCTGATTTAAAGAGTAAATAGCACTGGCGGTCTGAGAACTTGCACAGCTGGTGCACTTAAGTCACACAACTTGCAAACCGGAAAAACCCGTCACAGAACTTGCGTTGCGGGTGCGATCAAGTCACACCCCCCAGCTGAACCGCGCCGACGCCCGGTTTTTTCTGTTTTTCTGTCACGCGCGGGGCACGTGAGGCGTCTGGGCTGCTTCGTTTTTTTGCACTAAGACCCCTGGATCCAGGACAAACGGCGCATAGCCCCCTTATCCTCTGTTCTCTGCCTGTTCGTGTTCTTCACCGATGGGAGAGGAGACAGGCGGCGCCGGTGCGCGTCGAGCTGGCCGACAGCAAGTCAGTCATCGGCGACGACGGAGAATCCGGAGATGGAGTTGCCACTCATGAGGACCGAAGCGCATGAGCGGCCGAAATACGGTAATATTTCCCCCTTTTTAGTTAGGGTTTTCTCCCTCTGGCAATAGACGATGATCGCCGCTGCATCGTAGTAGTTTTATGACTTGAATCAGCAATAGTAGTTAGTGTATGTTGGTATTCATCTCCTATTTGTATCACATATTTTTGGGGATGGCAGCTAGGGTTAGAAGTGTCCTCTTCTGAATGTATTTTTTAATGCACTGTTCATTGTTGAATGTAGGTTTTGAATCGCCGAAATTCAGTGTGGAGGTGCCTCATGGTGGGTTTTTTGTGGGGAAGGGAGTGAATATGACATATTTGGATGAGAAGGTCTGTTGGTTTGACAATCTGGACAGAAATACTCTCTGTAATGATGTGATGTACTACTTGCTAGCATGTTTGAATTATCCTGATGATCAGAAAATTTTCTATTTGTGCCCACCTGGAAAAACACTTGAACAACTGGTGGAAATAAACCTAGAAGCTGACTGTAGGAAGATGGCCAGAGCCTCTGTTCACTCAAAGGTCCTGGTTTTGTTTGTCAGGCATTTCAGAAAACCTGAGATGCAGGAGGAAGATGACATTGTGTTTGATGGATGCCCTGTTCTACCCAAAGTTATAATGAGTCCACTTAGCAAGTACAATATGAGGGAGATGAAATCAGAGCAACAAGAAAATGCAGCTGGGACAGAGGAGGCAGAAAATTCAGATATATCAGAAAATTCAGAAGTTGCTTCCACAAAAACGAAGCTGCTCCGACGCGTGCACCACACAAGTGCAATCATCCATCGAGTCGAAGCGAACGAAAAAATGGAATGGTGGGCAAGTGACCTCCACCTTGGGTGCCGTCCGTCGGACAGCACAGTGAGACTCCATCGCCGCCGCTAGTGCCTCCGGCGTCACCACGCTCCGCGGCTCTCCAATGATGCTGGCGTACAGGACACGACCGTGGAAATCTTGCTCGAGCGCCGCCATGCCAGCGGTGCGAGCGATTACAACCCGCCCGCGATGCGGCCGCATCTCCGGCTCGCCCCGCTGCCAAACCTCTTGAGGAAAGATACGCGAGTCCGGGACGCGAGGCCATGGCACGGTGGCACGGCTAGCCAACCCATCGCCGACGCCGGCGGCGGCGCGGCTAGCCAATGCCACACTGCCACCCGCGCTTGCCATACTGGTGGTGGCACCACGGGTACTTCCAGCGAGGGAGGAGGAACAACTCCAGCAATAAGGAACGCCGTCACCCCCCGAGCTCTCGCTGCCGCCGCCCATCTGTCAGCGCCGCCGGAAGGTGTGAGAGGGGAGGGGACAAGAGCTAGGGATTTGGTTTGATTTGGGAGCTAGGGTTCGATTCGGTTATAAATCTGGCAACTTTGCAATACAGCGCTCAAACAATATTGGGAAGGACTTTTCTGCAAAAGTACAGAAAAAACCGGGCGTCGGCGCGGTTCAGCTGGGGGGTGTGACTTGATCGCACCCGCAACGCAAGTTCTGTGACGGGTTTTTCCGGTTTGCAAGTTGTGTGACTTAAGTGCACCCACTGTGCAAGTTCTCAGACCGCCAGTGCTATTTACTCTGATTTAAAAAACCTGGGTCTCCACCCTAGCGCCGCTACTTCCCCACCCCGCTCCGCCGCGCCGCAGCCTCCTTCCGTCGGTTGCTGCAGGTTCTCTTCCAGCACCATTGCTACATCTTTCCCCATAGCTGGTCATGAACAAGTCTGCTCCTGCCACATTGCTACCTCATTCTACCCATCGCCCGCCGCCCAACCCAACTCCTCCTCCGCCGGGCCTCCTTTTACGCATGGCTAGCCCACGTCTCTGCACCACATGCTCCGCCACTTATCCCCTCCTCCATGAGATTGATGTCTCTCTCTTTTGCCTTCTTCACCCTCAAGCTATGGCCACTGCATCTAGGTAGAGGTGCAGCTCCTAACCCAACAACATGTGGTGGCTTATGAGCTTGGCCACTGTCGGGGGTCGATGTTGGCGACCTATCTTCCTTAGTCTTGCATGCAGTTACACAAACTCCTTCACAATCTCGCCATCATGTTGTATATGTAGGCGGTGGGATAGTGAGTTGCGAGGGAAACATCAATGTGACATGTCACAACAGAACGCCCATGATCCATGAACATGCCTTGCAGGCAACAACAGAAGTTTGACTTCACCATCGGAGGAAACCGAATCCCCAGGATTCACCTGTGTTAATGCTTATACCAACATAATATGCGTTTGCAACTTGCCCCTTTCCTCTGCCCTGATCCATTTTATTTAACGGAGGCAAAAGCTCTGCTCTGATCCATTCATATCTCCTACTACCAATTGGTCCTGCTCTCCATGTGTTTGAGGTAATGTGTAAGAGCAGTTTTAGCATGGTCCCTCTTACCCCCTCTTTTCACATGAGAGGTAAGAGTATGTAGTAGATCTGAGCCGTTGATCACATTAATTAGTGGTCAGATTAACTCTTACCTTCTTACCTCATATGTAAAAATAAGGGGTAAGAGGGAGCATGTTAAAATTTGCCAATGTGTAAATAGAACACCTATGCATACGGTTATTTCTTCTAATTGGACTTTGCAAATTTACAACTGAAAAGAGGTTAGCTGATATAGAATTTCTGACTACGTATCATTCAGTGTAACATAAAGGTCATTAATTATGATACAATGCATTACATATACTCATTAAATAACACTAATTGTCGTTGTGATACCTGGAGAACCGTGGAAACTAGTTAGTTTAAATCGAACTAAAAAACTATGGACAATTTCGAAATCAGGCCAAGCGTCATAAACCCTCCAAATATATTTTTTAGCCGGCCCGCCGAAATAACTCAAAAGAGCATCTCGTAAGGCGATTGTTCATCCAAGGATCAAAGTTTCATGTTGATGGCTGCAAAGATGCATAGCAGACACAGAAGTTATCTGAGTTAGCTTTCTCCTAGATACAATTCACGGCTTAAAACACACTGGACTCCACCCTGCACGCACACAAGCACAGAGAATCCACCAGATTACGACACCAAATTCCGTAGGTGCACAGCAAGTTGTACTTCTTTATTGCTCATCTGCGATCTGTCACGAGGTCATCAACGACCTAACATGAGCCATCGACATGCACCAGCTAGTGAACATTAGCTGCTGGGACATGCGACTCAAATCAAAGAACCAAATTGTTGATTCGTTATCCGAAGAAACGACAAGTTTGCGTATTTAATTACCCCAATACCTCCCATGCCTAACTAATAGTCGGTGCAGTGAGCTAGTGAAAAGTAACTCTCTCCCCTATATTGGTGATAGATTAGTTCTGTATTTGGGAAAGAAGTTAGTAGGATGAGCGGCCGAAGTGTTTTTCATCTTGGTCGGAGACTACAACTCATACTCACACATGGACCATAACAAGGTAGTTTCTTGCTCCGTGTGTGCAGATAAGCATCACGAAAAAAAGGAAGGCCCTTGCATAAATAAGGAAGGGGGCAAGAGGGTGAGTAAATAAACAGAGATTCCGAGCGGTACAAGAATCTGGAGCGTGTTAAGATAATGCTTTGGTCGTAAAATTAAGATATGCACGTAAGATAAAATGGGAACGAGCACATACATATTTATTGCGAATTTGCGATCTACCAAACAGTTTCATGTACAAACAGATCTACCTTTTCTTGCTTCTAAACCATCAAGTTTAGAAGTAGAAAAATGGTTTATTCATTATGCAGTGTCATGATTCCCTGTAGCATAAATAAACAACAAAGCTTGTATACCACTAGATCTTGAGCTAGGTGTCCTTGGATCCACCGCTGGTGCTTCTTCTTGGTAGTCGAGGATACACATAGAATTTTTCAGCTCCAAACTGTAATGGCAGCTTGGCACTATGAAGGAGCCATGACTACCCCTGTCAACACCGAAGTTATATTTTTGAGAATGTCAACACGGCGCAGTGAGTGGTTTGGACCCATGTGATTGCTTGTCTTTTTGGAGTGGTTGTAGTTGCATGTGGCAATCCCTATTTGGTCTGTGTTTAAGGGAAATTCAGATATTTTGCTAGGGGCCCCTGAAGCGCACACCCCCTCTCGTTTTCTGGGCCGGCATACATATCTTTTTTTCCGAGTTTGTAAATCGCGAAATGAAATTGTGACTGATGGGATTCGAACAGCAAAGCTAAATTTCAGTAGCAAAGGCAATTACCAAGTGGACTAGCGTCATGTTTGTACCTAGTTCGTTTTTTTACTCATCTTTAATGCTAAACAACCGCAGCTGTTTCCTTCTCTTTTTTTTTCATGTACGATACACTTTTTTCAAATTTGATGATTTGTTTTTAATTTTGTTGAATTATTCTCAATTTTGATGATTTTTTTCCAAATTGGATTGCCTTTTCCAAATTTGACATTTTTTATATTCAATGTTCTTTTTTTCAAATTTGTGAACTTATTTCGGAATTTCATGAACATTTTTTCAAATTCGTGAAGTTTTCTCAAATGCAAGAATTTTTTCCAATTTGTACGAAACTTTCATTTTTTTTTTCAAAATTCATAGTTTTCGAACAAATTCTTGTATCCCTTTTCAAATTTTACGTTCCTTTTCTTATAGTTTATGTTACTTATATATAATAGTACATGTTAATGTTGTACTAGAAGAAGGCTCAAATAGTGCTCTTTCCTGATATATTGGTCATCAAGGTGAGCTCGGTCTAGTGGTTGTTGTGCGTGCCTGTTGTTTCTGGTGAGAGGACTTTGAGTCCTGGTTCTCCCATTGACGATACAAATTTTTCTCCAGTTTTTTTCTCTATGTTGCTTTGTTTAGCATGTACCGGGCCGGCCAGCTACACGCCCCTGCAAGCGCCAACAGCTCCAATCAGCGCTTACATCGCCGAATAGGAGCTCCCGTTGCATGTCCTACTCCCCCACAATGATAGGTGGACCATATGGGCTGGACTTGGGCTGCTTTATCTATATCTTTCACTCCGCTTACATGACCTACTAGCACAAAGTATCCTTCTTTTAAAAAAAACAAGTAACCAATGAAATAGGAGACATAGCATTATATGGCAAGGTGCATCAATAGTATACGATGAAATTTTTATCATAGTTATTTGGGTTTAAGGTGCGCTTTTCATGAAGACTACACGCGTACGTTGGGGGCTCCTATGTACATCAACGCTATAGTACCCATGATCATTTGTACCATGGATGCATAATCAATATTCAACTAACATGCTACAATTGTGTGAATAATGGTCTCCGTCCTCTCTCCTCTCCCCCTATACATATACCACCCCATGTATCTTCACGGAACTAGATATCTAGCGAAGTTGTTCATTCATATAGGCAACAAGCACACATTGATTAATAGGAGGATGAGAGTAGAACGGAGAGATCTGATGCGATGCCATGCATATAGGAATTAGAGACATCAGAACATCAAAATGTCGGAACATTAGCCTATTGGGGAAGTTGCTCACCGCTTAGAGCAGATGGGCATAAGAAGAACGCATTCGGTGTTCCTTGTATCCTTATTACGCAAGGTTTTGAAGCCTGGTTGTTAGGTATTACCTTAGCTACCTTCACATGACGCCTAGCTGCAATATTTGAAGATGTGATGTAGCTGTGACGAGTCGATCGTCCATGTGTTGGTGCAGTGGCATGCCGGCGTGGCAGTAAGCTGATTGAATGGTGGGGAGGAATTGTCAAGCAATAGTTGAATAGGTCATGGCCTTCATGCAAGCTTCGACTCTCTGCTCATCTTGGAGGCCCAAGATGGGACCAACCTGGCATTGTAACTACTTAAGAAAAAATGCTAGACATACATGGGAGGAGTTACAGAGTTAACATACTAATTCCTCTCCCCTCAGTAATCTCTTGCCCCCCTCGTGAATTTTAAGGTGGACCCGCTTCATTCTAATTACCAATCGAAACCGTCCACCTCATCCCATCATGTAAATCTCATGTAAATCCTCTGTAGATGTAGCATTCCTCCTACTTAAGAGGTAGCCTATGAGATTTTTTTCGGAAAGAAGGTTAAACCCATTGCCTCTATTTTATCATGATGCATACAACATTTTTATTAGTTATTAAACAGAGTACATAACAAAGGCAACCATGCCCGGAAACTTTCTGCTTTTCCGGTGGAAAAATGGAAAGAGAGAGGAAATATGGAAACGGAAATGGAATTTGCAAAATGGAAGTGGAAATGGATTTTTTTTTATGCGGAAATGGAAACAAATACAGAAAGGTGTTTTCCGGTGGAACATGTGCTGAAACGGAACTTTCCTTTTCCGTGAACATGGAATTTTCGTTTTTGCTATAGACCTATGGTTGCTTTGTAGCCCAAGCAACAAACAACACACAATGACACAATGGGTAGAATGGATCATTTGAGGGCCAACTTCTACTACCACACATGTACTCAACTTGACCCTATACACAATTGTCTAGTACTACTATAATACTATGATAAGTTGCTAACATGATGATACAATTTTGTAGCCATGTTAACAATTCATTTTTTTTTTTGTATGTGCATGTATTTCTCTATGATTCAAGGGGGTTTTTAGTTTCGGTCAACGCCCACTTTTGTTTCCATGTCCGCTTTGTATTCGCTCCATGTCCATTTCCGGTAGTATCTATTTTCGTATTCATTTTCGACGTTTCTGTATTTGTTTCTGCTTCTGCAAAAATATACGAAAACAAATATGGTAGCACCCAGTTCCGTCCGTTTCTGCTCCGTTTTTATCCCTATGCCCAAGCCATTACAAGAAATGAAATAACTATGACTAAGTCAATTTATTCCACATCAACACCTTCAAGAAGAGTAAATGTCATTGCACCATCTTCGTCACATCCAGTCAGGAATGACCCACACAAAGATTTTTCATTGTGGTTGCCGAGATTAGTCAATCAAGACCGATACAACAACACATAGAAAACGCCTTCAATAAGATAACGATGCAATGTTGTCGTTGGTGAGCACAACCAATAAATAAGGACATGAGTTTTTTGCCCGGAAATGAAGTGGTGTCCCAATCAGGATCTTGAGAACGACTCATCCGATAGTTGCATTGGCCAGTACTCCAAGTCAGGCCAATAAAGCACTAGCAGATTTGTGGGACGATTTCCCATCTTATACCGTTGCCACGACAATTAGGTGGCCACCCATGTGTTGGTGCGGAACTGGCGGCTGCCATTTCACACATAGTCACTATGTAGAATTCACCATACTGCCGAAGTCGCTGCCCCAGTGTCAGGTGCCAACAAAAATTATAACGCGCGCTACCGCCCCAGTGTTAGGTGCCTGATGCTAGCGCCTCACGTGGCTGTCATCCTCGAATGCTGATGTGCTCGCAGATGCGCTGCCGCGCCGTCGATCGATCACCTTCTGCCGGTGCATGCCAAAGGACATAAAATGCACATGACATAATACTTTTGCATTATGGCTCATCATTATTAGACTGCATAGTGCGGTGCGGAAATTCCAAACACGCGGTTACTAACACTTCCTTGAGATGGCCTCATCCTATTACAGATGATCACGACATAAACTTCATGCTCAAATAAAATCTTCGAACAAAATGTCCAGAAACTTATGCGATCATGTTAAAAAACAACACCTCAGAACATCTATTGAGTTACATGTAATCATGTTAAAAAACAACATCTCAGACCATTGATAATTCAACATTAAAATGATATTAAAGAGAGATATCACTACAATAATACCATATAAAGGACATCATAATCTCATAGCATTATTCACCCCTTAAATTTTGACCTTTTACAATTCAAAACAGTGCAAAAGACATTATTTAAAAAAAATCAAACTCAATAAAGTGCAAGGAATTTCGAGAATCATCATAATACAAAAAAGAACGGAATAAAAAAATATACAGAACATCAAAATTGGCCCGTAAAACCCACGGCAGCCTTTTATACATTTGGCCCAGGGGAAAATTCTTGGAGAAAGACAAAACTCACCCCAGACTGAAGACAACCTGAATCTCGACCCATCGCCATATTTGGCATGTTATCCTCCTGAAGTCCCAACAGTTGTCCCGCGCTGATCTCGGGCTTTGATTCAATCGACCGGCTTGATCGTCCCGCATGGAGCAAAACCAACGCTAGTCATTTCCTTCCTCCCCGATTCATCAGGAGAGGCGACAACGCCAGCAGCGAGAGACATGTCAGCCAAACATGGATTTTTGAAGCTCGGGTTTCTAGACACCCCTTATCCTTACCCTCCAACATTGCTTTAAGATCCATGCTAGACAACTAACTTTGTACATCAGATTTTCTCTTTTTTATTTCTTCAAAATAAAACAACATATGAACTTCAAACTTTGCAAGACACCAAAACATTCTAACTAGAATGTGGGAAACAACTTACAGATGTTTTTGTCAAACATAAATATATGAAATTAGATTTTTTGTATTAAAAATGTACTTTTTAGTATTTATATTGCACAAAAAATTCCGATTTTTTTTCTACATTCTAGTAAGAATGTTTTGTTGGGCTGCCAAGTCTGAAGTTCGTATGTTTTTCTATATGGGAGAAACAAAAAAGACAAATATACTCGTACGAATCGCGATGCAAAAATGAGTGGCTAGATAAGGGGGGTGTCCCAAAACCTAAGCTCTACAACATGTTTACCCAATGGAGCCCATGGCGACGCGACGGCACGAGGCACGTCAGCCATGGTGATGTGGCATCTTTCCTCGCCAGAGCAGCATGCAATGGATCTTGTCCCGCGCGCTCCTCTGCCAGGTGTAGCTACAGTGGCGCGCACACGTCAGTGGCATCTCACTGGCGACTACCGACGCAAACTATTATGGCAACGCCGACGTGCTCGCCCATGAGCACAGTGGCGGGGATGCATCTTTCCGCGCGTGGCCCTGAGAGACGGCGGCCGCACAGGCGTTGGGATCGTGAAGGAGCACTGGTATGGTGTCATTAGGTAAGCCCCAGAGCCATTCATTCTCTTAATTTCAAGATTTTGACTTGGATTTTTGTGGGTTTCTAGTTCTAGGGTCTCGATTTGGGGATTTTCTAGAGTTAGGTTTCAGCCGTATTGGGAAATATGGGGCTTTCTTTAATTTTGCCAATTCACCTCCTTCTAATTGCCGGCTAAGCCCTGAATGTGCTAATTAATCATCACTTAATTTGGGCATCATCCTCACCATATTAACTGTAAGGATTAGACGTTGGCATCATTATTTAGCACGAACTAGTAGCAATTATAGGCTTAACCGAACCAATAACCCTAAACTTAGATAACTAACTAAAACAGCAAGCGATTAATCATTAAACACTAACCTGAATCGCTAGGACGTAATGAGGCATGAAATAATTAGGGCTTAGACTATGACAACATTAGGGCTTAATTCAAGTACTTAGAAAACTCAGAGCGACCCGAGCAAGCAAGCAAGCAAAGCCATCGATTGAAGAAGACTCAGAGAGCGTGTGTGCAAGGCAGCAAAGTCAAACAACGTGCAAGAACCGCAGAATCATCCACTATGGACCCGCCTCTCCTGGCCGGGGAGGAAGCTGCAGGACGACGACTGGTCTGGGGCAGGGCAACAGGGGAAGCAGGGCGGTCTGCCGGCGGAGGCAGACCAGCGGCCGGGGAAGGGGAAATCGCAGTCTCCGCGGCCGCGGATCGCGCCGGAGTTTGATGGGATCGACTGCTTCGAGACCGTCGTGTGCCATTGATCGGCTAATCGCGAGCCATGCGTGTGACAAGTGACAACTAATTCTTCCTCCGCTTGACAGCCGGACGATCGGTGTGCTCATGCGTGCTTGATCTGTGCTTCTGATTGAAGCCACGGGCTGTACAGAGCTAGTGGTACCTGTGTACAAATCGTAATCAAATTCTTCTTCTTTTTCTCAGTGGCAAACTCGCGCAATTACCATAGCAATATTTTTTCCTCAAAGAATTGTATATAACTCAAACTGCTTACATAGCGAAAATTGGTGCTAAAACAGTGTCCCGCTCACGAATTAAATGGAACTAGTACATCGTGTTAGGTACTCCCTCCGTTCGGAATTACTTGTCGCAGAAATGGATGTATCTAGATGTATTTTAGTTCTAGATACATCCATTTCCGAGACAAGTAATTCTGAACGGAGGGAGTACCTACTAGGCTACTAGTATGGATCTCTCCGGAAAACCAATTCAGCTCCCGAGTCCAGATGCTGCTGCTATCTGGACCACTCAGCTGCATAGCGATTCGCGCCCACACCTGTATTTCCTCCTGTATTCGATGGACAGAATTCCAAGCCTGGCGGTGGTACAGACGGGAGCACGGGCGGCACAGGCGGTACAGACGTGCAGGCCTGCAGGGCCTGGCCCCCTCACGCATTGTATTAAAATTAAAAAAAATCCTATCTTCCTACCTCTCCTCCACATCTGTAGACTCGCCCAGCAACGGATTTCTCGTCATCCACCTCGTAGTTAACCAGGGCTCAAGAGCTTTTTTATAAGATCCAGCAGATTGCTGGCTTACACTGATGATTAGCACGGAGCAGCAGGAAAATGACAAGGTGGTGATCCCAGGATCAAAGATGAAAGCAAAAAAATATAAACTAAAAACCAGGCAGCCCTAGATGGTTGAAGGAGCTAGACTAATCTCTCACAGTGGCTCCCCAAATGTGGTCTCAATACAAGTGGCACCGGCCTGTCGCCAAAGCTCCACGTATCTTCCGATTGCAGTGATAATCTCATTTGCAGAAGCAATCTTACCTCTGAAGGTGCACCGATTCTTTCCTCCTGCCAAATCTCCCGTCAAATCAGGATGGTCAAAGATTTGATCCCTTTTCTTTGGCCCGGCATGGTATTGTTGATGATGGTTGAGACAACGTTTGGGGAGCTTTTCTTGCCACGCCATAAGCCTGGTTCAACGACGAACAACCCTGTCAGAGAGCGGCCTTCCACCATACCTCCACAGAGATGGGGCAGTGTCAAAAAAGGTAGCATGATGACTCCAGGTTCCGCACACATAACTAGAAGATGAAGAAATATCCGTTTGTCCATCCTCACCGCTGCAGCCGGTCATTGCACCAAAGACAATTTTTGTGTAGCAACAAGGCAGAAATCTTCTTCCTGGTGCCCATGCATCCCAGAACATATGCCTGAACGCCAATCTGCTCAAGCCCTGAAACTGCATTAGGTAGGCCGGGTTGGTTGAGTACACACCGGAGCTTTCCAAGGTCCACTTAATCTGGTCGTCCGCTTATTCAATGCCAGTTCTGTTGGGACAGGATTATCTCATTCGTCTGCGGAGTGAATGGGTCCAGGCCCGACCACCCCCTGTGAGAAATTTGGCACCTGCCTGCTGCTAATCTCTCTTCTAATCCCCAGGCTTCTCTAATCTCTGTAGCTATATTTAGTACTCAGTCAATGTGTAGTAGGACACGGAGGAGGTCGAGAGAAGGGAGGAATAACGTCGGCGCTAGTAGAGGTGACCGAAATTAAGGAGTGTCATTAACACATATCACACATATGCATATGTACGTTCGAGGAAGAGATTAGATCTAATCATGTACGATCGTCGAAACCGAAATTGTGCCACACAAAAGTCCTGTGAAACTGTAAGATAAAGCTACTAGTCAAAGAAATTTTAAACGACCGACCATGCGCGACGAATTTGAAAAAATTCGTCCAAAATTGCTTCAAACATGAATACGAAATTGAACATTTACGGTCGACGACACTACGAACCGATCTAAAAAATAAAACCATAACATTAATGTGCATCTTTTTTTTTAGAGTTTATCTCGAATCGAAACATCATTGTGTAGATTAGAAAGGGCAGAAGAAAGAAGATTAAGAAGGAGCTTATTGGAGGTAGAAGAAGAAAGCACGTACAACCAGCATGTAAGCATCCTTGCATCCCCTACTGCAGTTGGCCCACCCATGTTCGCTCGATATGGCTCTCCTTAGCCTGCCTCACTAGAAACAGTCGATTCGTCCGCTCCTACCAGGCCTGGTTGATGAGTGCTTTAAGTTCCCTGCTATGTAAAAAACTGATGCACGCCAGGTAACAAAACAGGCTTTGCTTTTCGCGCGGGCCTGGTTGGGGTGTATGTGGGCTACCAAACACGTCCATAGCATCCCAACACCCATGGTCATTGATATCATCACGGGTACACAATGAATATTCGACCAACATGTTATACTTGTGTGAGTGATAGTCTCCGACCTCTTATACATATACCGCCCCATCTGCGCGAAAGTAGATAGCAAGCCCAATTGTTTCATTCATATAGGCAATGACCACACATGAAGAAAGGAGAAGGTGAGAGAAATAACCTATGCCAACGGGAATTGGAGACATCAGAACATTATCAGCACAGGGTATTTAGCCATTCCATATTGTAAGTTCTCAATAGGTCGCATGACTCACATGTCCACCTGTTAATGGATTGTCAATGCCCTGAGATGCCCCAGCCCAATCCTCCGTGATATGGCTTCTCTCAGCTGCATTTTGTGGGTGTACGGTCGCGTTTCATAGCTCCTTGACTATAATGATGAGAAATTCTTGTGCCCAAGTGTTAGCAGCTCCCTCCCGACTAGGGATCTTTGTAATTGGGTGGATGCCGACTACGGCGTTGAAGACTTTGTGAATGTAGTTCTGTTGTGTGTCAAGAAGTGTGCGAACCTTCTAGTGCTAATGGGATAGCTAAAATAAAAGTTGTTGCCTCAACCTTCAGTCTTCGACTGCATTGGGAGAATGCCTGGCCCTGTTCGGTTAGGCTTCGTAAACGTTCGAGTTCAACAACTTAAAATCAACAATTTAGAATCATTTCATACCGAGAGATGTTTTGAGATAGTTTCGAGTTGAAAAACCCGGTTCCTTATCGACTAGTTAAAATTTATATTTCGGGTATATGATATTGTGTTAGGAACCCAATTGCACACACAGATCTCACCCCTTGTACTCACAATAGAACACAAGTATGCTATGGATCAGAGTTTCTTTCTACTGGGAACACATGTGTGGATACAAGGAGAATTTGGGAGTGACGAGAATATATTTGTAAAATTATTTCATGAATATTGGGTTCCAACCTCGTAGGCTCCATATCCTTAAGCACGCGACCCTTTAGGTTTTCGTCTACTTGGTCGCGAGCCAGATCATATCTGGCTCGACCAATCGGTAATGTCTTCTAGCAATCTATGTCGCTCGGGAGGGGTGACCCAGGAGATCCAATCGCGGCCGCCAGGTCGTCCTTCTCATTGAAGCCGCATGTGCCGCCGGCGCTTGCCGCGTTGGCGGCAGGGCCTGCCCCTTGAACGCGGCGCTCCCTCCCAGCGGTGTGCTCCTCTCTCATGGCGGTTTATTCCTCCAACGACGGATCCATCTAGCCTGATGGTCACGGTTGCAATTTGATCATGGTTGGTGGCCGCATAGCGGTGTAAAGGGCGCTCTGTAGCTACATGCTCAAGGACGAGTGGCCTCCGATTGTGGCCAATTGTGGGTCTCGCTGTCACGGACGCACGTACGTGGTTTTTTTTTCTGGCATCCAGCCCCGGTCGATGGGACTCAAGAGGGCTCTTCGGCGAGGTGGTACTCGGAGGTAATGAGCTCTGCCATCGGTGTTGGTCTTTTTGTACCAATTGGGCCTGCGGTGGAGGCGTTGCTACGGATTACGGTGGCTACTGAATGGTCTCCATGTGTGATCCTCTTCAGACCCGCTGGTTGACTTTGGTGGTGAGATGCAAACTCCCGATGATAGCTTGATGCAGAGGGATGGTTCTATAGCGGTGGTCATCTCACATCGCATGTAGCTACTAAGATCGTGCAAAAATGGTGGTGACAACACAAAAATGGTGTCAATGGTAGTGCCACTCCAGCATCCAGTCTTGAGCTCCGGGGTGAAAGCCTAGGTCTGTTTATACCTGGCAATGGTGATGTTTTTACGTTGTTTTGAAGGGGTTGCTCAAATATGTATGGACTGCTTTTTCATGGTGAAAACCTAGATTCTGACCATGGGTGGTTGGATCCGGTGACCGCGATGATTGAGCGTTGCTCCCTTGCTGAAGGCATTGCTGTTGAAGAACATCATCGGCCGTGTGGTGTCATGAGATTATTGTTGCAAATATGGTCGTGGTTGTAGTTTGTCGAGCATGGATTTGATCAATTTTTTACTCACTTGGACATAGCTTTGTTCTTAAATGATTTTCCTATTTGTCGACGTGTATTTTTGTGCGTGTGTTGATTTTGGCCGTGTGCATCCTTCCTATGCAGAGGTTGGGACATATGGATCTTATATGAACCATGTGATGAAGTACCACATGAGTGGATATATAGGAAAGGAATCCAAATCTGCCGAATCGCTCATGTTATGATCTTCTACATCTTAGGTCTCTGTGTTCCGTCATCTTGCTTATGTTCTTCATGTAGCATTCGGATCGAATGACTCTATGAAATTATTGTGTGCTCTTTGTGTTTGTATCTTTTTGATGCTGCATTTTAAGCTAATAAAGTCCACCCTTTGTTAAAAAGAAAACTGTGCCTACTCTACTTTTCCGATGAAGCCGGCTTAGCGAACCTGTACAGTGCATAACTTATGTTCCTTTTGCCTTACCATATCTTTTGTAAGGCTTAATGTGAGCTTGTCATCCTTTTACCAGCCTAGCCTCTCTCTCCTACCAGGATCCCAACAGCTGAAATTGGATTATCTTATAATCCCTGTCGCATGGCCATGCTTAATTCAGTTGGACACACGAGGGACCCACGAATATACCGCACGAGTCAGAGGAGCAAATTCCATCTTTCTTGACCATGTCTTGTGGCATGGGTCTATACAAGCCCGAAACCTATCTTCTTTTAAAGCTACCCGGTTATAAAGTAGGTTTTGGTCGGCCCAAAGCTGATAGGTCACCATCCCGAGTCCATGGGCCATCCTCGAGTCTAGGACATAAACTGATAGATAACCACATTCTGAGCATTGGTTGCAGGAAGTCCCTATTTGATGCATTCTGTGTATAATAAATGGCCGTTTACAAAGGAAGCAAGGACCGTCCGTTTAGTAGTTTCAACCAATCCGATTTTAGAAACATTATAGTTTCGTAAGTCTTCTTTTGGTTCTAGTTTCTTTCTTGTTGTAGTTTTAGTTGGTTTGTTTTCTATCAGTTTTAATTTTTTAGTTTTTTCCTGTTTCTCTTTTTAATCATAGAATTCAGAAAATAGTCAACATATTCAAAAAATATTCAACAATTAACAATTCAAAAAATGTTTGGATATTGAAAATTGCCACACATTTTTTTTGGTTTAGAAAGAAAAATCAAAAAACCAAAATTTGCATGTGTTTCATATAAAAAGTTCACAACAGTTTCTGAAAAAATCATGTTTTCAATAAATGTTCGCAAATTTGAAAAAAGAATCGTGTTTTCAATTTTTTTGAGGTGTCAAAAACATATTCCAGTTTTAAAAATTTGTTCACAGATACACAAATTGTTTTTTTTGCAAGTTTTGTTCGAAGTATCAAATAATGTGTGCCTTTTCACAAATTGTTATTTAAAAAATATTTTTAAATACATGTTTGCATTTTTAAAATATGTTCATGATTACAAAAAACTGGTCATGTTTATCAAAAAGTTCAGAATTACAAAAAAATGTTCACATTTTCAGAAAAAGTAGAGGTTTAGAAAATAATCGTGTTTTTGAAATGTTTCTAAACTTTTAAAAAATATTTTACTTTCGACGTTGCAGTGGTTCTTAACTATTTCACACTTCCAATCATCACCTTGCGTCATCAGTTCATGGGCTACCTGCATGTTTCAGAAGCACGAGCTGGGGATTTCGACTGCTGCATGGCCTGTTCTTTTATTGGAATTTTCACGTCGCACTTTAAAAAGAAAAAAAAATACTCTCTCCGTCTCAAAATTCTTGTCTTCGATTTGTCTAAAAATGGATGTATCTAGTCACGTTTTAGTGTTAGATACTTTCATATCTAAATAAATTTAAGATAAGAATTTTGGGACGGAGGGAGTAGATTGCTTCATGCTTAGTGGGTCATCCCACTCGCATCGACCCCTCAGCATCGCCCTCCTATATGATGCAAAAAAAATCATATAGCGGGTCCCATGGTTGGATACATCTAGAACAAATAAATTGTAAATTATAAAGAGCAACTAGGCAAGGGGTGTGGGAAAGCCCCACAAGGGTCATTTTTGTGGGCCGGAAGCGTGCCAAGTGATGCGTACAACTGCCGCTACGTGTTATGTGCCGTGTGCTTCGTCAGGATCTACGGACTGCCATTACAAAAAAAAGGACCGAGTGTGGATTTTGGTGTCGCCAATTTCTAGAATATCTGTTAACTTTATTGCGAGAAAATCATTCAATTGTGCACACGCATTGTACAAGTTTTGATTTGATGCACAAAGCAGAAAGAACTAAATTCAATAAGAAGGCCATTAATGCATAGTCTCCCCGTTTCTAAATATAAGTCTTTCGACATATTTTAATATGGATTATCTATGGATGTATGTAGACGTATTTTAGAATGTAAATTTATCAGTTTTGCTTCGTATGTACTCCCTTCGTTCCTAAATGTAAATCTTTCTAGAGATTCCACCAAGTGACTACATACGGAGTAAAATGAGTGAACCTACACTATGAAATATGTCTACATGCATCTGTATGTTGTATTCTATTTGAAATATCTAAAAAGACTTATATTTAGGAACGGAGGGAGTAGTCCATATTAAAATCTGTGTACAAGGTGATGTAGTCATGCCCGGGTGATGTAGCCATATCGGTGAACCTTCGTCAAACAAATCACTTTGTCCTTGTTGCGTTCGAAATACCACCCAACACGGAGACATACCGTCAATCATCCGAGGACCAAGCAATCACATGAGCACGACACCGAGATTTGTTAACGAGGTTACATCCCCGGGGCATGACTACGGGCGCTCCTTTCCGTGACACCGTCACAGTACCGCACCCCGGCCACCACTGGACACCGGCACATGCCGCCGGCTCCCCCTGCGTTCCTGTGCTATTATGTTGGCATAGATTACATCGTGTGTCTATCCTCACTATGTATGAGAGGCCTAGGATACAAGTGTCCTATTAGGACACGACTCCATATCCTATCTAAACACAATACTACTCAGAGTCCAACTGTAACCTACCTTGTACATAATATTTGACACAACTCTAACAAACTCCACCTTGGCGAATATTCTCCACCACCTTGGATTCGTCAATGCGTCAAACTTCCATGTACATTGGACTTGAGCTTATCCACGAGCACCGCTGCTACTCCAAAGACTCCATATGACTCCACCTGCAATTTGTAGTCCCTTCTTTTCTTGACCACGGTCAACACTTGAGCAAAAGTAAGTTATACTTTACTCTAGTTTACGCTCCCAACTTTCAGAGTATCAGTCCAACACTATCACACACTGATCACTGACCTGCGGGAAAGTGAACAACTCACATATTGGGTGTCACACATAAGAGTTACCTGAACTCAACATCACCGCTCCTTTCTTGACCGCCTGTCTGAAACTTGAAGGAATTTTTCCATTGCTTGTAGTCATCCCGAGTCAAATTCGCAGTTGTCTCACCACATGTATGACCACCAGAACCCTGGCTCATCTCCATGTCCCGTGCTTACCGCACACCACGCCGCTATTACTGCGTCGAGCCTCCACTGTCCCGGTCGAGTCTCAAGGGTAGTGAAACCACACCACTCAACCCCCACTGCAGAGTACCACCGATCATCACCGACCGATGACAAGTTTCACGCTTCCATCAGACCACTGAGCTCCAGCCCGAACAGCATGTCCCTCGCTTTTTCCCCGCTCCGCTGAATAGGCTTCGATTCTCTGGATCCTTACACCGTAGCCCCTCAATCCAGCTCCACCTTCAACATGACTCCATGATTGATGATCAGTCCACCCTCGCGCCCCGTCGACTTCAAGCTCTCAAGTGTGCACCGTCTTGAATCAACCCCGCGCCATAGCCTTGTTGAAGTCACACAAGCCCTCAAGCCTGCGCCACGTGTTTCCACGCCCCAGAAGTCGGTCACCATCAGCATCACGCTCCTACTTCGTCTTCGTCGATCCCACCACCATCTTCTGTACCAACCGACTTGCGTCGATCCGTCAGACTATCTAGTCCGACCCAGCCAAACAAATCCGACTGCATGACACACTCCAGACTCTGCAAGCCGTCATTGTGCGCCATCCATACACAAATGTGTACCAACAAAGAAAACTCAAAGCACAATCCTTCATAGCCTTCTGGTGTGAACATCGAAGGAGATTAACAAAGCAAGCCAAGCTCCTAATTCACCACACGTACGTAGCTTTTGAACGAACTTCTCTATTTCTTTCTTAATGAGCATCACGATCTAACTTTGAGTCCTTGTGCCAATTTTTTTCATCAAACAAATCTCTTTGTCCTTGCTGCGTTCGAAATACCGCCCAACACGGCCAGCACGCCTCGGCCTTGACCTGCTCCACAGCTGGGCTTTTACCCCAGCGAGCCAACCCCGCATGGGCCGGCCTGCCCAAGAGCCAGCCTACGTATGTGGCCGCCACTCCTTGCCACGATCAGATCTTGTCATTGATCAATCCGAGTCGCCGAACAACTGCTCGTTGCCTCTGCCTGCAGCCCTCTCGTACATGTTACGCCGTCGTCTTACGATTTATCCATCCAGCTCCACACGCGTCACATGCGCGTGCCGCCACTTCTTCCGATTCGATCTGGCCGCTGCCCGGCGCCTCACACACGATCATTGATGATGCTTGCTATAGATGCTTCCGATTGCTTCTGGAAGATTACAACATCACCAACTCTGTTTCTAGCTCGCAACTCGCCGACCATACCGTCCCGCATTACGATCGCTTCCACAGATTTCTGTCGACGTTCTCTTCATCCTCTTTTCAATCAACAATCTGTTGGATAATTAGGCATCTTTTCCATGATTAATTCCAGCATATTAAACATGACGACAGCAGCTACTAACATCTGAAACTCCAATACAGTAGATGTACTAATCAACATGCAGAATAGCAACAACAGATCGCTAAACACGTACACACTAAACATGTTTAGACAACGAACAGAGACACTGCGCACGTACCGAGCGTTTGCAGATGAAGCAGCGGTGCCCGTTGTGGCGATGTTGTTAATGACGACGTTGGTGATGATCGGTCGAAGACGGCGTCGGTGGCGAACCGCCGCAACAGCAGGTAGACGAGCCTTGGTGGAAGCAGCGAGCAGTCGCGCGAGGCGCTTCCCAAAAACCTAATTCGCCCTCTCCCGTACAGGATCACAAGAGCGAGTGGTTCCGGAGACCTGCTCTCCCGTTCGCCGGTGCACGCCGGCGCTCGGGATGGAGTAGACTACGATGGCGACGCAAGGAACGAGAGTGGCAAAACCCTAGATTGATTTCGGTCGTTTACGTCGCAGGCAGTGCACAACTTATATAGTGCGGCTCAGGAAAACCCTAACAGAGGCGAACGTGGGCCGAGTCCACGTCGCGCACGTTCGGGTCGGTTACAGTAGCCCACGATCCGGGAGCGACCCGAATTGGCTAACTGTTGACACGTCTGTCACGTTTTTCCTGCACAGCAAAAATAAGCTCGGCTCGGCGAGATTCCCGCAACCCGCGGCGCGGCGCGTCGTGACGAGACGGGCGGGCGGTGCGTGCGAGCGGCGGCGGCGTCGTCGTCGGAGGAGTGTGCGAGAGGCTCTCCTGTTCTCACTCACTTACAAGTGGTAGAACACTCCACCTTATAAGGTGGTGTACATCTCCTCCAACTTCCATGGTGGGACTAAAAATTTAGCTCCCACTCCCCACTCCACTAGCAAGTGAGCTGCCACAAACATGGGCCCATTTGAGATTTCAGAATTTGCTTATTGGGCTGCCCCAAATAATGGGCCCAATTCTAACAATCCCCCACCAGATCTCAAATGCCCATTTAGAGTTTTGCCAATCCTCGCTACTTGTTTATATACCAGTGTTTCAGCAGAGACTGTTAAGTTGAACTTCCGCCTAGAGCTTTAAGCTACATCTGCCAGCAACTTGAACAATGGACTACGCCTTGAATTGCAAGCTTGTGCCAACAGACTTCACTCGTCATAACCAGTACCTGGCTGCCAGTAGCCTACCCCGCGGGTGGAGCATATGCGTCGTACTCCCTGGTCTCTTCATGAGTTTACTAGAGATCACCCAAATCTCATAGACTGCGACGTTTGACAGTCGGACTCATATAGGTGTGTTCTTTCAAGAATGCTCTGTAGGACAACATCTTTGCTATGAATAGCCAACATGAAAACATTAAGGCAATATTGCCAACCTGCCTTACAGCACTTGAGAGTTCTGCATCTTCACTAGAGAGGGTCTCACATAGAACTCTCCTCAGTTAAACCAATAGCTTGTTCTTCCCAGGTCCTAATTCACGGGATCTTCGATCACATAGGTTGGGTTACCACTATGGTGTAACATTCACGGGTCTCATACCCATCTCTCTCGATGCACCTTCTATCACATTACGCGATAGTCCCTTCGTAAAGGGGTCTGCCAGGTTTCTGTCTGTCTGAATATATGTGACAGTTATCACTCCGAAGTTTCTCATTTTCCTGACAGACTTGAGACGTCTCTTAATGTGTTTTGATGACTTCGCATTATCCTTAGTACTGTTCACTTTGGCAATTACCGTTTGGTTGTCACAGTTCATAAGGATCGCCGGTAATGGTTTTTCAACCACCGGCAAGTCCATCAAAAGCTCACGCAGCCATTCCGCCTCAACAGTGGCTGTATCTAAAGCAGTAAGTTCTGCTTCCATGGTTGACCTCGTCCATATGGTTTGTTTACAAGACCTCCATGACACTATGCCACCTCCAAGAAGAAATGCATATCCACTTGTGGCATAGAGCTCATCAACATCTGAGATTCAGTTGGCATCACAGTATCCCTCGAGCACAGCAGGGTGCCTTGAATAGTGTATCCCATAGCTCATTGTACCATTGAGATAACGCATGACCCTTTCAAGTGCATGCCAATGATCATTACCCGGGTTAGACATGAACCTACTCAACTTGCTCACAGCAAAAGAGATATCAGGTCGTGTCGCGCTCGCAAGGTACATGAGCGAACCGATCACTTGAGAGTATCTCAGTTGATCTCTCGGTCCTTTCTTATTCTTTCGGAGTGTCACGCTGGGATCGTAAGGCGTTGGAGAGGGCTTGCTGTCTATAAAGCCAAACCGGCTCAAGACCTTCTCAACATAGTGTGATTGCGTTAACGTAATCCCACTCTCATCCTTAATCAGCTTAATGTTCAGAATCACATCAGCTTCTCCCAGATCTTTCATATCAAAGCAGCTTGATAGAAAAGACTTGACTTCAGTTATCACACTCATACTTGTACCAAAGATCAGTATGTCGTCAACATACAAGCACAGTATAACCGTATCGCCCCCACCATGGCGATAATAAACGCACCTATCAGCCTCATTAATGACAAAGCCCGCAGAAGTTAGAGTTCTGTCAAACTTCTCATGCCATTGCTTAGGTGCTTGCTTCAGCCCATACAAAGATTTTAACAATTTGCACACCTTTCTCTCTTCACCCTTTACCACAAACCCATCAGGCTGATCCATATAGATTTCCTCTTCCAACTCTCCGTTAAGGAAAGCTGTCTTTACGTCCATTTGATGAACGATAAGACCATAAGAGGCAGCCAGGGAAAGTAGTACACGAATGGTGGTCAGTCTAGCAACAGGTGAATAGGTGTCAAAATAATCTTCGCCTTCTTGCTGAGTGTAGCCTTTGGCTACAAGCCGTGCCTTGTACTTTTCAATAGTACCATCAGGCCTTAGCTTCTTCTTAAACACCCACTTACAACCCACTGGCTTGCAACCATAGGGTCGTTCAGATAACTCCCAAGTTCCATTGGAAAGAATCGAGTCCATCTCACTATTGACAGCTTCTTTCCAGTCATCTGCATCAGGAGATGCAAATGCCTCTGTAATGGACGTGGGAGTATTGTCCACAAGGTACACAATGAAATCATCACCAAAGGATTTTTCAACCCTCTGTCTCTTACTCCTCTTGGGAGCTTCATTGTCATCCTTCTCATGGATTTCCTCAACATGTGGTTGTTCAGAATAATCACTAGATGTACTAGATTCAGGAATGAGCTCAGAAGAAAATCTAGCTGGTCTATGCATATCTTTCATTGGAAACATATTCTCAAAAAATGTTCATCACGAGATTCCATAATACTATCAACATGCATATCAGGTACCTCAGATTTAACCACTAAAAATCTATAGCCAACGCTACGCTGTGCATAGCCTAGAAAGACACAATCCACTGTCTTTGGTCCGAGTTTGCGTTTCTTGGGAATTGGAACGTTGACCTTAGCCAAACATCCCCAAGTGCGCAAATAAGAAAGTGATGGTTTTCTCCCAGCCCACTCCTCATAAGGGGTCTTATCTTTATTCTTGTTCGGAATTCTATTCAGGACATGACATGAAGTCAATAAAGCCTCCCCCACCATGCCTTAGATAAACCAGCAGTGTCCAACATGGCATTCACCAAGTCAGTCAGCGTGCGGTTTTTCCTCTCAGCAACCCCGTTTGACTGGGGCGAGTAGGGAGGCGTCCTCTCGTGAATAATACCATGTTCCTCACAGAAATCATCAAATACTTGGGGAAAATACTCTCCACCACGATCCGACCTAAGACGTTTGATCTTTCTCTCTAATTGAGTTTCAACTTCAGCCTTATAGATTTTAAAGTAGTCTAATGCCTCATCTTTAGTTTGCAACAGATAAACATAGCAGAATCTAGTAGCATCATCAATTAACGTCATGAAATATCTCTTTCCACCTTTTGTCAACACACCATTCATCTCACACAGATCAGAATGTATGAGTTCTAGAGGTGCCAAGTTTCTCTCCTCGGCTGCCTTGTGAGGCTTCCGAGGTTGCTTTGATTGCACACAACTATGGCACTTAGAACCTTTGGCAATAGTGAAATTCGGAATTAAACTCATACTGGAAAGCCGAGACAGTAAGCCAAAATTAACATGACATAAACGAGAGTGCCAAACACTAGCATCCGAATCAACATTATCACAAATATGGTATACTGACTTAATACAAAACTCAGAAAGTGATAAGCGGAACAAGCCTCCGCACTCATAGCCTTTACCAATAAATTGTCCAAATCTCGACACAACTACTTTATTGGACTCAAATACTACTTTAAACCCATCTCTGCAGAGTTGGGAGCCACTAACGAGATTCTTGTTTATAGTAGGGACATGCTGCACGTTCCTCAGCTGCACGATCTTTCCCGAAGTAAACTTCAGATCTACCGTGCCAACACCATGAACAGTAGCATGCGAACCGTTCCCCATTATGACGGGAGAATCTCGGACGACCTGATAAGAAGTGAACATAGAGATGTCAGCACACACATCACTAGTAGATAAAGGGGGATCAGACCCGGTTCATTTGGGCCTTTAGCCCCGGTTCTGGAACCGGGGCAACAGGGTCGGTACTAATGCTCTGACCCTTTAGTCCCGGTTCAATCCAGAACCGGGGCAAAAGGGTGTCCACGTGGCCTGTGCACTGAGTCCAGGCAGGAGGGGCTTTAGTCCCGGTTGGTGGTACCAACCGGGACCAAAAGGCTTCCACGCGTCAGCATTTCTGTGGCTGTGGTTTTTGTTTTTTTTTGAAAGGGGAGGGGGGGTTTTAGGTTTTGGGGGGTTAATTTAGGTGTTTCATATATTGTGTTAGCTAGCTAATTAATAGAGAGAAGTGTTCTCTCTTATGTCCGTGCTTGGTCGACGCTACATACTACACATACGTATATAGAGAGGACTAGAGTCACGCTAGCTAGCTAGCTAGCTGCTAGCTACTAAGCAAACGAAGGAAACAGAAGATCGTATAATCAACATATATATATATATATATATATATGCATACAGAGAGAAGTAATATCGACCACCTCTCCTTCTCCGAGAGATTGGTCGAACAACAAGTTCTCGTATATCTATCCGACACTACCGGGCACATATATACAACAATTATCTCTTACAAAAATAATCTCCTAACACATGGATGCATGGTCCACATAGTATTCTCCGTCTTCAGCGATCACGTGTTCAAGGAAGAATGCCGCCAATTCCTCTTGAATTGCTCGCAGTCGATCTGGTGTTAGGAGTTCATCCCGCATCCGAAACATCTAATTTGAAGTAGGGGGTCAATACATGAAATGATGCTATAAATTTGTGAATATTATTGATTGCTTACGCACTTCAAATTGTTCATCAGTGTAGCCCCGCTCACAGGTCGTGTGGCGGATGGACTCGCAAATGTAGTATCCACAATAATCATTCCCGGGTTCCTGCCACAACCACTTTACAAGAAATAGAGGTCAATCAAACTGATAAGCAAGAATGCCAAATTGATATTGATGAAACTAGCGCTTGAATCAAGATATAGGAGATGCGCGCGCGGAACATGCTACTATATAGTACTTACTTTCGGGTATCTAAATTGTAGCTTCTTCGGCAGTCCCGAAGCTTTTTTTGTGAATTTTTTCCAAGCCCTGCCAGACAAAGGAAACAATTAGTTGATATCAGAAATGAAGTTGCTGATATATATGCATGGTGGATAATATTGATCGATTTAACTTACCTGACTAGCATTTGAGTCATGTCCGCATACTCCTCGGGATCTTTACGTTTAGAGTCGAAGACAGTTACTATTCCCTTCTCAAGCTTAATCTCTAAGAGAATATAGTGGAAGCTGCGCACGAATGCATGAGATCATCAATTACATCACTATAAACTTGACTGATATATAAGGGAAACCAAATATGCACAAGACATTAACACTCACTTGAAGTTGTAAGGAAAGAGTATTATATCTTTGTTTTCATTTACCACCAACGATCGTAGCAAGTTGGTCTCGGTATCGCCGGGACGCAATTTAACCTCGGTTGCATCTATGAGGTATGTGTTAATAAACCCAATATCACCTACTTGTCTTTTCTTCAATTCGACGATCTTCAATCTGCATAATATAGTGAGGATAATTATAAATACATGCAATGAAGATCAGCTATATAGAGAGACTTAATGACAGAAGTAGTACTACTTACAGACAGTAGCAGGTGATCGTTGTTTTATTGAGGGCCAATTGATTGAAAAATTGATAGAACTCCTCAAATGGAACAGACAACAGCTCAATTCCAACGAGGTCATGCTCCGGTTTAACTCTCAAATACAAGTTATTCCTCCCCCCAGACTCTCTGCAGATTTTCATGTACCAATCATGCAATCTTCGCATATTCGTTGATAGAGATCTTTCATTTTTGACGAGAGGCTTTTTGTACTCGTATCTTTCTATCTGCACGTCCATGAAATCATAGTGTACATCGTCGGACGCGTAATCTGCAAGATTGGTATAACCGGGCACCATCCTCGGATCATTAGCGACCATGTCGCTAGACACCTTGAGCGGGGGGCACGATTGGTTCGCTTGTTCGCCGAGCTGGGCAATTTGTTTCCCAGCTCGCCCTTCTGCTAACCTCTGATCACTTTTTGTACTTCCGGACCGCTTGGCATCTTGAAATGTCTTTTGAATAATGCGGTCATAGTTGCCCTTCGGCTTACTTTTCGCTGGTTGCTTCAGGGCAGCAAGAGTGCGCTTTGCTTTCACCGCATCTATCTTCTCCTCTGGAGGTGGATGTCTCTGTGCTTCAACCCTTCAAAAAAGTCCTTCACTTCGCCTTCAGCGATCTTCGTGTTTTCCTCGTCGGACCTCTCGTACGGTAACTTCTCTAGAGGCGTGAGAGAAGGACCGAATCTGCATCGCCTCCCGCCTCTGGCTGTACTGGTAGACGTCGCCGGACCAGACGAAGCGGCTGTCTTTTTTACTTGCTTAGGCGCCGGAGCAGGAGCAGCCGGAGCGGCGGCAGGTCTCTTCCGCCCTTGCTGATTAGGCGAAGGAGGAGCTGGCTGTCTGCTCGGGCGCGCCGGTGGCGAAGGAGGCGGAGTGCCGCCACGCGCCGGCGGCGAAGGAGGCGGTGTGCCGCCACGCGCCGGAGAAGGAGCCGGAGTGCCCTGATGGTCACTCGCCGGAGAAGGAGCCGGAGTGCCCTGATGGTCACTCGCCGGAGGAGGAGGCGGTGGAGGAGGCGGAGTGCCCTGACTCGTCGGAGGAGGAGGAGGAGGCGGAGGCGTCCAGTTCAGAATGTTGATTAGGTCCTTCCGCCATAGGCATGGAGTCTTCAGTGAAGAAACCAGCCGAGTCTCCCCTTCACCGGTAGGGTGGTCAAGCTGGAGCTCCTCAAATCCCTCCGTTATTTCGTCGACCATCACCCTAGCATATCCTTCTGGAATCGGCCGGCAGTGAAAAGTGTCGTCTGGTCCAGAAGGATAAACAGAGCCAGCAGCCGCCTTGACCTTCAGATTCATCCACTGTGCC
The DNA here is from genome assembly GCA_902687465.1 of Secale cereale. NCBI lineage: Eukaryota > Viridiplantae > Streptophyta > Magnoliopsida > Poales > Poaceae > Secale > Secale cereale. Next base: position 766,833,736 of record LR738712.1, read on the forward strand.
ATAAGGTGGCAATTTTGTGCCTGCGTGATAGCATCCACAGGATTCCTGGCAGTAGCCGTCAAGGCAAGCTCTGGCTGAAGCAGCTCGGTGGAAGCCACGCTGCTTCTCCGCTGAGATGGCGGGGTAGCTTCGGGGGAAGCTTCGGCAATTCTTTCCCGATCTGCTTCCCGTTCCTCTATCGCTTGTATTCTGGCCCGCAGCGCCTGGATTTCGGTCATCTCCATTTTCTTCCTCCTGTCGTGGCATTTGTAGCCTACTGCGTCCGGAAACCCAGCACGCCACGGAAGGGAGCCTGGCGTGCCTCGTGTCCGTCCAGGGTGCTCAGGATTCCCGAGGGCCATTGTCAGCTCGTCGTTCTCTCTGTCGGGGATGAACGTCCCTGCATGCGCTGCTTTGATATACTGCCGCATCTTCCTGAGTGGTGTTTCCAATTGCTTGTCCGTCAAAATGCACCACCCTGTTACAGGGTCCAAGGATCCGCCAGCCCCGAAGAACCAAGTCCGGCAACGTTCTGGCCAGTGCATTGTCTCTGGTTCGATCCCTTTCTGAAGCAGATCGTTCTCAGCCCTGGCCCACTTAGGCCGGGCTACGAGGTAGCCGCCCGACCCCGTGCGATGGTGATGCATCTTCTTTGCAGCATTTATCCGGTTTGTCTCCGACATCTTCTGACTCTTTTCCGACTTCTTATGGGCCACAAATGCGGGCCAGTCATCTTTGATCTTCTCATATATGCCCACGAATTCTGGAGTCGTTTTCTCTCTGACAAACGTATTCAGTTTTTTCTTCCATGCCCTGAATTGGTCTGCCATCTTCGAAAGTGCATAAGACTTGATTAAGTCCTCTTTAACTGGCTTCGCCGGATCAACCTCTCGCGGTAGGACGAAGTTTGACTTCAGCTCAGTCCAAAGATCTTCTTTCTGCATATCTGTGACATAAGTCACCTGAGCGTCGTTTGCAGCCGGCTTTAACCATTGATGGATGCTGATCGGGATCTTGTCCCTAACCAGAACCCCGCACTGATTAACAAATGCGTTCTTTGTGCGGATGGGTGCAATCGGCTCGCCGGAGCGCGAGATTTCTGAGATCTCAAATTTTTCATCCGGCCTCAACTTTTTCTTCGCTCCTCGTCTCTTTACCGAAGATTTGCTCGATCCGGAGGGCTAGAAAAGGAACAAAGACGAGAGTTAATGAATGAATCAATTAACTAGTCAGCACATGCTTAACTAACATATATACCTCCTGGCCGGACTCGGTTCGGTCACCGGAGCCAGCATCACGGTCTCCTTCTTGCACCGGCATTGGGTCACCGGAGCCGTCCTCACGGTCTACTTCTTCCATGTGCATTGGGTCACCGAATTCATCAATATCATAGCCTAGATCTTCCAGCCGCAGCTCTTGTTCGACCTGCTCATCGGTGTCGTTGAGATACGACCTGACGGCATTTTGTCCGTCTGCGATTATGTCCATCAACATCGCTTCTTGTGCTAGGTCTCGGGTGTTGTCGTCCATTGTTTCTACAAATATTTACAACATGCCAATTATTATTCAAACATGACAGATGGATATATTAATGGCAAACGTAGAACTAGCTTCAACCCTCGACTGCTCGGCGATCCACAAACCCTAGACCCCCTCATGTCACATTTTGTCTAGCTATAGTGTCAAATGATTCAACAAAACCAATACTTCATCATTAGGCGAAAGTAACAGTAGCATGATGGTACGAAGCTCTCCAAAGTTGTTTTGGAATGAAGTCCCAGATAAGATAATCCGTAAGAAAAGACGGATTATCCTATCAGGGACTCCGTTCCAGAACATCTTTGCATAACTTCGTACCAACATGCCCCGGTTACTTCTGGCAAATGATGAAGTCATGGAATTTTTCAATACTTTGACACTAGCTAGGCAACCTCTCTCGACCCCTCGACCCCCGACTGCTCGGCGATCCACAAACCCTAGACCCCCTCATGTCACATTTTGTCTAGCTAGTGTCAAAGGATTCAACAAAACCAATACTTCATCATTAGGCAAAAGTAACAGTAGAATGATGGTACGAAGCTCTCCAAAGTTGTTTTGGAACGGAGTCCCAGATAAGATAATCCGTAACAAAAGACGGATTAACCTATCAGGAACTCCGTTCCAAAACATCTTTGCATAACTTCGTACCAACATGCCCCGGTTACTTCTGGCAAATGATGAAGTCATGGAATTTTTCAATACTTTGACACTAGCTAGGCAACCTCTCTCGACCCCTCGACCCCCGACTGCTCGGCGATCCACAAACCCTAGACCCCCTCATGTCACATTTTGTCTAGCTATAGTGTCAAAGGATTCAACAGAACCAATACTTCATCATTAGGCGAAAGTAACAGTAGCATGATGGTACGAAGCTCTCCAAAGTTGTTTTGGAACGAAGTCCCAGATAAGATAATCCGTAACAAAAGACGGATTATCCTATCAGGAACTCCGTTCCAAAACATCTTTGCATAACTTCGTACCAACATGCCCCGGTTACTTCTGGCAAATGATGAAGTCATGGAATTTTTCAATACTTTGACACTAGCTAGGCAACCTCTCTCGACCCCTCGACCCCCGACTGCTCGGCGATCCACAAACCCTAGACCCCCTCATGTCACATTTTGTCTAGCTATAGTGTCAAAGGATTCAACAGAACCAATACTTCATCATTAGGCGAAAGTAACAGTAGCATGATGGTACGAAGCTCTCCAAAGTTGTTTTGGAACGAAGTCCCAGATAAGATAATCCGTAACAAAAGACGGATTATCCTATCAGGAACTCCGTTCCAAAACATCTTTGCATAACTTCGTACCAAAATGCCCCGGTTACTTCTGGCAAATGATGAAGTCATGGAATTTTTCAATACTTTGACACTAGCTAGGCAACCTCTCTCGACCCCTGGACCCCCGACTGCTCGGCGATCCACAAACCCTAGACCCCCTCATGTCACATTTTGTCTAGCTAGTGTCAAAGGATTCAACAAAACCAATACTTCATCATTAGGCGAAAGTAACAGTAGCATGATGGTACGAAGCTCTCCAAAGTTGTTTTGGAACGAAGTCCCAGATAAGATAATCCGTAACAAAAGACGGATTATCCTAGCTATCAGGAACTCCGTTCCAAAACATCTTTGCATAACTTTGTACCAAAATGCCCCGGTTACTTCTGGCAAATGATGAAGTCATGGAATTCTTCAATACTTTGACACTAGCTAGGCAACCTCTCTCGACCCCTCGACCCCCGACTTCTCGGCGATCCACAACCCTAGACCCCCTCATGTCACATTTTGTCGAGTGTCAAAGAATTCAACAAAACCAATACTTCATCATTAGGCGAAAGTAACAGTAGCATGATGGTACGAAGCTCTCCAAAGTTATTTTGGAATGGAGTCCCCGATAGGATAATTCGTAACAAAAGACGGATTATTCTATCAGGAACTCCGTTCCAAAATATCTTTGCATAACTTTGTACCAAAATGCCCCGGTTACTTCTGGCAAATGATGAAGTCATGGAATTCTTCAATACTTTGACCCCCGACTGCTCGGCGATCCACAACCCTAGACCCCCGACTGCTAGGCAACCTCTCGACCCCTCGCCCTTCGGCCTCTCGGTCCCTCGACGACCCTCGACCCCTCGACCTTCGGCCTCTCGGTCCCTCGACGACCCTCGACACCGCCCCCCCCCCTAATGTCGAAGTTATCGGGGAGGGTGTATATCGACATAGACATATCCGATAAAAAAAGAGGAAGAAGAAGAAAAAAGGAACCGCTAGAGGAGAAGATCGAAGAAAAAAAAAGAAAAAAAAAGGAGAAGAAGAAAGGAATAGAGGAGAAGAATTTTCTCCTCTATTCCTTTCTTCTTCTTCTCTTTTTTTCTTTTTTTTCTTCTTCTTATTTATTTCTCCTCTTCTTCCTCTCCTCTTCTTCTTTCTTTCCTCTTTCTTATTTTCTTCTTTCCTATCCTTCTTTTTCTAAATTTGTAACTTTTGCATATATAAAACTTTCTATATATATTTAGCATATATAAACAAAAAACTATATAGCCACATACACATATATATACATCACATATACACACATCACATATATACAGCAACTTCCTAAGAAAAAATATATTTATATACACATAAATATATATTTAACATATATATTTAGCAAATTCCTAAGAAAAAAAAAGATATACACATACATATAAATACAGCAACTATATATACTGCAATTTCCTAAGAAAATTCCTAAGAAAAAAAAAATATACACATATATACATATATATACACAGCAACTATATATATATATACAGCAATATATATTAAACATATAAAAAAAAGGGAGCCGGCCCTCACATCGGCAGGGCTGGGCGGCGCGACGGCGGCGGGGCGGGGCGGCGACGAGGCGGCGTCGGGGCGCGGCGGCGCGACGGCGGCGGGGCGGGGCGCGCGGCGGCGCGGGGCGACGGGCCGGCCGGGGGGCGCGGCGACGGCGCGGGGCGGGGCGACGGCGCGGGGCACGGCGACGGCGCGGGGCGGAGCGACGAGGCGGCGTCGGGGGCGACGGCGACGGGGCGACGGGGGCGACGGGGGCGACGGCGACGGCGACGGGGACGGAGCAGATCGAGGGCGGCGTCGGGGCTGGGAAGAAGGAGAAACTGAACGAAATTTTCGCAAGTGTAGCTTATATAGGAGGAATATTAGTCCCGGTTCTTGGCACAAACCGGTCGGGGCAGATCGAGGTCACTTTTCAGCAGCCCAAAGGGCGGGAAGGAGGCGCCTTTAGTCCCGGTTGGTGGCAGCAACCGGGACTAATGCCACCCTTTAGTCCCGGTTGGTGGCAGCAACCGGGACTAAAGGCCTTGCCGCGGTGCGGTGGGAAGTTTAGTCCCACCTCGCTAGTTGAGGGAGAGCAGCACCAGTTTATAAGCCCCGCTGCCTCTCTCCTCTCGAACTCCTCTAAACTGCAGGCCTAAGGGCCTAAACTGACACTGCTTTGCCTGTGGACTTGCTGGGCTTTCTACGGGCCTGAATCCTGGCCCATGGTTGGGTTTCTAGTCGTATTCAGGCCGTTTGGGCCCAGCAGGTGGCATATTTTTTCTTTTTTTCTTTGTTGCTTTATTTTTTAGTTTTGTTTCTACTTTCAACAAAATACTTACTGTTGCCATTTTTATTTATTTGTTTTCTTTGTTTCTTTATTTATTTGATTTTGTTTCTACTTACAAAAAACTATTTATTGTTGCTATTTTTTTTTCAAGTTTTTTTGTTTTGTTTTCTGCATTATTTATTTTCTTTTGTAAAACCAATTACGAACTTTCTGTTAGTGCAAGTAGTATTCAAATTTGAATAGTTTAAATTTGAAATTATTTGTTTTCTTTGTTGCTTTATTTATTTTATTTTGTTTCTTTTCAGCAGCCCAAAGGGCGGGAAGGAGGGGCCTTTAGTCCCGGTTGGTGGCAGCAACCGGGACTAAAGGGGGGCATTAGTCCCGGTTGGTGGCAGCAACCGGGACCAAAGGCCCTGAGCTGGCGCGGGTGCGGTGGGATGTTTAGTCCCACCTCGCTAGCTGAGGGAGCTCGAGAGTGGTTTATAAGGGCTGCTGCTCCCACCCTCTCGAGCTCCTCTCAAATGCAGGCTTCTGAGCCTAACTCTGCGCGCTGCCCTGTGAGCTTGCTGGGCCTTATATTACAGGTGGATCCTGTGCTATAGGCCTTGCAGGCTCACTGGGCAGCGCCCAATTTTTTTTTTCCTTTTTTGCTTTATTTATTTCTAAGTTGTTTTTTGCTGCATTTAGAGTTGCTTTATTTATTTTATTTTCTTTGTTTATTTCTAAGTTGTTTTTTGCTGTATTTAGAGTTGCTTTATTTATTTTACTTCCTTTATTTATCTTCTTTGTTGCTTTATTTATTTTATTTTGTTTATACTTAATTACAACAAAATACTTATTGTTGCTATTTATTTCTAAGTTGTTTTTTGCTGTATTTAGAGTTGCTTTATTTATTTTATTTTCTTTGTTTATTTCTAAGTTGTTTTTTGCTGTATTTAGAGTTGTTTTATTTATTTTACTTTCTTTATTTATTTTCTTTGTTGCTTTATTTATTTTATTTTGTTTATACTTACAACAAAATACTTATTGTTGCTATTTATTTTTCAAGTTTGTTTTGTTTTGTTTTGTTTTGTTAGTGCAAGTAGTATTGAAATTTGAATAGTACAAACGGACAATGGTATCATACTCGTTTGTTACAAAGTTGGCATGGTATCATCATAATAGTTGCGGAAATAACTCTTCACTTTTTCTTCGCTTGTGTCATTTGCTTATTGCGCCGTAACCATGGATAATCTTCATCGTTTATCAGGATGCTTAGGTCAGCCTTGACTTTGAAGGGAGGAATTTCATGAAACTTTTCATAATCTTCAGACATGTCTGTCTTGCCCTCCACTCCCAGGATGTCCCTTTTTCCTGAAAGAACTATGTGGCGCTTTGGCTCATCGTATGATGTATTCGCTTCCTTATCTTTTCTTTTTCTCGGTCTGGTAGACATGTCCTTCACATAGATAACCTGTGCCACATCATTGGCTAGGACGAACGGTTCGTCAGTGTATCCAAGATTTTTCAGATCCACTGTTGTCATTCCGTACTGTGGGTCTACCTGTACCCCGCCTCCTGACAGATTGACCCATTTACACTTAAACAAAGGGACCTTAAAATCATGTCCGTAGTCAAGTTCCCATATGTCCACTATGTAACCATAATATGTGTCCTTTCCCCTCTCGGTTGTTGCATCAAAGCGGACACCGCTGTTTTGGTTGGTGCTCTTTTGATCTTGGACAATCGTGTAAAATGTATTCCCATTTATCCCGTATCCTTTGTAAATCAATACAGTCGAAGATGGTCCCCTGGACAACAAGTACAACTCATCACAAACAGTGTTGTCACCTCTGAGACGTGTTTCCAACCAACTGCTGAAAGTCCTGATGTGTTCACGTGTGCCTTTTCCAGTCAGTCTCCCCTCGTACCGCGATTTAGGGAGACCTATCTTATTAAGGCCAGGAATGAAGTCAACACAAAACCCGATGACATCCTCTGTTTGATGGCCCATGGAGATGCTTCCTTCTGGCCTTGCGCGGTTACGGACATATTTCTTGAGGACTCCCATGAACCTCTCAAAGGGGAACATATTGTGTAGAAATACGGGCCCCAGAATGACAATCTCGTCGACTAGATGAACTAGGACGTGTGTCATGATATTGAAGAAGGATGGTGGGAACACAAGCTCGAAACTGACAAGACATTGCGCCACATCACTCCTTAGCCTTGGTACGATTTCTGGATCGATCACCTTCTGAGAGATTGCATTGAGGAATGCACATAGTTTCACAATGGCTAATCGGACGTTTTCCGGTAGAAGCCCCCTCAATGCAACCGGAAGCAGTTGCGTCATAATCACATGGCAGTCATGAGACTTTAGGTTCTGGAACTTTTTCTCTGCCATATTTATTATTCCCTTTATATTCGACGAGAAGCCAGTCGGGACCTTCATACTGAGAAGGCATTCAAAGAAGATTTCTTTCTCTTCTTTCGTAAGAGCATAGCTGGCAGGACCTTCATACTGCTTCGGAGGGATGCCATATTTTTCGTGCAAACGTTGCAGGTCCTCCCGTGCCTCAGCTGTATCTTTTGTCTTTCCATACACGCCCAAGAAGCCTAGCAGGTTCACGCAAAGGTTCTTCGTCACGTGCATCACGTCGATTGAAGAGCGGACCTCTAGGTCTTTCCAGTAGGGTAGGTCCCAAAATATAGATTTCTTCTTCCACATGGGTGCGTGTCCCTCATCGTCATTCGGAACAGCTAGTGCGCCGGGGCCCTTTCCGAAGATTACGTGTAAATCATTGACCATAGCAAGTACGTGATCACCGGTACGCATGGCGGGCTTCTTCCGGTGATCTGCCTCGCCTTTGAAATGCTTGCCTTTCTTTCGACATTGATGGTTGGTCGGAAGAAATCGACGATGGCCCAGGTACACATTCTTCCTGCACTTGTCCAGGTATATACTTTCAGTGTCATCTAAACAGTGCGTGCATGCGTGGTATCCTTTTTTTGTCTGTCCTGAAAGGTTACTGAGAGCGGGCCAATCGTTGATGGTCACGAACAGCAACGCCTTTAGGTCAAATTCCTCCTGTTTGTGCTCATCCCACGCACGTACACCGTTTCCATTCCACAGCTGTAAAAGTTCTTCAACTAATGGCCTTAGGTACACATCAATGTCGTTGCCGGGTTGCTTAGGGCCTTGGATGAGAACTGGCATCATAATGAACTTCCGCTTCATGCACATCCAAGGAGGAAGGTTATACATACATAGAGTCACGGGCCAGGTGCTGTGATTGCTGCTCTGCTCCCCGAAAGGATTAATGCCATCCGCGCTTAGAGCAAACCATACGTTCCTTGCGTCCTTTGCAAACTCCTCCCAGTACTTTCTCTCGATTTTTCTCCATTGCGACCCGTCAGCGGGTGCTCTCAACTTCCCGTCATTCTTACGGTCCTCACTGTGCCATCGCATCAACTTGGCATGCTCTCTGTTTCTAAACAAACGTTTCAACCGTGGTATTATAGGAGCATACCACATCACCTTCGCAGGAACCCTCTTCCTGGCGGGCTCGCCATCAACATCACCAGGGTCATCTCGTCTGATCTTATACCGCAATGCACCGCATACCGGGCATGCGTTCAGATCGTTGTATGCACCGCGGTAGAGGATGCAGTCATTAGGGCATGCATGTATCTTCTGCACCTCCAATCCTAGAGGGCATACGACCTTCTTTGCTGCGTATGTACTGTCGGGCAATTCGTTATCCTTCGGAAGCTTCTTCTTCAATATTTTCAGTAGCTTCTCAAATCCTTTGTCAGCCACAGCATTCTTTGCCTTCCACTGCAGCAATTCCAGTACGGTACCGAGCTTTGTGTTGCCATCTTCGCAATTGGGGTACAACCCTTTTTTGTGATCCTCTAACATGCGATCGAACTTCAGCTTCTCCTTTTGACTTTCGCATTGTGTCCTTGCATCGACAATGACCCGGCGAAGATCATCATTTGGTTCCTCTTGATCTTCAGCAGCTTCACCCGTTGCATCATCATTGGGCACATCGTCTGGTTCCTCTTGATCTTCACCAGCTCCCCCCATTGCAGCATCACCGTATTCAGGGGGCACATAGTTGTCATCGTACTCTTCTTCTTCGCCGTCTTCCATCATAACCCCTATTTCACCGTGCCTCGTCCAAACATTATAGTGTGGCATGAAACCCTTGTAAAGCAGGTGGGAGTGAAGGATTTTTCGGTTAGAGTAAGACATCGTATTCACACATTGAGTGCATGGACAACACATAAAACCATTCTGCTTGTTTGCCTCTGCCACATTTAGAAACTCACGCACGCCCTTAATGTACTCGGAGGTGTGTCTGTCACCGTACATCCATTGGCGGTTCATCTGCGTGCATTTATATATAATTAAGTGTGTCAAAAACCATTACAGAACATCATAAATAGATAATTAAGTGACCAAATGGATAAAAGTTCATCATCACATTAAAACCAAAGTATATACATATATAGTTCTCATCTAACAACATATATAGCTCTCCATACACATCGAAACTATGTAAAACATTTCAACGCGAAAACAAATGCTATCATAATCGCAACCAAGGTAACAATTGATCCAACGGCATAATGATACCAAGCCTCGGTATTAATGGCATATTTTCTAATATTTTTAATCTTCAACCGCATTGCATCCATCTTGATCTTGTGATCATCGACGACATCCGCAACATGCAACTCCAATATCATCTTCTCGTCCACAATTTTTTTTATTTTTTCCTTCAAGAATTTGTTTTCTTCTTCAACTAAATTTAACCTCTCGACAATAGGTTCCATCTTGATCTTGTGATCATCGATAACTTCCGCAACATGCAACTCCAATTCCATCTTCTCCTCCTCCATTTTTTCCAATTTTTTCTTTAACGAATTGTTTTCCTCTTCAACTAAATTTAACCTCTCCACAAGAGGGTCGGTTGGAATTTCCGGTTCAACTACCTCCTAGACATAATAAAACATCTATGCATGTCAGGTTGGTCGGCATAACTATCATAAGCACTAAAACAAATAGTTATAAATTAAAGATAATATACCACATCCGAATCGTAGACCGGACGAGGGCCCACGTGGGCGGATATCAAAACCATCGCACTATATAATAACAAGCAATAATAAACGTAAGAAAATTAGACAAATATCTATCTAAAGCAATAATAAAAGTAAGAAAAGCATGGACATAACAAGAGGCTAACCACGGTGGTGCCGGTGACGAGATCGGCGGGGGCGATCGACGGCGGCGAAGACGGGGACGGGACGTGACGGACCGCTAAACCTAGACAAATCTCGGAGAAAATAGAGCTTCGAGAGGAGAAAAGCTTAACTAGTGTGGCTCGGGCATTCCACCGAACATGTTGTGTGCATAGGAGGTGAGCTAGAGCACCACTAACCCCTGTCCCCCTCGGCCAGAAAAAAAAACAGAGCAGTGAGCTCTGCTCTTGAGTGAGGGGGTTTATATAGGCAACTCACTGGTCCCGGTTGGTGCTACAAACCGGGGCTAAAGGGGAGCCTTTGGTCCCGGTTCATAAAACAAACCGGGACTAATAGTGGTGGGCCAGGAGCAAGAGCCATTGGTCCCGGTTTTTAGCTCCAACCGGGACCAATAGGTCCAGACGAACCGGGACCAATGGCCCACGTGGCCCGGCCGGCCCCCTGGGCTAACGAACCGGGTCCAGTACCCCCATTGGTCCCGGTTCTAGATTGAACCGGGGCTAATGGGCTGGACCAATGCCCTGTTTTCTACTAGTGCATGAACATTAGCACCCGTATCAATAAACCAACTTGGAGATTGAAAAGCTGAAAACACAAATGGTAAATTACCGTACCCATCAGCACCGCTAGCGGTCACGACGTTGACATTCTTCTTCCGGTCTGCACGGTCTGGGCAGTCCTTGGAAAAGTGGCCGACTACTCCACAGGTGTAACACCCTAGTCTGGCCAGCTTGTTCGGCTTCTTCTTCTTCTTGAAGGAAGTAGTATTGACAGGCACATTTGTCGGAGGCTTGTAGTTCCCTTTCTTGCTGTTGTTGTTGTTGTTCTTGTAGTGTGAATTTTTCTGCACCATGTTGGCGCTAGACTGAACCTCAACACCTCTCTCATGAGCGTCCTTAGCCCGAGCTTTCCCCTCAACATCAAGAGACGCTATCATGTTTTCAACCGATATCTCCTGTCTCTTATGTTTGAGCGTTGTGGCAAAGTTCCTCCACGAAGAAGGCAACTTTGCAATTATGCACCCAAGCACAAACTTGTCAGGTAGGACGCACTTGAGTAGTTCAAGCTCCTTTGCAATAACCTGTATTTCATGAGCCTGTTCGACTACGCCACGGTTGTTCACCATCTTGTAGTCGTTAAAGCTCTCCATGACATACAATTCACTGCCTGCATCGGTTGCACCGAATTTAGCATCCAGTGCATCCCAGAGCTCTTTGGCGTCTGTTATGTGCATATACACATCTCGCAGACGTCCCTCAAGAACACTCAGAACACAGCCTTTGAAGACAGTAGTGGCATCCTTGAACTTAGTCTGATCTTCCTCAGACATAGCTCCTTCAGGTTTGCCCTTACTGACCTCCCAGATCTTCAGGGCCTCAAGCCAGAGTTGGCACTGAATCTGCCACCTCTTGAAGTTTACCCCGGTAAACTTATCCGGTTTCATCGCATCGGTAAATCCAGTCATTGATAAATTAGAAAATTGCCTACAATTAGGTTTTTGGATTGTTGGATAATTAGGCATCTTTTCCATGATTAATTCCAGCATATTAAACATGACGACAGCAGCTACTAACATGTGAAACTCCAATACAGTAGATGTACTAATCAACATGCAGAATAGCAACAACAGATCGCTAAACACGTACACACTAAACATGTTTAGACAACGAACAGAGACAGTGCCCACGTACCGAGCGTTGGCAGATGAAGCAGCGGTGCCCGTTGTGGCGATGTTGTTGATGACGACGTTGGTGATGATCGGTCGAAGACGGCGTCGGTGGCGAACCGCCGCAGCAGCAGGTAGACGAGCCGTGGTGGAAGCAGCGAGCAGTCGCGCGAGGCGCTTCCCAAAAACCTAATTCGCCCTCTCCCGTACAGGATCACAAGAGCGAGTGGTTCCGGAGACCTGCTCTCCCGTTCGCCGGTGCACGCCGGCGCTCGGGATGGAGTAGACTACGATGGCGGCGCAAGGAACGAGAGTGGCAAAACCCTAGATTGGTTTCGGTCGTTTGCCTCGCAGGCAGTGCACAACTTATATAGTGCGGCTCAGGAAAACCCTAACGGAGGCGAACGTGGGCCGAGTCCACGTCGCGCACGTTCGGGTCGGTTACAGTAGCCCACGATCCGGGAGTGACCCGAATTGGCTAACTGTTGACACGTCTGTCACGTTTTTCCTGCACAGCAAAAATAAGCTCGGCTCGGCGAGATTCCCGCAACCCGCGTCGTGACGAGACGGGCGGTGCGTGCGTGCGTGCGTGCGTGCGTGCGGCGGCGTCGTCGTCGGAGGAGTGCGCGAGAGGCTCTCCTGTTCTCACTCACTTACAAGTGGTAGAACACTCCACCTTATAAGGTGGTGTACATCTCCTCCAACTTCCATGGTGGGACTAAAAATTTAGCTCCCACTCCCCACTCCACTAGCAAGTGAGCTGCCACAAACACGGGCCCATTTGAGATTTCAGAATTTGCTTATTGGGCTGCCCCAAATAATGGGCCCAATTCTAACACAATCCATGACCTCCAAACAACCTAGCTCTTGATACCAATTGTTGAACATATAAATCCTGCTGGGGCGCTAGGCAGGCTCACGCTATCCACGTAGGCTATGAATAGGGAACGAGCGCGGGCGGCGGGAGCCACAACGAGCGAGCGGGGCCACAGGAAAGAAATAGTGAGCTGGGCGAGAGGCATCGAGGGGCACAGAAAACTCACCTCCCCCTCCCTATGGAACCCTAGCCGCCTCCTCCTCCTCCTTCCTATGGAACCCTAGCCGCCGCCTCCTCCTCCTCCCATCTCAGCCGCCTCCCCCTCCCCCCTTACCCTCTCCCCCACCCCCTCCTGCATCTCGTCGGCCCCAGGTGCGGAGGCGAGCTTCCCGGCGATGGCGGCGGCGCTGGATTCGCTCTACAGGAGAGAGAGGGAGGTGCGGCTTCAAATGGGAGGGGGTCTCCGCCGGCGTTGGCCTGCACCGGCGAGGCCGGCGGCAACCTTGCTTCCAGGGCGGCTTGACTACAGTCTACAGGTGACCACGTCTCTTTTCTCCCCTTCTCCTGTATGCATCTCTCTATGTCGTTTCTCCTCCTTTCTCACACGAAGAAACACACAGAGTAGTAAACAATGAAGGATTTGGGGGCTGCTCAATTTTGGAGTAGCAAACCATGGAGGGTACGGGGGCTGCACGTGCTTGGAGCAGCAAGCCATGGCAACGGAGGTGAATAAGCAACACATACATGTACTGCTCAAAAGATGCATGTTTGTAAATTTTGTTTTTTGTTCTTAAGATTTCTTTCAATTGATCTGTACCTAGCAATCCCGTGTGCTTGCAATCACATATAGTTTTGGCCATGTTGCTGCTAGGAAGCTTCCTTCAATTGAATCGATCCTCTCATTAGCTCATGGAGCGCATTGGCAGAAACAGAGTGGTCAACTGAATCTAATAGCCTGGTTTCTTTGTACTAATATCTTGCAGAATGGTTTCCTAACTGATTGTTTGGCAGCATGTATTTTGAAGAACTCAAGCTCAAGCTAACAAATGAACTAGCAAACAGATCCATTTATACCTCTCTTCTGTTAGATATAATCCCATGAAGGACACACGTTTAAAAGTCATGAAGGACAAATAAAGAATTATTGATTTATTGTCATTTTTCATTTTTGCAAATATATTGCTATGGTTGTTAGTGATGTATACGCCCGAATGGGCTAATGTATAGTTGTATTGATTTAGCTTATCGACTTTGCCACGTTCATGTTACCATTTCCTTTTGTTGATGATGATTGTTTTTTTTTTGTACAGGACTAGATTGTAGGCTTGCGATTGGCCATTGTGGTGCACAAGATTGTATGATGTACTTGATAGATTTGTTAAATGTGCTGCATCGGCGGAGTCTCTCCTCCTCACGGCCATGGCCGCATCTGCCACTGCCCTCTAAATAGGTGAGCCTCCCTCTCTCTTTTCCCCCTTATCCTCCCTACAATTTTTAGTTACTACATTATTTACTTGTTTCCAGTTCTCTTAATCATAAAATGGCTGGGTAACTTAAGATTTAATCCTTGTGCTCTAATTTTGAATCAAGGTATAACATATTTGGGGGCAGTGCAGCTGATGCAGCAAAATCACTATTTACAGCAATTAGCCTTGCTACGGAGTATAAGGTACCATGGGCTGCCATACTAAAAAATCATGACCAGGAATCCACAATGACGTGAGAGGAACTGACGATGTTCTTGTCTTTGATGGATTACTCACTATCTCAAGTAAGCCCTCCTGGTTTTCTGGTACATGGATTTGGCAACTATTATGTTGGAATATATGGGCCATTTGGATCGGGGTTTGTAAAAGTGGCCACTTGCTGCCTCCTGTGGAATCTCTGTGTCATATGGGTGAGCGGTCAAGCCCGAAGTTTTCTGCATCCCTGACGTCAAGATCTCGCTGTAGTGTCTATGCAATGGCCAACACCCTCTTCTCCGTCCAACCCTTGCTTACCTGATCACAAGAAATCAATACTCTCCCTTTTAAGTAAGATCTGTGTGCTGCTTTGTTTATTTGATCTCGGCACAATTGGAACTACATAGCGACTTGCGAATTTGTTCGTAGAGAAAATGCAAATTTCCTTGAGAAGATTCATCACCAAAATCTTTCAGAGATATTTGAAGGTGAAGTAGTCTTTCAGTTGCTAGCCTGGCAGCAAATTTCAAATTCTTCTATAGCTAACTCAGTCCTATTACTGCTGTTTTACAGAATCTAATGATTGTATTATTTATTATGCTCCTTCTAAATGCTCATTTCGCGCACCACAGTATGGTTGCTGATGTTCACTTAGTCACTGCTGTACAAAGGCATATTCATGTACCCTATGGAGAAGAAAGGAGCCCGAATGGAGAACTTCTGTATGGTGAGTAATGTGCAAGTACAGAATTAACATCATAGCAAATATAATTAAGTGGATATTATTTGAAGGATACAATTCCCCAAATTGACTCATTTGATTTAGAATGCAAGCCCAGTTCTTGTTGTCTTGATTACTCCATTTGTCTAAACTGCAAAATACATATTCTTTTGGAGTCGTCTATATATTGGTACTGGCTTAACTAATTAACGCATTCGTAAAATGACTTTGTGATACTATCTCTTTGCCAAAAGCTTAGTGAATGATTAGACTAAAACTAGATGGAAACGGTTATGTATCTTGCTTCATGTTGTTTTTTGTTCTTGACTAGAGGTAGAGTATTTTGCTTGCCATGTACAACAAGAATATCTGTATTATAAGGCAAACATGTCCACAAGCATCGGCGTCGGCGTGGGATGATAGAGTCTGACAAACAGTAGCCATAGCAAGCGCGATGACAGCGAACGCGCGCAGCAGCAGGCGGCGGTGCTGGCGAAGCGGTGGTCCATGGCGTCGTCGCCGTCGTCCTCGGTTGAAGGTCATACCAAGATTAATCAACGACGCCACGACGGGAAACGGCCATAAATATTAGACCCGACGTAACCCTCTCTCATCGCCTTCCTCCATTCTCATCCCTCCCATGATCAAATCAAAGCAATAAAATGGTTAGCCAAAATTGTTCTTGGTTGTGCAGATAACAACAGAAGGGGAGATCTAATTAATAGATCATCTGTTGGCATGCCCTGTTTATGATTTCAGATTATTATTATTTTCTCACTCCAATTTCAGAAATCCGATCCGGTTCACCCCTCAATGTACTATTGTTGTAAGATACCGGCGGCCAGCTGAGGTAGAGACAAGCCGAGGGTCAATCAGCAGTTCTTCCCAACGACGACACAACAACAGCAGCAGCGATTACAATGTAGCGGTGTGTCCTGAAGGTACTAAGCTTGCTTATGCATATGTTTATGTTTTTGTTTTAAAAAAAATCCAGTTGCGCCATGCATTTGCTTTTTTACTTCCTGTCAACAATTGAACTACAATTTTTTCCAGTTACCCCATCTCCCCAATTTATAATGCTGCTCTTTCATGGTTAGATATACAAAAAAATATAGTTAAGTATTTCTTTTCGGTTTCCATCTCAGTTCCTTTTCATGATTTTGTAGGACTGGAATGATTAGTTTGTTCTTCGGTAACTTTTTCTTCGGTCCTACAAAATCTATGAGGTTTGGCAAGTTAGTATTTACCATTGATGCTTGAAATAAATAGCATGACTGGTGTTGCACCATGTGTGTATAGGGTTTTCCTTTTAGATTTCTTATATAGGCTCCTCATATATTCCAAGACAAATTCGAACTGTTAGTATTTACCTTCATCTCTTCCAGCTAGAAGATACGAAAACTGCATACGGAAGGATGAGTTCTATATCGGATCAGATTCATCCTTTTGTACTAATTTCTTGATTACCTCACTATGATTGCTGTAATATTATCCTCACACACGTACCCATATTTTCTTCAGATCTATAGCACACGTCTTTGCCTATAGTCATTTTTTGCACCATGGATGCAACGGTCCAGGAAAACATACCTTTCTGTTTTCATTCATTTGCCTTTTTTGTAAGAATTGGCTCCATGGGATTAGCGAGGTGTATTTATGCTTCCCCCCTTGTTAGTGTTTGCTGAAGCCGATGGACAGTGAACATTATGTACTACATATTGTGGCCTTTTGCCTTTTATTGCTTAATATGTCATGGCAATTTATTTTCCTGGAGGCATTCAGTCAACTAGCCAGTCAAGGATAGCCAATGAACCTTAGAGTTTACTGAGAAATTATTGATACACCTTGATTTTTATAGGATATGTTTGCAAGACAACCGGAGTTTGTTAGGTTGCAAATGCAGATTCATTTGAAATCAGAAATATTGGATTGCTATGGTAGACAATGCTAATAAGATTTGGGTAGACAATATGGTTACTACAGTCGCTTCATACTAATGTGTAATCTCATTTTGCATTACAGTTGCAAATATACGGTTACTACAGTCGCGCCAAATGGCGCAGAGACCTCCACGTAGGCAATGAATGGTGCGCCACGTAGGCAACTCGAGGTGGTGAGATTGGAGTCTAATTAATTATGTATCATTCGGTCCTTCCTTTGGCTATTAATCTATTGTGGTCTGCTTTTTCAAGCTCATACAACAGGTTTGTATTGAATTAATTTTTTTATAGATAGCTGTAGTGATTCTAGCGAAACATCTTCAAGCTTAAGTTGCTGAATAAATATAGCTTGTTGTGTAATGCATCTTGATACCATACATGCAAATTAATTTAGGAAATTGTGTTGCTCCGAGATAATTTTTTATTTGAAATATTACCAACATAGGCATGTTACCTTCACACAGGGAAAAAGTTATTTTGTGACCTAAAGATATGATTTATGGGCCTACCTCAAAATCTCAGGAGTTGTCCTTTCCTTGTTAACCCTGTACACTTTACAATGCCTCATTTCTGAATAAAGTCTAAACCCAACTTTTACTGTTCATTAACCACCATTTGCAATCGGCACTGACAACAGAAGGACTGAGCAAGAGGAGGAACTTCGTCGACCTAGGCGTGAGCAAATGATGCTCTGACGAGTCGATGAGGACCGTCATGGAGATCTGCCCGCGGAGCCTGACCGAGGAACCAACGCTGAGGCCGTTAGACGAGGACGTGCTCTGGAACCTGCAGTTTGCAGCCCTGGTGCAGGATGACTGGAACAGCGAGGAGTCCCCGCTCTCATCGTCGCAGATCCGTGCACAATCCGCAGAGTACTAATCTCTAGGCAGGCATGTGTCTTTTACGTGCAGTTTGCCACTTGCACATCTAAACTCGTACTTTGGAATGATGATCAGAAATTGCAACTAGGGTGTGAGTTCTGAAATGATGCTGTCCATGTTTTTGGCAATCTTGCGGGCTGAGAAAAAATATTGGCAAGCATTACAATTATGATCCCCCATCGATCATCATTGTTGAAGGAATTTCTGTTTCCCTTCATATAGGATACATATATGTGATTCTCATGTGATCCTTTTGCTGGAAACTAGCTAATCTCAGGGGTGCTGCTTCTGGTGTAAAAACCGTTTTATCAAAGAACTAAAGTAGTAGTTAATCCAAGCATTAAAGAATTGACGCGGAGGTTACGCTATATTGGCATGAAGTCAGGGCAGCGCCTGAAGACTATACATGATAGTTTCTCGTGACCTTCAGTCTATATGTCCTAACCAACAGCAGCCACCTTTTGTTTCGTATCAACCGATTCAGTATCTTTGCCCTTTTGGCGTTGCTCTGAGCAAGATATGTATAGCCTTTAGATTTCCATTCGTGTATGATATTGCATGTACACTTTAGACCTTATTACTGTCTCGGTGGTAAGAAGTTTGTGATCAATTGGTCTATATATGTAATCAACTGCCCTTCTACTAATATTTTTAGAAGACTAGTTATACATGTTTACAGTGGTTAGAGAAATCATGACATTGCCAACAGCAATATTTTCTTTCCATATGTTTCAATTTGTCTCTAAATATTTTTACGCGTACTCTTTCAATACTTGGCTTGCTCTCGCCCTTTGCGCCATCGGCGCAACGGGTCATCTAGTTAGAATAAATCCGAGGCATACCGTTGATCATGGGTGAACCTCGTTAACAAATCTCGGTGTCGTACCTCGTGTGATTGCTTGGTCCTCGAATGATCATGATCGACGGTATGCCTCGGATTTATTCTAACAGATGCTCCGCTGTATATAAGACGGGCCGCGTTGTCTCTCTACCTTCACCAACCGAGCAAGAAAGAACCCAAGCTAAAGCAAAGTAAGAGAGCGTGCGTCCAAAAAAGCGTTGGCCACCGGAGCTGCTGCAGGAATTATCCCCGTCTTCAATCGAGTATGGACAACGTGCTGGCCTTCTCCATCCTGGGCGCCTCGCCGGCCGACATCGCCCCCGGCGCCGGCAACGGCAGTAGCTGGGCTCGGCTCTCCTGGCGACCAAGGAAGCTGCAGGAGGACGACCTGGCTGGAGCAACGAAACAGGGGAAGCAGGGCGGTCTGCCGGCGGAAACAGAGCAGCAGACGGGCAACCTGAAATCGCAGTCGCCGTCGCCGCGGTTCGCGCCGGAGTTCGATGGGATCGACTTCTTCGAGACCACCGTGTGCCATTGATCGGCGAATCACGAGCTGCTCCTGTGACTACTGATTCTTTCTTCGTTCGATCGGCGTGTTTATTCGTTGTTAACTTGTGGTTGTAACTGAAGCCGGATGTTGTACAGAATACAGAGTTACCTGTAAACCAGCTTCTTGCGTATGGTACAAAGAAACCAATTTCATGGTGATTATTCGGATAAGCGTCATGACGGAGTAGACATGTTTAATCAGACGAATACAGAGTTGAACGGAGAGCCCAACTTTGGTGATTGCCTCTAACAACACTTTTGCCTGAGTCCCTGAGATCCAAAGTGTTCACTGCACCTTCAGAGAATCGATGCCCTCTCTCAACCACGCTCGGCAGTGCACGTTGATGCTTGGTTGCGCGCGCCTCCCTGATCTCCTGGTCTCGTGTGCGTATTTTGCCGTGGTGCCCGTGTGTATATGCGCTGTTCCTGTAGCCTGACAAAACCATCCTGGTGCTGTTCTACCTGGGGTCTGCCCCTTTTTGAGTGAAAAGATTCAGGTGGGGCAGTTCTCTCTCCCACTGGTGAAAATACAGAAAAAAGGTGTTTACCACAGGCCCATAGACTGGCTGGTTAAATATTGATGCGGTCTACTTGGTTCTTCTCTCGTCACTATCTTTTGGTGTCTCCTCGCATCTATTCTTCATGAATTAACAGGTGAAATGAATGCAGAAGTAAATTCAAAGTGTGTGGACGAATTACTGAAACTTTCTATCTTATGACGAAAATGAAATTGTGAGTGATGGAACCTAGAATTTCAGTAGCTTGAGATGCCATTAGTCATGCAAGAGTAGCCACCACAGGGGGGCACGTCCAGCGTCGTCCTCGCGAGTCGCCCCCGTGCGGCGGCTGGGAGGCCCCCAGATCCCGTCGCCCTCGACTCCACCTCTCGTAGTCCTCCTCCATCGCCACCGCCCGAGGGCGCGGCCACGCAAAGCCTTGCCGTTGCCGGCGGCGGCGGGGACTAGGTGCCCTCCCGCTCGTGAGGAGCTGGCGCGGGCCGGCGCCCCCGGGCCGGAGAGTGGCGTGCGGCCGGACGTTACGACGGGGGCTGGCAGTGCTCTGGCGATCCCATTCCCCATGGCAGACAGCTTCAAGATCTGGGGCGCCACGGTCGCCAGGGATGGCGGCGGCGGCGTGACCAGATCGGTGACTGCGCGGCCGGATCTGGGCTCAGGCGTGAGCTTGATCTCCGGGTCACGGTCGGCGCGATGGGGAGTGCGACACATCGGTAGCTGGACGTCATTGGCAAACCGAGCACCTCCGAGGGAAGCCCTATATCTCCATGGGATGGAGCGATAGCGGTACTCTTGCGTCGTAGTCCCTCTTCAGGGCATCATTTAGGAGTTTGCTACGGTCGAAGAACCAGCGAGGCCGGCGGCGTATGCCCGGTGGCGCAACTGCCGATGAAAAACGCGCCGACTACGGTCATGGCGGATGATGGCGGCGTCTTTGATGTCGTTTCCTTGTCGAGGCATCATTGTTGCAGTTGGCGTCATCAGGCTCGGGATGCTCCGGGGGAAACCCTAGATCTGGGTCTCCCGGATCGGACGATGACGGCGTTCTTAATAGCGCTTTCCCTCATGGGAGTATCGTTTTAGAGCAAGTGATGGCTTGAGGTGACAAGAGGAGGAGCGGTGCTTCATCACACACAATGATGGTGTCGGATCTCGACGGCATGGCGCTCTGAAGATTAGGCGTCTGATGTGCGATGATGGACTCGTGTAGGAGGTCGACGTTGTCTGCCGTCGTGGTGACATCGGCGGAAGCTAGACCGGGCAAGGTTCATGCAACAGTACAACCCTGAATATGGATTGGGGGCAGGTGGCTACGGCGGCCTCATACCCGGCATGCATCCTGGTTGAGGAGCACGCCGGAGTGGTGGGTGCCCATACCCGACAGGCGTCCTGGTTGGGACCTTAGGTCTTAGATGTTAGGTCTGGCTGCGAGGTCTGTTTGATACAAGGCCCAGACTATTAGCATCCCTTTATCAATTGGATAGGAGTAGCATCATTTTTGTTGCCTAGACGATGACTTTAGTCTTACTGTTATATAACTTTGTAAGGTTTCGTGTGAATAATTAATAAAGTGGTTGCATGCGTCGGCCAGATGCAGAGGCCGGGGTCTTCCTTCATTTCTAATAAAAAAAACAATTTCAGTACCAAAGGCAGCTACCAAGTGGACTAGCTTCATGTTTGTACCTAGGTTGTTTTTTATTTATACTAGTAAGTATGTACGTGCACGCACGTATGATCGTAGAAAAGAATAATGTAGCTCTCTTAATTTGAGATTAATATAGTTTTGCATATATGGTTCTTTTCATATGAGCACCATATCTTGTATCAAACATGCACACAAAATAGACTTAAAAAAACATTGTGTACAATAGTACGTTAGTCAACTTCATCCCCCAGATTGACAAGTAACACACATATAGCCATAGGCAACAGCTTCATACAAAGTATGTTAGACAACTTCGTCCCCAGATTGACAAGTAACACACACATAGCCATAGGCAACAGCTTCATACAATAGTATGTTAAGACAACTTCGTCCCCCAGATTGACAAGTAACACACACATAGGCAGTAACTTCATCGGCTCTAGAGCCATATACAAAAAAATGTGGAACCAAGTTAAACATTGAGCATACGTAGGTGAAACCAAGTTAGACATCAAGTATGCATATTTCATTTCTTCACACACATAGACAACTTCATCGGCTCTCGAGACATATGCAACAAAATGTGAAACCAAGTTAGACATTGAGCATAAATATTTCATTTCTTCTCATAACTCCATTCTTTACGAAAACGACAAACTTTGTGCATTTAACTTTTATATTCTATATAACCATTATTTCTCCTTATATCTTAAGCCTAATCATATCTTCACTGATAGCCTAGTCATATCTTCGCTGATGCTATGCACCTTCAATTTAAACCATTAAATCGGAAACTGTCAAAGCATCAATAGACGGGGCACATAATTAACCTCGCAAAGATGCATCACCATCCCTTAAAAAAAAAGATGCATCATCATGTATCACAAGCTATACATACATGGTACCATGACTTTGTGTACGCAAACAATTAAAAGTAACCACAACAATCATGAAGGTCCCCATGCGCTACAACCGACAAATGACCTCAAGTCCATATAAGGTAGAAAAAAATACATTAACAAAATGAAAATGAAAATAGAATAACTCGAAGCTGCCTTCAACATGGTGAGACCTTGAACCTGCTGGACAAACAAGAGAGGTGAACCTGAAAGAAAACTGCCAATACATTAGTACATATGTAACCTGCTGGCACCATTTTGCACAACAGGTACATATGTAACCCGTCTGTATATATTGAGGAAAGTCTATGTATATATCTTAAGAAGCTGTAGCAACATGTACATATGTGAAAGACTGCAGATCTCAAGAAAAGATTATGTTTCATGAAATCCACCCGGTGAATCCCAAAACTATAAATCTCTCGCCTTAGGTAGAAGTTTTTCATCTTCACAATAATCTTGACATCTTGCACAACCCATTTTGAAGCACACATAAAACAAGATGATGTGCCAAGCACCATAGCTAAGACTTTCTCCAAGGGAAATTTTTTACAATTGTATGCATATTCTGCTACCAACAAGCTTATAAACATTTTATTGACTATTGCATCTCTCAACTCAATGCCTAGAAGATGGAATTTAATAAACAGTAACTTACTTTGCAGTCATTCATCGGTATAGTTGTATGTCTTCTTTTGTACTTCCTCGGCAGTGAAATCAAGTTAGAAAACTGGACTTGCAAATTTTCAGTCCAAGAAGCTTTACACATTTAAGTTTTTGTTGATTAGCTTCTCGTTGTGTTGCTATGCTCCCGTGGGAATAGATTAACAGTTGGAACTGGATTAATCAAAAAAAAACGCTTAAAAGAATAACAAAAGTTACAAGAGAACATGACAAAGGGAAGATTAACAGCTGAAGTCATTGATTAACATAGTTTTCGAAGCAATGTAATATGGAAAACCATTACCTCAAATTTAGATATCAGGATTCAGAAGTAAGCAAGTATTAACAAAGGCCAACAGCCTAACAACAGGGATTTTGTTATACAGAAAATAAAGAGGCAGAAAACCTTGCTCCATATGAAACGTGAGGCATGAATGGGGAATTTGGACCTGATTCATACCTACTGCCGGATGCCCTCATCATCAAACGTTGCAATCTGATGCTATGCTGCTACCCGACTCTTTTGGGTGGGCCTGGGGCTGGGCGAAGTTTGGCATCACTGCAAACAGTTCCAAGAAGGATAGACAGGGTCAAGTGGATGCAAAGCAACTATACATATGAGCAGTTGGAACCTAAGAAGCATGGCTGGAAGAGAATATACGTGCAGTCAGCACAGAAACTAATTAATCTTGTGTACATCTTTGACTGCAATCAACGTGTAATGACAGTGTAGGCATCAACAGAGGGATGATAGGTTGGGACTTGGTTCTGTGACTGGAATGATGTCTTTCAATGATGCAGAATTGAGGATTATCATCATCAGAAAACTAAAAGATACTGATTAGACGACTGACTAAATAACCCATGATTCAACCAAGAAGGTACAATTTTGACTACATAACCAGAAAACAAACAAATAAGAAGTGATTACGGGGATCGTCTTTCCTTACAGCCATGAATCAAGCCTCATTATTGAGGACCTTGGGTCACAAACACCTGCAGGAGGCCAATCTTCATGTGTCATATGCCGGGCGGTGACGCCGTGTAGGTACGATCGAACAACTTGGTCATGGGGTACTTGTTGAGGCCCTCTTTGGCATGCAGAAAATTAACCAGTCGAAGCGGAGGCACTGTTTGGCATAACTGCAAACGGTTCGAAGATGGACATACATGGTCAAGTACTGGCAGCAAAGCAAGTATACATAGGAATCTCTACTTGTGGAACCTAATAAGCATGGCTAGAAGAGAGTATGCGTACAGTGAGCCCAAGAATTAATTAGCTTGTGTACTTCTTTAACTACAATGTATGTGCAGTGACAATGTGCATCATCAACAGAGAGGAGAGAGGTGAGAGCTTGGGACTCTGTTATATGACTGGAACGGTCCTTCATTCATGCAGAAAACAAAATATACTGCTAAGCCGACTGACTGAATAGCACATGATTCAAAACTCAAAAAGGTATAATTTTTACTATATAACCAGAAATCTCAACCATGAGGTTACAACCTTACCAGCCATGAAGCCTCATCAGTTTTAGGGGCGTGAGGTCACAAGCCGCTGTAGGAGGCCAATCTTCTCCAAGACCTCCGACGTGTACGTGCGACCGGACAACATGGTCAGAATATACTTGTCGAGGGGCAGAGAGAAAACAGATCAGTCCAAGAAGGCGGGCGATGGAATTGAGTCCCCAAATCAACAATTTAAGACAAGAGGAAACTCTCAGACCTCGCCTCGAGCGCGTGTTGGTTGCGTCGACCCACCAATCCATCTCTGCAAACGAAGATGGCCTGGACCCAGGCGCTGTTCTCCCACTGCGCCCCGACCCGCTCACCTTACCCCCACGGCCATGCACGCCACCACCGCCGACTCCCCTTGCAGTCGTGCCGTCCGCGCTGCACCACGGTAACCACCGCAGACGACCTCTCCCTCCGGTGCCGCCCGACCTCCCTTCACCCGCCTATGCTCCCCCTGTTGCCTCCTTCCGACCAGAACCGCCACCTGCACCTGCTTCGCGCCGCTGCTCGTCGTCGTTGCCCTGCAGCCGCTGCCGATGCGCCGCTGCTCCCTACCGCCTTCGCCTCTCCGGCCGACCACACAACCACCACCGAAGGAGTAGTGGAGCCAACGGCGTCCCCCTCGAAGACCTTAGACGGCCAAGACGAATCGGGTGAGGAGGGGGAGGAGGCACACGCCATTGGGAGATCTTGCAGCGCCCGGTGGAGGCCTTGAGGGTGAGTTATCCGATTGATGTCGATTCCTTTTTATCGTGCGTGATTGTAGGGGTCGCCGTTGGCAGAGTTTTCGTCCGCTTCGTGAAGTTGCTAAACACACTTTTGATGAGGGTTGATTATTACGTTGACGGTTAGATCTAAACAAATGTGCCTAATCGTGTGGATCTCATTATTTCGGAATGTTCTGTGTACGTTAGTCTTGGTGCACGTAGCCATGAATATGTTTGTTTGTTTAATAGTAGTAGAGATTTAATGTTAAACAACCGCGGCTGTTTTCTGTTTTTTTTTTTTTGCATTTTGCTTTTGGCCGGTTTTC
>LR738712.1:766859535-766870120 GCA_902687465.1 Secale cereale
CTTTTTCTTTATCTTTTCTGCTTTCTGTTTTCGTTTTCTCATTTTCTTTTGCTTTCGGCCGGTTTTTATTTTATCTTTTCAATTTGCGTACTTTTCTTAAATTTATGTACTTTTAAAATTCAGGAATTTCTTTTGAATCTCATGAACTTTCTTCAATTTTCTAATTTTTTCCTGTATTTTCTATTTTTCTATATTTTTATCTATCTATATCTATCTATATCTATACCTACTAATAAACCAGCGATTGCATCTGGTCGACCGTCGGTGTTTTTTGCAAAAAAGACCTTATGGTTTAGGGTATTCAACCCGCAGTCCATGTAATAAGTCAACTGAACCGGTACAGGCCATAGAAAAAAAAACGCAGCCTCCCAATCCCGTCTCCACCTCCGGTGCGCCACCATCCCCTGCCCTGCCGCCGCGCACCGGACTGGCGCGCGTGGACGTGGTGCCTGGCGGGGGAGGGGAGTGCCGCACCGCGAGTCTCACTCCGGCAGGCTGCACGCTCCTCGAGCGGCTGGAGGCGGCGTAGCTGCTCGATGTAGAACGAAGGCGGCGGCGGGAGCTTGCAGGGGATGGATTCGTGTGCGGCAGGGGCTGGGGAGGCGGATCCGGAGGCGTTTGGCGAGGCGGGGTTCGCCGGTGACGAGGAGGAAGGCCGGGGCGCGGCTTCCCGGGAGGATCCATAGCAAACACGGCTCCTGGACAGAAAGGAGACACGGAGGTCAGGGAGAGAAGAAGGAAGAAAGGAGGGGCGGTGCGGTGCGGTGCGGCGACCTAGGCCGGAGCTCACCAGTGCCGGGCAACGGTGGAAGGGCGCCACTGCTACTGCCTCCCTGGTACTCTTCCTCTCACCTCTCTCAGCAGCCGCCCCGGGCGTGCGTGAGTTTGGAGTGGCTGGAGAACGGATCGAAGAGGAAGGAGAGCAGCCGCTGACAGAGAGAAGAGAAGGAGAGCAGTGCTGACGATGTGGGTTCGTGGGCTCGCTGGATGGATGAATAGAGGGAAGAAGAAGAAGAGCAGCTCTGTGCTAGAGGAATGGATATGTGGAAGAAGAGCAACGGAATTGAGAGCTTCTCGGTGGGGATTTTTTTGGTGTGGAATGCTTTTTTAGTGGCTGCAATGACCAGAAAGCTGAACTCAGTTGGATCCGGCGGCGGCTGGACTTGTAGGGGCTGCGCGTCCTGCGTTCGGTCGAGGGCAACCGGATCCGGCGACGGCTGCGGTTGGACTTGGGAAAAGAAGGAACGGAGAGGGAGAGGCAACGAGGTGTTGCAGGCGGCGGCGTGGCCGACGCAGCCGACGGGGACGGGGAACTCCTCGGGGACGGTCTCCCTGGCTGTGCAGGGTCATCCGGCGGCGGTGGGCGTAGGCGCCAACTGCGTGTCCCGGGGTGAGGGGTCGTGGTATGCGGGGCAGTGGATAACCGGCAAGAGCCCAGCCTCGCAGAAGATAACCGCTGTCAACATGAATGGCTTACGAGTGAGGAGTCCATATACATGGCTGGAGGAGCGCCACCGAGGCTGCTTGTTTTTTGTAGACCAGCCGACGTGTTAAGCTCGCGTGCACACATGTTGACCTACTCACAGACGAGATTCACCAGGTTAAAGAAGAATTCTCTAAGTTTACGGGGACATGGGCATCAACAGTGCGGCGCACTAGGAGCGAACGCTGGAATCCTGGAGCCACGTATGGCATCGGCCCCTTTTTCCTCACTGGTTTCGTAGTTTATTTAGCGCCTCAATTAGCGGCCAGAGTTGAGTAAGAGGGAGCTTACATAATTGTTACTCTTTTTTTTGCGGAAGATAATTGTTACTCTTTACGTATTTATATTTTTGCCTATAAGCGTCTGCCGTGCATTGAAAATATGCACACGTTGCCTTTTTGTTTCATGGTTGAATTTGACTCATCTAAACAAAAGTTAAATCTAACTATATTTATGACACTCATGAATTTGTCAGATTAATTATATTAACAGTAATTAGCTTGTTTGCAGGCACGGCAATACCTACATACATTGAGAGCTATTAGTTGTGCATCTCGAGTTCATAAAGACGTCGAGGGTAGCTCTTGGCGGACATACAAGTTACATGTACATCACATTGGTATTAGCACAGGGAAAGTACTCCTACGTAACAAAACTGCCCACTCCAAGGAATTTGGCCAAAACAGAACTGTGTGCATGGTAGTGAAAGTAGTTACTATTCAACCATATCAGAATATTTCGTATTCCGACCACAGTGCAAAATACAACGGACTATGAGCAAAACAATACACAATTTGTAGCATCAAGTCAGAGGCAAAAAAAAAAAAAGGCAGAGGCAACCAATCTTCACAAGATTATAACTTTGAAATAGAGAAGAGAAAATCAACCGTGATTGTCAGGCTTACACAACATTAATCAGCAGTGCATGATCCGTCTTTCTTTTGTGCCAGTGCCAATCCAGATTGAAAATAAACACCTCAGCAAAATCAGATGGGAGACGAAAAAAACATATATAACCATGCATGTCCATCGACAATGATGGTAAGAAGAATAAACGGCAACACTTATAATATGGCCTATTGAAATAAATGGCCTCGATCTATTGGGGTCTTGAGTCATGGTTACAGTGTTAGAGGCATGTGTTATTTTTTTCTCCCGTTGCAACGCACGGGCTCTTTTGCTAGTTATTTATAATTCACGAACTTTTTCTAACATGGATGACCTTTTTTCAAAATTAATTAACTTTTTCAATTTTGGTGAACTTTTTTCAAAAGCCATGAACATATTTTTTTCAAATTGGACAATTTTCCTTTCATTTTTATGGAAAATTTCCATAATTAATGATTTTTTAAAAAAATTGGATGAACAATTTTCAATTTCGATGACTATGTTCAAATTCAATGTTTTTTAAATTCGATTAACTTTTTTCAAATGTGATGTTTTTAATATTCAGTGAACTTTTTTCAAATTTGTGAACTTATTTCGGAATTTTATGAACTTTTTTTTAATAATTCATGAAGTTTTCTCAAACTCACGAATATATTTCAATTTCTACAAACCTTTCATTTTATTGATTTGTTTCGTCGTTTAAAAAATCTTGAATTCCTTTTCAAATTTTACGTTCGTTTTCTTATAATTTATTTTAGGTATATAATAGTATATGTTAATGTTGTACTAGAAGAAGGCTCAAGTAGTGCTCTTTCGTGATATCGGTTGTCACTGTGAGCTCTGTCTAGTGGTTATTGTCCTGATATTGGTCGTCAAGGTGAGTTCCGTGATGTTGTTGTTGATGAGAGGAGTTTTAGTCATGTTTCTCCCATTGATCATACGGATTTTCTCCAATTTTCTTCTTCTTTAGTAAGTACTGGGTCGGCCCGCTACACACCCCCTACAAGCGACATCACCTCCAATCGACACTTACAACATCGAATAGGAGATCTCGTTGCATGTCCTGCTCCCTTGCAAAAATAGGTGGACCATATGAGTTGGACCTGTGCTGCTTCTCTATCTTTCACTCTGCTTACATGACCTAGTTGCACAAAGTATCCGTCTCTAAAAAAAATAATCAAGTAACCTATGGAATAGGAGGCATAGGCCCATATGGCACATGAATAGTATACAATGAACTTTTCATCGTAGTTATATGGGGTTAAGGTGTGCCTTTCATGAAGACTACACGCTTACCAACAAGTACGCTCGGGGATCCTATGTACATCAACACTATAGTACCCATGATCATTCATACCATAGATGCATAATCAATATTCAACTAGCAAGCTACAATTGTGTGAATAATGGCCTTCGTCCTCTCTCCTCTCCCTATACATATATCTACCCTATGTATCTTCACCGAACTACTCCCTCCGTCCCAAAATTCTTGTCTTAGATTTTTCTAGATACGGAGGTATCTAACACTAAAGTGTAACTAGATACATCCGTATTTGGACAAATGTAAGACAAGAATTTTGGGACGGAGGGAATAGATATCTAGTCATGTTGCTCATTCATATAGGCAAGAAGCACGCATCGATGAAGGGGAAGATGAGAGTAGAACGAAGGGATCTGATGAGATGACATGCATATGGGAATTAGAGACATTAGAACATTAAATATCAGAACTTGCCGAAGTCGCTGCCCCAGTGCTAGGTGCCTGATGCTGGCACCTCACACGATCGTCGTCGTTGTGCCAGCAAAAATTCTGACGCATGTCGCTGCCCTAGTGTTAGGTGCCTGATGCTGGCGCCTCACGCAGCCGCCACCGTCGAATGTTGATGTGCTCGCGGACATGGCAGATGCGCTGCCGCACCGATTGATCTCCTTGTTGACGTCATCAAGTATCGTCGGCACCGCCAACTCCAACACTTGAATGATCTCATCGTCGCCCGTGCAACTGTGATGAAACGAGGCCATCTCTGCCACCGCTTGCATGGTTCGGTGCCTCTCCGCTTGCATGGTTAGCGCCTCTCGGCTCGTCTATGTCATCCGGATCACCGCCTCCGGGATGTCCAATGTTGTCGGATGACTGACGTACGTGATCACGCCACAGTTGGGCTGTAGTGCTGTCACGTGCTTCCCAGTTGGCACCACAACATCTCACGCGGCCCAACACGCCGTTCGCTGCTATGCAAATCGTCAGCCGGGAGCAGCTTGGCGGTACCACCATCCTGTCCCGAGCGCCGTCCATGGCACAAAGGACATATTGCATGGCCGTGATGCAGCCACCACAGAATGCCACGCGGAGCCCTTGCCTCCATGCACATGCCACATGCCAGATCGAGAAGTTTCAACCAACGCGCCCGCGCGATTGAGCCAGGCCTTCTCTCCTGTTGGTAGTTGTCGGGGTGCGCCGAGAGGAGCACCAGGACGACGAGCGTCCGCTGGAACACAAGGACGAAGGTGGTGCCGCGTATGTCCATGATGGCACTTTAACTCAGCCACCGCTGGTGGGGAGGAGCGGAGGGCTCCGGGACGAAGGAGCGATCCCCTCTTTTCTGAACGGGGGGTTCGTCAGGCAGTTGCATCACAAGCATAGGCTGCTGGCTCATCCATCAGGTACCTGGCAACGAAGAAACGGCTAGGAAGAAAGAGAGAGAAAGGAGAAGAGACTTGAGAGGAAGAACATTGAATCCTCTTCTCTAATGTGATTTGAATGTTAACTCCGGTGACCGCTTATCCTAGGGAGAACTAGTACTCGCAACCTGGCGATGTGGAGTGGCCATCCACTCCACCGTGTCACATGGTTGTGTGCAGTGTGCGGTTTGGATTGGTCGTTGCACTCGCATATATAGTTGTATGCCTTGGTCTCCCAACGATGAGAGTTGGACCGTGTATCATTCGCTCTGCAGGTCATATGAAGCACTTGAACCATGTATGTGTGGTGTACCAAAGCCATGGAACAACAAGTGCCGGGGAAAAGTATGTCGCTATCTTTTTCAGATACATGACCTAATAACACCAAGTAACCTACTCCCTGGAGGCGTTGCTTTTGGAGAACCTTCTTTCTAGTCCGGGTGTTGTCTTTGGTGGTGGTTAGAGTGCTACTACTGCGGGTGATTGATCATCGTGGCAAGGTCGTTTTTTTTTCTTTCGCTTTTTCCTTTTTTTTTTCTTTTTTTGTTGTGTGCATCCTGGATGTTTTTAGACATCTTGTTGGTACAGAGGCTGGGTGTAATTGATATCTTCTTGATATTAATATATTTCCCTTTTCGAAAAAAAGTAACATACTCCCTCCTTCCATAATGTAGTGCTTATAGATTTTTACAAAAGTCAAACATTACAAATTTTGATCATGTTTATAGAGAAAAGTATGTACATCTAGAATACCAAATGCACATCATTGAATACATCGTGAGTTATATTTTCAGAATGTACATGTTTGGTATTGTAGATGTACACAGTTTTCTCTATACACTTGGTCAAAGTTGATAAAGTTTGACTTTCACAAAAATCTATAGGCACTACATTGTGGATTGGAGGGAGTATTAATTATTTGATCATATGGTACAAAATAATACACCATGCAATTTTCATCAAGTTATGTAGGGTTAAATTACGTTTTCCATTGAGGGCACAATACCCATATCCATTCATATCACGAGCACATAATGAATATCCAACCAACATGTTAGACTTACTGAAATGTAGGAACCCTCTGCCCTCGCCATGAGGTTTCCGAACAAGAAAACTACCGCGCATTGATGTGAACAAGAAATAGACGTATGCACCGCCGTATCTATGTGAGTAATTATGACAATAAACAATCAACCAAATGCATCTACTCGAACTAATTGAGAAGGTCCACAGAAGAGGAGAGATGAATCGTGTGCACACCTACATTGATAGCCGCGCCAACTGGAGTGGCGACCGTACATGGATCGGTATATATATAAACCGTCGATATCTCAGGCATTTTAGTCACCTTTGATTTCTCTTGCAAATGAGGGTTGATCAACCGCTAAATTAGTTTCTCCTAGAAATCGATCACAACACATGACAATCAGTTGGCTGATTAGTCTGATGGGATTAGGAGGGATCAGAAATTAAATTCAATCTTGCTTGCAGTCTTCGCCATCTGTTCGGAGATTGATGAGGCGTATCGATAGAGGAAAATGTGCTCCGTTCTTCGATGAGATGGTAGCTATAGTTTTGGAGGAAGTCGACTTTTATGATCCGACTACAAACGTTCAAAGACGTCACGCCTTAGCAATCGCTAAACCAACTTCGAAAGTTTGTTGGCCACGCCGGAGAACGATCAACCTGACAATGAGGGTCTGTTTCCTGTGGGCAAATGAAGAACAAGTAAGAAACTGAGATTGCAATCTGGATATTGCGAATTTAAAAGGAAAGATTTATTGATCAAATTGGGTTCTGCGACGTCTTTGTCTAGTCGTTGAACACAAACAAAGTACGCAAGTTGCAGCTGTGGCGAACTTTAATCTAAACAAGGTGGTGCAACACCTATATTAATCTATTGGCGAATTTTATGAAAGGGCATCTTGTATATTTCGTCCATATCCTTGTACATCATTATGGTGGCTCCAAAGTGCTGACAACTCCACCAGAAACTCCATTCTTATTCAACTTGCACATCCCATCATCTCCATGCATTATCATGCTTTAATGTTTATCCTTCTTGCCCATGCTTGACCCTTCATTTATAGGAAAAAAACTGTATCCAATTTAGGCAACATAATATTCTCATAAACATTAGAATCATTACCGAGAAATGAAAGTAGCTGCTAATTTAATTGGCATGCGCGATCTCTACTAATTCGTCCAGTATGTGTAGCAGTAGGGGTATGGGTGTAACTTGGTTAGTTATGTCGTCCTCATCCTCCCCTTCTTGAATTGAAGTCGTCCTCGATGGAAGCTCGTCTTCCTCACACAAGTAAGGCTTCAAATCTGCAATGTTAAAAGTGGGACTAACCCCAAAATCTGCAGGTAGCTCAAGTTTATATGTATTATCATTTATTTTCTCTAACATCTTAAAAGGACCATCAACACGTAACATTAGCCTTGACTTGCGCAAATCAGGAAACCTATCCTTACACAAATGTAACCAAACAATATCTCTAGGTGCAAAGAAAACACATTTTCTACCCTTATCTCCAGCAAGTTTATATGTAGCATTCATGCGCTCAATACTTTCCTTAGTTTACTCATGCATTTTTAAGATCAATTCAACATGTTGTTTATCATCAAATCTAACCTTCTCTGAAGATGAAAGATGCAACAAATCAATGGATGAACGAGGTTGGAAACCATACACAATCTCAAAAGTCACATCTTAATAGTAGAATGCATCGACCAATTATAAGAAAATTAAATATGAGACAAGCATTCTTCCCATATTTTAAGGTTATTCTTCAAAACAACCCTATGCATAGTAGACAAAGTTATATTGATTACTTTAATTTGCCAATCAGTTTGGGGGTTACATGTAATACAAAGAAAACAATTTAGTCCCCAATTTAGCTCATAAGCATCTCCCAATGTGGCTAAGAAATTTAGTATCACAATCTGAAACAATAGTATTTCGAACACCATGCAAGGGAATAATTTTAAGGGGAACACGCTTCACTTGTCCCACTTGATCGGAGCGACCGTGTAGTAGTAGTAGTATCAGTATAGTAGTAGTAGTAGCAGTACAGAAGTAGTAGAAGTAGCATTACACTAGTGCGGAATCACACCCGAAACAGCGAGACGGTTGCAACCTCCACCGCTCAGGAAACACACACGAAACACACCCGAAACAACATCACGACCTCCCTCGCTCCTTCCCCCTTTGCAGCCGCGTCCACCAATATTCTGGACTCCTCCAACGCAGCACACGAAACCGCCATGCCCAAAGCTTTCTCCATGCCACCGAGCCGTATATAAGCTGGATAGCGTGGCCTCTCTCCCTTCAGCAACTCGAGCAAGAAAGCGTCGGCCACTGGAGCTGCTGCAGGAATTATCACCGTCTCCGAATCGAGTATGGACAAGGTGCTGGCCTTCTCCATCCTGAGCGCCTCGCCGGCAGACATTGCCCCCGGCACCGGCTCCGGCGGCAGCTGGGCTCGGGTTTCGTGGCGGGGAAGGAAGCTGCTGGAGGACAACCGGGCAGGAGCAGGGAAACAGTGGAAGCAGGGCGGTCTGGATGCGGATGCAGAGAAGCAGCCTGGCAAGGGGAAACCGCAGTCACCGCTGCCGCGGTTCGCGCCAGAGTTCGATGGGATCGACTGCTTCAAGACCATCATGTGCCATTGATCAGCGAATCACGTGCTGCTCCTGGTCGAGTCGCGCGTGTGACTGCTAATTCTTCCTTCGTTCGATCACCGTACGATCGTCGTGTCTCGTGTTCATTCGTTTCTCACTTGTGCTTCTAACTGAAGCCGGATTTTGTACAGAATACAGAGTTACCTGCAAACCAACTTCTTGCATATATGGTACAAAGAAACCCAATTTCATGGTGATTATTCGGACAAGCGTCATGACGGAGTAGAGATGTTTTGTCAGACTAATCCAGAGTTGAACGGAGGGCAGTCCATTTGTTTCAAACGGCCTGACTCGTCAGGTTCCTTGAGATCAAGTTGTTTCCTGCACCATCAGAGAATCAAAGAATCGACGCCCTCTCTGAACCTCACGCTCGGCTCAAAGCCTCTCTGAACCACACGCTCGGCACTTACAACGTCGAATAGGAGCTCCTGTTAAAAGCCTCTCTGAACCACACGCTCGGCACTTACAACGTCGAATAGGAGCTCCCGTTTCATGTCCTACTCCCCTGCTACGATAGGTGGACCATATGGGCTAGAACAGGGCTGCTTTCTCTATATCTTTCGCTATGCTTACAAGACCTACTTGCACAAAGTAACCGTCTCTAAAAATGTACCAAGTAACCTATGAAATTGGAGGCATAGAGACATATGGCACATCAATAGTATACGATGAACTTTTCATCATAGTTATATGGGGTTAAGGTGTGCCTTTCATGAAGACTACACGCTTACCAACAAGTACGCTCGGGAATCCTATGTACATCAACGCTATAATACCCATGATCATGAAAGTCCTATTCTGCTCCGGAGCTCAAATGCTCCCGGGTGAACAGTAAAATCGAAAAAAATAGTAAAAATATTCAAAACATTCTAATTTTTTTTCGTGATAAACTTTGACAAACGTTTTGTATGCTGGCAAAATTTCAGTACGAAACAACATTCGTGGAAGGCAGGGCAAAAAAAAATCAGTACTCCAAAATGTTTTCAAAACTAGCATTTTTACCACAAAAATAATTCAGATTTGTTTCAATTTATTTTTACTATTTTTCTATTTTTACTGTTCACA
Source organism: Secale cereale (assembly GCA_902687465.1). Taxonomy (NCBI): domain Eukaryota; kingdom Viridiplantae; phylum Streptophyta; class Magnoliopsida; order Poales; family Poaceae; genus Secale; species Secale cereale. Next base: position 766,869,341 of record LR738712.1, read on the forward strand.
AGGGAGTATTTGAACTCGGGTGTAGATACTCCATATCCCCATGATCATTCGTACCATGGATGGATAATCAATATTCAACTAACATGCTACAATTGTGTGAATAATGGTCTCCGTCCTCTCTCCTCTCCCCTATAAATATACCATCCTATGTGTCTTCACCGAACTAGATATCTAGCCATGCTGTTCATTCATATAGGCAAGAAGCACACATGGATGAAGGGGGAGATGAGAGTAGAACGGAGAGATCTAATGCGATGACTTGCACATGGAAATTAGAGACATCAGAAAATTAAAATATGAGAACATTAGCCTATTGGGGAAGTTGCTCACCGCTTAGAGCAGATGCACAGAAGTGAAGCGCATTCGGTGCTGCTTGTATCCTTATCACGCAAGCTTTTGAAGCCCGGTTGTTAGGTATTACCTTAGCATGATGCGCACCTGCAGTATTTGAAGAGGTGATGTAGCGGCGACGAGTCAATCGTCCATGTGTTGGTGCAGTGGCACGCCGGCTCTAGGCTCTATCAAGTTCGCTACGTGGGCAGATCACGATCCCCTCAATTAGCTGTTCTTGTGCGTGCCAGCGTGTCAGCAAGCTGATTGAAAGGTGGTGGGGAGGGATTGTCAATCAACAATTGAACTGGTGTCATGGCCGCCATGCAAGCTTTGACTCTATGCTCATCTTGGAGCCCTAGAACGGGACAAACTTGGCACTGTAACTACTTATGAAAAACTGGTAGACATACATGTGAGGATTTACGGAGTTAATAGACTAATCCCCCC
>LR738712.1:766870214-766886337 GCA_902687465.1 Secale cereale
CACTAATCTCTCGCCCCCTTCCTCAATTTTAAGGTGGGCCCGCTTCATTCTAATTATAAATCAAAACCGTCCACCTCATCACATCTTCACTAGTGCAAAATCGGGCTGTAGTCCCGGTTCGTAAGGACCTTTGATGTCGGTTCTGCACAACCCTCCGAGCTTGTATTGATTTTGGTTCTTTGGGTTTTGATTGTTGTTTTTCAGGATGAAATACCTTGAGATGCGATCTCTGCAAAAAGAATAAATTCATGAACTTTTAGAATGAATAGTATCATGTGTTAAAAGGTTATAGATTTGTCTTTTTTGCACAACCCTCATTTCAACGTATGTCGTCCTGAAAATTTACACACATATATGTTACGCCTCCATGTATGTCTGTATTTTTTTAGATTTTTTTGAAATGTAAAAATATGAAATGTTTGGAATTTTGAACTTTAAAAAAACCGGCCTCCATGGAGACAGAGCCCCAAAAGAAATTTTCGTCTATTAGTTAGCTACATATAACAGATACAAAAATTTCGTGCATCCTGTATTTTATCTCCACACTAAACACTTCTAGAAGTTCCCATGCCAAAATATCAAAACGATATATTGTAGTATGTGTTCTCCCTTTTTGCCAAAGAAAACAAAGTAATACCTCCGTCTCGAAATTCATATCATTGCTTTGTGTAAATACGGATATATCTAACACTAAAACGTGACTAGGTACATCCGTATCTAAAGAAATCTAAGGTAACATTCTGAGACGGAGGGAGTACATTTTAATCATTCTTATCTAGAAATAGTAGTATACATTTTGTACGAATCTATAGTCCGAAATATCATGCACACATACTTTTCTTGGTTTAACTATCTACCCCATCACACGTTGTTTCGCTCCGATTCAAGCGCATTAGACTGCACAGCAACCATATCGTGCCATACTACCCCAATTCTTCTTTGCAAGCCAACTAAAGTTTACCTCTCTATTAGTACTAACAAATAGGTCAATAGATGCAAATATTATGATATTTATACAATTAGGGCCCGAACACGTGTATTGCGATGCGGGAGGCTAGGGTTTGACGGAGACGGGGCACCGCTGCGCTGCCGCCAACAACAGTGTCCATCGCTGGGGAAGAAGACTTCTATCCCTCACGTGGACGTCATCCACGGGGTGGAGATGTGGCGGCCTCGTCTGCCATCGCGGCTTTATCAGCCATCGCGGCTTCGTCCGCCACCGCGGCAGCGTCCGCCATCGCGGCTTCGTCCTCCCTGTCCATGGGCTCGAAGGTCATTGCAAGGATGGAAGGAGCACACGGATGCGGTCAACGCGTCCAGGTGCACGGGGGTCGTTTCTCAGATGTAGTGGAGACCAGATCGGGCTTGAGGAGCATTGCAGTTGCATGGCCGCCAGGCACGCAATTCGAACCAGGTAGCCTAGACGGGAAGCATTGGATCGCATGGCCTCCTCACCAAGGTTCTTCATCACAGTACCCCCAGACCGGCGACGTGCGCACCAACCTCCAATCCAGTTCGTGCTCTTCGCTTTCTCAGTTGGGAACTTCCCAGGCGCCCCCTACTCGAACCTTGCTGTCGGTGGGGTTGAAAAAGATGCATCCGTTGAGGAAGTCACCCGCCCGAAGCCTTCCAGTGAGACCACCGGGGGAGAATCAACTTCGAGGGCCGCCACTATTGCTAACACCCCAGGACTGATCGCCGATTCACCAGCCACGCCGCAGCCGTCGCTGCTGCCATCACCAATGCCTATTACAGCTACACCGAACAGCCGGGTCAAAACCCCATTAGAGCATCTCCAGCCGTGCCCCCAGCACGTCCTCCCCAAACGTTTTTTCCACACCGGCGTCCAAAAATCGGTCCAGCCGCACTCCCGAAGTCCATTTTTCGCCAGCTCAGGCCGAATTTGGCGCCGACGGACCCAGGCCGAATCCGGCGTGCTGGGGCGCTCGAGGGCGCCGGGCTAAACGATTTTGGTGCGAACTAACCGTGGGCCCGACGAACCAGCGACACTCGCCTTGTCTTCCTCAGAACGCCTCGGTTTCCCGCGGCGAATAAATGCCAAGGCTGCCGCCGGTTAGCCTTTCATTGGTTCCTCATCACGGGGCGGCCCTTCACGGGCGGCGCGGTGACGCCTCGCTCCCCGCCACGCGTACACATGGCTCCCCAGCGGCTATAAAAAGCATCACCTCCCCCCGCCTCTGGCCACACACGCTGTGCTCTGCCTCTCTCTCCTCAGCCGCCACCGACGAATCTCACTTCTCTCCCTAGCCCAGCCGCGACGATGTGCGAGCGGTTCCCCAGCGACGGAGCGGCGGCCAACGGCTTCGGCCGCCGCTCGCTGCACGCGTGGGAGGCGCACCTACTCTTCGAGGCCAACATCCCGGCGCCTCCAGACATGAGCGCTGGGCCGACATGATGGAGTCTCAGCGCCGGAGGCGTCCCCATTACCCCAGTGCCGGACGTCAACGCGCGCCGACTACTTCGCCGGCGAGGTTGACCGCGTTCGGGGGTTGTTGACCGAGGAGCAGCGCGCCCTCTCGTAGTACGCCGCCGACAACCACGAGACATGGGCGGCATACTTCCGGCGCCGGCAGGAACAACGGCTCACCTCCACCAATGGGGCGCCAGTGGTGGGTGGTCGGTGGAACAGCTAGGGGCGCCACCTGTGGTGGGCCGCCCCCGGACAGACGCTCCACGAGGTTCTCGCGCATCTTGAGGGCGGCAACAACCCACCTCTCACAAACCCGGCCGCCGCCCCGGTCCCCCGCCACGGCGCCAGGCAATGGATGCCCAGGAGGTTCGTCTCCGGCTCGTCTTCCTCCTCCCGCTCCTCTTCCCACTCCTCCGGCTCTCCGGTGGTGTTCGGCGTCAAGGCCGAGCCCACAGCGGAGACCCTGCTCGGCCGACGCACCCGCTCTACCGGCATCGTCATCAACGAGGGCGGCGGGCGCGCCTCCTCCTCGGCTCCTCCCCGCTACGTCAAGCCGAAGACGGAGTTGGGGCTCGCCGCCGTGAAGAAGGCGCCCGGGCTCGCTCCCGCAAAGACGGAGCCCGAGCTTGCTGGCAGCGAGAAGGAGGAGCTCGACGAAGCGGCGGCCTTGAAGTGGGCGCGCGACGACTGAGCGCGGACGGAGATGGAGCACCAGTGCTGCGCCTATGAAGAGCTCGCCGCCCGGCATCGTTGACGATGACAGCGACGACGGCCAGGGGTCCAGCAGGGGCGGCGTCCGCGTCAAGGAGGAGAAGGCCGACGAGGACGACGGCGAAGTCGGCGACTTCGCCGCGTTCTCCGCCCTGTAAAATGGCATTCAGTTTGTTTATGTAATAAAAAATTATGCGATAAATGTCATGATCGCCGAATTTTAACCGAATCATTGCCCAGTTTGCCGAACTTTAGCCGAATTCCTATTTTGTATTAAAAAAATGCGCCATCTGGGGGCGACCCTGGGGCTGCCGGCTGGGGACCCGAAAGCCCCCATGCTGATTTTAGCGCCGATACGCCTCCATGCGGCGATTTTAAGCACCCCCTGGGGGGGGGCAATGGCTGGAGATGCTCTTAGGAGCTTTGAACATCCCCAGCTGGAACTGTCGAGGGGGAGGGAGCCCAACGATAATTCGTGACCTGCAGTGTTTGACACAGACTCACTCTCCCAAGATTGTTTTTCTTTGTGAAACTAGGCAATCTAATGTGGAGATGAAAAGATATCACGCTCGGTTGGGCCTTAGTGGTTTCGATCCAGTCGATAGTGTTGGTCACAGTGGTGGTTTAGCTATCTTTTGGCATGAGTCATTGCATCTCAAAATTGAATCCATCAGTGAGAGACATATCGATGTGTATGTGAGAGAGTCTGCTGATGCAACACCTTGGAGGCTGACGTGTGTGTACGGTGAACCTCGGACAGAGGACCGTCACCCTATGTGCAAGCTCATGCGCGATTTACGTCTGCAAGAGAACATACCTTGGGCAATGATAGGGGACTTTAACGAGGCCATGTGGGGCTTCGAGCACTTCTCAGCCACCCCGCGCTCGGCAGATCAGATGCTACATTTTCGAGATATTCTGGAATTGTGTAACCTTGTGGACCTTGGATTTTCGGGACTCCCATATACATATGACAACCGTCGACAGGGTCGTGCGAACGTCAAGGTACGGCTGGACTGCGCTGTCGCGAACTACGAATGGAGTAATATGTTTTGTGATGCAACAATACAACATTTGGTTTCCCCTGGCTCTGACCATGCACCAAACCTTCTCAAGTGCATACAGGAGCCAAACCTGATTGAAGCTAGGAAGAAATGTAGACATTATGAGGTGATGTGGGAGAGGGACTGTAGGAGATATGCCCTAGAGGCAATAATAAATGTTATTGGTTATCTCCCTGTTCAAAATTAGGTTTATGTTCCATGCTATAACAGCTATGTTTTTCGAGTCTGCAAATAAAACGAGGCTCGGAGGAAGACTCATATGTACGTGTGGAATAATAAACGATAAAATATATTCCTAGTCTGGCCTCTAAGACTAGCTCAAGTGTTGCATGATGGTTCTGTTTTCCTGATCATGGGCATGTCTATGCCAGCAACTTTGAGGGCACAATGTTAGAGGAACATTTGTGTTGAATCGACCCGAATTGATGTTATGCTATGAGATACATTCGTCACAAGTTAATGGCTAATAACACAGAGAAGTTAATGTTTGCATAATTCCTTAGACCATGAGAGTATCGAGTTTCTTCATGCTTGCTTCATGAACTTTGGGGTTTGTTAAACGTCATCCGTAAATGGGTGGCTATTACGGCGGCTTACGGGTTCATGGAAAAGTATCTCAAGTAACTTGATAGCTCAAGATTGGGATTTGCTCCTCCGACGATGTAGAGATACCTCTGGGCCCTCTCGGTGTTACGGTATCCATTATCATCTGGCCAGACACTTTGTGATTTGATCACGGGGATGACGGAACACGGTAACAAGAAAAGAGAACAATACTGGTAACGAGGTAACTAGCATAGTGGACAAATTGTTGATCCACGGGAATGCCAACATGTCTCACCTCGGGTATTTGTAACATATCGCGAAGCAACAGAATAGCACACGGCAACTGGAGGTTCACTTGAATATTCATTCGTATGGGTATAGGGGTCAATATGGGTGTCCACGGCTCCAATGTTGATCATTGATCGGAAAGAGTTCCGGTCATGTCTATACTTCATTGAACCTATAGGGTCACACGCTTAAGGGTCATCTATCTGTTGAATACTAGACAGGGAGTCTGAGAGAAAATCACCGAAAAAGTTTCGGACAAAACGGATTAGTTCCGACGAGAGAGGTCACCGGATGAGTTCCGGTGATACTGAAAAGTTATTTCAGAGGATACCATAAAGTCAATTTGGTCTCGGCACATGCCTGATAATTCTTGGAGGGTGCCAGAATCATTCTGGAAACTATTTGGAATTTTCAGAAATAAAAACCAGAAATGTTCCGGAGCTGCCGGTACCGGTTCAGATGCTTTTCGCAGATGAAAATCACTAAACTAGAATTGTTCCAGAACGCGTTGAAAATTATTATGGTGGGTACTGGAAAATATCATCGTGAATAGTGAAAGTACTTTTTGGGATATTTTATGGAAAGCCACCTTTTGGGGCTTTACTCAAAAGATCTAGGGATGACATGGATGGATTGGGAGGCCCTCATGGGGCCCCCCAAGGGGTGTGGCGGGCCACACTTGGTGCTCCACCTTGGAGCCCCTCTTGTTCCTTGGTTTCACTATTATGCCCTTGAGGAAGGACTTCATTCATGTGCATTTTGGGTTTTTGTGTTAAACTACCCTACCCCTTGGGATTTCTTATAAATAGAGGTGGAGGGGCAGCGCTCCACACTCATCCCTTCTCACATACAAGTGCCATGAATGATCTGGCTTCTCTCTCCCTCCCAGCAAAATAGTTTTGTAGAGCCGAAAGGCTGTCTGGGTTCCGGCATGAACTAGTCCTGGACGGCGAAGCCCTGCCGGATAGATGACACCATATGTGTGCAACTCTGTAGAGAGGTCGTAGTTTCGATCTTAGTGCCCGAGGGGATGTTTGAGAGTGCCTCCCGAAGGGTTTTCCAAGTGACGGTCCCAGTTCTGTGAGTCCTCCCGAAGTGTTATCCGAGTTCCGAAGGTCCTCCCGAAGGGCTGTCCACGACACCGTCCGAGGGACTGTTCGACCGCCTCCCGGAGGGCTGTCCGAGGGGCAGATGAGGGAGTACATCCTCGCGGTTGGGAGGTTGTAAATCCTAGCTGCGGGGATCTGCACCGACGATCGTCATCGACTCTACTTCCGCTGAGCTATGAGTCGGTAACGAAAATGATCAAACCTTATATGCAGTCTCCATAGTGGTCCTGGGCTGGTGCGTAGGTCAGAATTTTTTTGTTTTATGTCGCGTTTCCTTACAGTGGCATCTTGAGCAGTGCTATGCATAGTTGTAGGTTGCGATCTAACATACGTAGAGATGTATGGGTATTGCATAATATAATTAGGTAGTAGATGAGATCTATTGCTGAAAATTATTTATGCGGGTGACAGATGAAATCTGTTACCCGATGTTCTTGTCGCTTCCCTGGAATTTGCATATTTTTGATCTTGATAATAGTATGGTGGAGTTTCAATGTTCTGGCAAGCCGCGATCCTGATTGATCAACGAAGTGCTAACAGTTCATTGAATTCCACCGTAGTTAAAAAGAAAGATGAAATTTAGCAGACGAAAGGGCAATGCAGATATGATCTGCACAGGGGTCATGCGTATGACGAAGTTCAGTATGGGGCTCGAGATTTTATTATCTCGTGTTTCATACACCCCGCAATGTTAATCTAGTGACATGGATTATCATGCTTGATGATGGACGTTGGTAGCTAGTGTTTGTTTCGAAACCTTAGAAGCCATGTAAAACAAGTTTTTGCATGAACCGATTAGAGACGTCTAACTTGGTTTTGCAGGAGGGTTTGCATGTGCATATGATGTGGTATAGCAGTGCTCATAATAATTTGATTATGTATGAGATGTCTATATGATGTAAATTGATTAACATGACCTGCGTGTCATGATTTGGCATGATGGCTGGAGCCATATGATTGCACTTTAAATGACCTGCGTGTTAACCTTGTGTAATGCATTATTTTATTAGCTATAGAGATAGCAATATTATCTGATGCATCGACAAGGTGGTGGCAGTCTTCGCGAAGGTGAACACCGACGCGAATGCCGAAGACGAAGAAATGAAAAACTTCTCCGTCAGAAAGGGATATACCATATCATGCTATTATGAATTGCCTGATATGTTTATCCCTTATGTTGCACCCTTCTTGACTGCGCGGTAGTCACTTTTATTAGGGTGATCTCTCACAAAAATATCAAGTAGTTAGTGTTGTCCCAAGTGTAGCACCGTCACGTCACCTAACTTTTCGGGGTATCACAGGATCTCCCTGGGTACGAACGATTAGGGAAGTGTGAGGCGGGTGAGTTGAGACCTCGCAACAAGATCACATGGTTGTCTGGACGTTCTGGAAGGATCTCCCTGAGCTCGGAACACGCCCATCGAAAGATGAACAAGAGTCACATAGAGATGTGATCGGCAAGTTTGCCTACCGATTGAATTTCGCGCCATTCGTGTTCATCTCGTTCAATGGCGTTGAATGGATATGCGGGTCTTGTGTCACTCATAATCAATTTTGAGAGATATTGATTTGAGTGGGAGCGCACTGTTGAATTAACATGTTTAATTCTCAATGCAATTAATTATGAACATTGTCTAAGTGTTTCTTGCAAAATAGTTGTCGAATAATGGCTCACGTTTCCACCTTCCCTGTTAAAATTGAATAGCTGTTAAATATCTGGTTAAAACTTTACGATTGGTAACGTAATGTGAGAATTGTCCTCAAAAGTGCCGAGAAGGACTTTGTCCTATCACATGCTTTCCGTATACTCCCGCTAAATGCAGTGGATGATGAGACTCTCGTCCTTCGATCCAAAAGCCAGAATTCTGTTATGGTCAAGTGGAATATGTTTGCTTCCATGAAACCCAAACTTCGAAAGTTGGGATAGTTATATGATATTCATGGAACTGAAAATTATTTTCAGATACAAACAAAGCAATGTTTACTATGCATTTGACTGTTGGGAAGGGATCCAGAAGAACGCCCGTCATATAATGAAAGGTGAATAAAACAACAAACTTAAAGAGAAAGGAAGTGGCCAAAGGGTGTTAGTATGACTTACACGCCCTAGGAAGTCCGGGGCTAACGCCACTCTTAAGTTGGGTGCTTCTTTTACGAGTAGGAGAAATACTAAAAGTTAAACTGTTAGAAGTATAAAGGCATAAAGAAAGATGACTGGAATATCCAGCTCATGTATGAATGTCATACAAGTTTTTGATGTATAGTAGGCTGGTCAAAGATATAGTTCTTAGGAATTATGGTTAAACATGTTAATCACTAATTCTTGGGTATTGTGAGTTAATCACAAAGATACCCGCTCGATTGCATTCTGTTGTGAATCAATGTAAGAACTACTATGGCCTAAAAAGACTAGCCAGGAATGAGGTTTTAATGTATGTTGGGAACAGAGTAAAAGTTACTATACCTTCCATTGGTGTATTACCTATGTATTTTCTTTCATAATCCATTTTAAAGTTTCTTACACTCTAGCCCTTTGCACAAGGTATCTTGCAAGAAGGTTGTTCATAAGAGAACTTTTGATGTTCAGTATTATGAATAAACATAAGGGCCATACTTTCATTTTGAATGAGATGTATGTTATGAATAATTATTTTAATATATTACCTCTGTGTTTACTTTCATAATTCATTTTAGAGTTTCTTACACTCTAGCCCATTGCACAATGTTTATTGCAAAACGGTTGTTCATAAAAGAACAATTGTTGTTCAGTATTATGAATAACATGAAGGGCCATGCTTCCATCCAAGATGGGATGTATGTTATGAATATTGATGGTAAAATGATACATCCATAACGCTGACGCTAAATGTCGCAAGTTTTCAGTTTTAAACTTCGTCCTCCATCTATTCTTAAATGATGCCTCTTCGTTCGTCTCCATATTCTTACGGTGGTTCATTATAGATTACTCTTCTGTTCTTATCATATCAATTCATTTGTTCTTTTCATAATCCTACCGGTGGTTCGTTGAAGATTTACCCAAGATTGTGCGAGATCTCTCTTTAATTCTTTGCAACGAGATTAAGCAGTATGCCAAATCCTTTGGTTGTCATCAATTTAAATTGGTGAAGGATATGCATGACATAATTCCTATTCTTATTCCTTCATGGTGATTTAATGTCTTTGTCTGGAGTTCGTTCATGATATCAAATTATTGGTTGTTCATCTTTCTTTTTCCGGAGTTGCAAACTATATCAATTATCTTGTCACGAAGCTTCATCTAAATCATTGCAAGGCTTCAATCTCATTCTTTTCGTCCTTCACTACTCATTCTTTTGTTACCAGAGTTCTTCATGGTGGTTCATCACGATTTAATTCATCCTCGAAGTGTTCTTCAAGATTCCTGTTGGAGGAGCTCAAGTATTCTTCATCGTGCACTCCGAAGTGCAATTCTTTCTACCTTACCGTTTGAGATGGTGTTATGTCATTCTTGAGATTTTCCTTCATGTTTCATGATTCACAAGTTGTAAGGAATGAGATATGTAAACCCATCATTTTTTTTCTTTGTTCAGGAGATCATTTCAACCCCTCATCTTCTTCATGGAATATCTTGGTATAGATTTCACCTAAAGCCTTCCATTGGGAATGCTGCTATCGTGGCGCTTATCAATGATCCAAGTTATCTCTTTATCATCTTGTTGGAAGACATTTTTCATCTCTTTGGTGCTCTCAATCAAATCAATTGGTTCCGTTAGTGGACGATTGTCACCTCATAATTTTGAGATGTTTCCATAAGCCCACATCAAGCTTATTCTTCTCGTTATTGAATATCCAACAACTTTGTCCAATCCATCTTTGTAAGGATTCTGTTTCAAATTCAATTGTGGAGAAGTTGTCATTTTCTTCTCCGTTCTTTTCTTTCCAACAATCTGGCATCTATTCTTTCATTCCGGAGGCATTGTGATATTGCTCTCTTCGTCCCATGATCTCGTTTTATTAAGATCATGCTCTTGTCCTTTCCAGTCCATTTAACAAGAGTGTTGTGACCTCCATTCAAGTTTTCTCATCTTTTCATGTTTTGCCTCTCTTTTCAACCGGAGTGTTGTCTAAATCTTTCTTACCCCTTGTGCCATTCTTTTAATTGTTTTGGAGGAAGTGTGTTGCTGATTTCATCAAGCATCACCCCATCTTCTCAAGTTCATGTTAATTCCTTCCATTTCCAGACGGAGTGCTATCCAAATTCTGTCATTCTTATTCCTTGGCTATACTGTTGCGGTTCATGGTCTTTTGGTTTGTAAGCTCGTGTTTCATGCGTTTCAACCTACAAGATTCTCGTAATGTACCTTGTTCCTCTTTTCTAACGGAGTGTTTTCATCTTTCATTCATCTTCGTTGTTTTCTTCTTTCAATTTGGTCAACCTCTCAAGGTTCGTGGTTTCACTCGTTTGTCGAAGAGCAACTTTGTTTTACCTCTTCCTCTTCCGCTTTTATCCGGTGCCATCTCCAGGATCTCGGGGTCGAGATCCTATGTTAGTGTGGGAGAGTTGTGACGCCCCGTGACCGACGCTCCAGAAGACTTCCAGTTGTTCCGAGTTTCACCGTGTGACTTTTTTGTTTGTTGCATTATTCATAGCATTTTATTTTTTTGCATTGCATCATGTCAGCATGCCATTATGTCTTTTATCTTTGCATCTCAACCAAATTAATTGCATAGATCTTTTGATCTATTTAAATCGAGGGAACACACATGGTGTTTTCTCTTTATAACATACCCTCCTAATATTTATGGAGCTATTATAAAATATTCCATTGCTTTGGAATCACCAAAACACACTTGCAAAATTCCCGTGACTTTTCTACGTCAAGTTTCTACTCCCAAACCTTTCCAACAATTCTTATCCATTTTATCGAGGTTCATCAAAAAATCCGAGCATTTTTGGACACTTCTAAATCATAGTCTTTGTTCAAACCATTTGAAATAAATTCAAAGGAATTTGAATTTATTTTCCAATCATGCCCACAACTAATTTTCTTGGATCACGTGTTTTTCAGCAAGTCCAGGGAAATTTCTCCCGTACACAAACTCTTTCTCGAACCCTTTCTTTATTTTCTTCGGGGTTCTATTGTCATGGCAAATAGATGAAGATATGTATAAAGAAAGAGAGGAGAGCCCAACTGGGCCTCCCAGTAGCCCACCCGCGGCCTCACCAAGGCCCAGTCGCGCCCCCTTAACCCTAGCGATCCCTCCACTCTCTCCCAATCCCCATATCCCCCTCATCTTCCTCCTGTGCGCTGTCGCCCAGGGACACACCACGCGCTCCGGGACGAGGCGCCAGATCCCGTCCATCCTCCTCCCAATCAGAATAAGCTCCCGATCCACCCTTTCCCGATGGCCCTTCTTTGCCCAATCCATGGTGGTCTGCCACTCCTTGCCTCGCCCTCCTGCTCAGCATCGTTCTCGCTCACGTGCTTCTGTATCTTCTTCAACACTGTCGTTCCATATGCGTGCTGCCATCCGCGGGGGGGGGGGGGGCATCGCTGCTCCACCAGGAGGTCCCCAACCCCGCCTCCAAAGTCACACTAGTGACCACCTCATGATCAGGACCCAAGAGCTGTGCATCTTCGTGGTACCCATTGAATCGCCAAGACCACCACCACCCGTGCATGCCTCTGGATTCACCAAGTCCGACGATGCTCTTGTACAACTACGTTGCGGAGACCAAGACCGGCAAGTCCACACGGGCGCAAGAACGACTACAGATCAAAACGTCATGTTCCTCTCCGGACATGTATGACTACCGTCACCGAAGACCCGTGTACCACAAGCGGCAAGTTCGACTACCGTCGCCGTGTACCACTACTTCCACGACGACATGTGTACCATTACCGTCGACCCTCGAAGACCCCGTGGACGTCAAGTTCCTCGCCGTGACCCCGAACATCTAAGTACGTGTACAACTACTTCCACTACCGTCACCGTGAACAACTACTTCCACTACGAACTTGAACCGCTCCGAAAATGCACGCTTCGAAGGTATACCATCGAGACGACGCCCGAGAAAGAATGTGTGATGTATGAGATGCTCGTGTTTGCACCGCATTTGAATCGTCTCTTGCGATGCCCCTCGTTGGCCTTGCCACCAACCCGTGGGAACCCGGTAACGAGAGCACCCCACCATCTTTGCATGACACGCTCACGTCGACCCTCTCTTGTGCAGTCTCTCAAGGAGTTCCGGAACCGATATGTTGTCGTGTCATCATTTTCGGATTCGTCGTCGTGGCACCTTTTCTTTCCACCACGATGACAAATGCTCCATATCTTATATCATGTCAACTTTTTCACAAAAATTGCATATAACTTGAATATGTCATCCGCATCATGTTAACAACATTTAAATGGTTAAAATTGTTGTTTGCTTTAAAATTGCTAAATGACATGGGGATTTTCCGGAATTGTTGTTGTTATTTCTGGCCTCATTTAAAATGCCTAGTTAGTGTAGTTTGCTCATGCTTCACCTCTTGCCATGTTAAAAACATTTATACTTGTTGGGTTCATAAAGAGATCAAATAAATATTCTAACATGGTGTTTTGTCAATATGTTACTCGTTGCATATTGAGCTCCACTTAATTTGTAGTGTTGTTAAGAACTTTGCCATGCCATGCATATTTAAACCGGACATGCATCATACTTGGTTGTGCATCATATGCCATGTTTATGCTTGTGTGTTTACCGTATTGTTTGCTTCTTTTCTGTTCCGTTCCGGAGTTGTGAGGATTCGTTCGACTTCGTCTGTTTGTCTTCTTCATGGACTTGTTCTTCTTCCTTACGGAATCCCAGGCAAGATGATCGTTCCCCGATATCACCTCTATCTTTGACTATGCTAGTTGACTCGCTCTTTAGCTATGCCTCGATGCCTATTCCTGTTTCTTAGCCTCCTATTGTTGCCATAAAACACTCTAACCGCCTTCCTAGCAAACCGTTGATTGGCTAAGTACGCATTTGCTCAACCCCTCTCATAGCATTGTTAGTTGCAGGTGAAGTTTGAAGATTGCTCCATGTTCGGACTTGTTTATTGGGATAAAACCATATATCTCTTAAGTAAATTAATGCACATATATATTGGCAATGGGTGGAAGGCTTGGCCTTCTGCTTCGTGTTTTGTTCCACTCATGCCACCTTAGGATCCGATAAACCGGTGTTATATTCCTTGATTTTGCGTTCCTAACACGGTTGGGGTTTATCGGCCCCCCTTGATTATTCGCACTACTTAAAGCTTTTCCAGCAAGGCCCAACTTTGGTTTTACCATTTGCCTAACAACTAAAAACTTGCATAGGGAGTAATTAACCCGAGGACTTAATTTTACAAACCGGGCCAGTGCTCCTCATGAGTGTTGGTCCAAACTGGGCAACCTGCGAGGCCGCCTTGGGGAAACCCGAGGTATCTGGTATACACCCGTAGCTTGTCCCATCCAGTCGTGGCCTGAGACGAGATACGGGCGGCTACTATCAGGGTGTCGGCACGCCGGGAGGTCTTGCTGGATTAGTTTTACCTTTGTCGAAATATCTTGAGCATGGGATTCCGAGAATACTCGGGTCTTCCCACTTTGGAGTTGCGACTCCGCAGATCGTGAGCTTGTGATGGGCTAAGTTGGGACACCCCTGCAGGGTTTTGATCTTTCGAAAGCCGTGCCCGCGGTTATGTGGCAGATGGGAATTTGTTAATATCCGGTTGTAGATAACTTGACACCATATCCTTAAGAATACACTACCTGTGTGAGTAACCGTGATGGTCTCTTTCCGAAGGGCTTCGGGAAGTGAACACGGTGGGGTTATGTATGAACGCGAGTAGCTAGGATCACTTGTTGATCAACTTGGCGACCGTTGGCACATATTCTCTCTCGCTCTGAATTCATAAGCTATTTGCTTAGTGCTTGTTGCACCCATTTTATTACCTTTCCACACCTAAAGGCTTTGTTAGTTTTGATACCCGGGAACGGGATTGCTGAGTCCTTGTGGCTCACAGATTCAACACACACCAGATGCAGGTACCGCTGAGATCAATGTAGGAGATGGTTCAGAACTTCACTGGGAGTTCGATGAAGAGCGTGGTCGTTTCTATGTTGCGTATTTCGACGATCAGTTGTGGTTCCTACTAGGGACGATCAGGGCTTGTGTTTTGGTATCTTTCTCATTTGGATTTTCGTCCGTAGTCAGACCCTGATGTTCTGTGGATGATGTATGCTATTGTATTCATTGTGTGACGTGGTGAGCGTAAGCCAACTATCATTTTACAATTTCATCCCTGAATTTTACATGAGATGTGCAAAGATACCATACTTGAGATCATTCCAGTATGCGCTAATGTCTTTAAGTCGTGCCTCGATACATGGGAGACATAGTCGCATACTAGGCATTACACTAGATGAGGAAGAGGCGACCAAGAAAGAGGAGAGGAAGGCCATGGCCGGCGGCGGGCAGCGGCTCAGCCTCCTTATCCATTGCTAGGGTTACGAACAGGGGTATGCGGGGGGAGGAGGACAGAAGGGGTGAAGGAATTGGCAAAGGCGGCAGCCGGCTGGACGAAGGAGATGGCGGCGGCGTGGGGTGCGCTCTGGCCGCTGGAGGGTGATGGGCCTCGAACCCCTCGTTGGTTACCCCAAGTGGAAGGTGTAAGATGCAGTAAGTAGAAGTGTTTTCCCCTAGCAAAGATGCCAAGGATCGAATCCCCAGAGACTCCTAGGTTCAACAGGTAGGTGTCAACTGCTAACGGCGCAATTAGCAATCAACGTGGACCTACACACAGATACAAATAACTTTGCTCCCAACGAGTACAGAGAGGTTGTCAATCTCTCCGGCCTTGTAGTTCACAAAGGGTTAAAAGCAATATGATAGTAGTGATAGATAGTGTTTGCAATAGTAAATAAAATAGCGAAAAGTAAATAGTGGATGTGATCAATGATGGTAATATGGAACGGAGTCTCATGATGTTCACTAGTGATGTCTCTCTCCCAAAAGACGATAAAACAGCTATGCGAGGTAACAAATTACAGCTGGGCAATTGACAGGACCACGAACGCAAACCAATGCTGACTACATTGCAAGAAAGGTTGAGGTTCAAAGCATGGGCGGTACGCCAAAGTAAGTAGACCGAAATCCATCAATATCTACTACTAATCATCCACCTTGAGATATCTATCCAGAACATCTCGCTGGTATTAAGTTGCGAGTCCCACCCATAGTGTAAACTCAATGCAACAGACAACTGCATTAAAAGAACTTTGCGTAAAGTAAACAATCCTTGCACCCGCGGGCACAAGCACCGTTGTTTTCCCCCTTGTGGCAACATCACATCCCCTAGACTCATGTTTCTGTCACTCAAGCTAGTCATCGAGGGGCATGAACCCACAATCGAGCATAACGTTCCCTCTTGGAGTCACTACCTATTACTCGGCCAAAGCAATAAATAACAACGGAGAACATGCAAGAATTACTTATGAACTAAAATATAAAAGAGGTAAATCAAATATATTACTCCAGATCAATCTGAACATAATCTCATAATCCATCGGATCCCAGCAAACTCAACATAGCAACAGCATAAGGATTACATAGGTGCCTCGATCATGTAGGGCAGCTCACGAGGACTAATTAGTGAAGCACAAGAACGGGAGGAGATCATCACATAGCTACTGGTCATGGACTCATGGTCCAAGGGAGACTACTCACGAGTCATCCGGGAGGCGTCCATGGTGGTGGAGAAGCTCCCGGTGGTGATTCTCCCCTCCGGCAGGGTGCCGAGAAGAGTTCTCCTGGTGCTCCCGATCTTGGAAGCGGCGGCGGCGGCGGAACAGAGATGGGATCACGAAAAGAAGTCCTATTCTGAGGGTTACGGGGAACCCTTTAAATATATGCCAAAGTAGGGCACCGGGGGAGCCTCGGGGGGCCCAGGCGCCCCCCCCGGCGCGGCCCGGGGGGG
>LR738712.1:766886446-766902146 GCA_902687465.1 Secale cereale
GGGGGGGCGCCCACAGGGCGCCTGGAGCCCCTGTGCCCCCCCCCCAGGCTGCCCTTCGGACGCAGTGTTGTTTCCGGTTCGCTGATTTTTTGTATAATTTTTCTGGATTTTTCTGGGCAGTTCTCGAAACGTGAAAACCTGAAATACAAAAACAGCCGAAAACAGAAACTGGCACTGGGGTGCACTGGATTAGTAAGTTAGTCCAAATATGATCAAAAGTGTATGGAAGTGTATGAATATCGTAGCAATATCACCCAAAAGTGGCATGGAGCAAGCAGAAATTATAGATACGTTTTGGACGTATCAACATCCCCAAGCTTAATTCCTGCTCGTCCTAGAGTAGGTAAATGATAACAAGAATAATTTCTGTGGTGACATGCTATTAACCATATAGGACTTTCTCATAGTCATATGACAAAAGCTTACTGAGACAATGATTCTAAAGTAATTAAGTTGTCTCAAGAGAAAATCACAAATGACTGAAAGTTTTACAACATGAAACTAAAACATCAAAAAGATTTGCAATGAACATGGTGTGCAAATATGATCAAGTGATATCTAGCTTGCCCCCTTTAGTGATGCAAAACATAAATGCAAGGGCACCTTCAAGGTTTAAGTGATGACTAGATACAATCATTTCAGAATAAACGATATCACAATCATGCAAAAGACAATGCTACTTTGGGACAATGCACATTACACTCAGAATGACAATCATGCTCTCAGTAGTTGGTGCTTGAAGTGCTAGAGCTTTTTATTTTGAAACATGGAAGCAATTGTGTCAACGGTAGTAGTACTTCATATGTGTCATGCATAAAACATCCCATAAGTTGCAAGCCTCATGCATCGAATACTAATAGTGCTCGCTCCTTGTCCTAATTAGCTCGGATCCCCATGGGTTATCATTGCATTGCATATGTTTTAACCAAGTGTCACAAAGGGGTACCTCTATGCCACCTGTACAAAGGTCCAAGGAGATAGATCGCATTTGATTTCTCGTTTTTGATAGATCTCAACTTGAGGACATCCATACCGGGACAGCATAGAAAATAGATGATGGACTCCTCTTTTGATGAGGACATCAGTAACAAGGTTACACCCACAGCTGCAACTTCGCGTACTTCGTTTGTGTTCAACGACCAGACCAAGGCGTCAAAGAACCCCACCTTGATCAATAAAGCTTTCCTCTTATATTCGCAATATCCAGATTGCAATCTTAGTTTCTTGCTTGTTCTTCGTTTGCCTGCAGGAAATAGACCTTCGTGGTCAGGTTGATCGTGCTCCGGCGTGGTCAACAACCTCTCGGAGTTGGTTTAGCGATTGCTAAGGCGCGACGTCCTCGCATGTTCGTAGTCGGATCGTCAAAGTCGACTTCCTCCAAAACGATAGCCACCATCTCATCGAAAGACGGGACACCTTTGCCTCTATCAAGTGGTATCAGATTTCCAGGTTGCTCGGTGAGATTTTACAGTTTTTCGTATATTAGATCGAGTCTGTTCTTCATACCTACAGTCCACGAAAAAGCCAAAAAAAAAATAGGATTAGTTCATCCCATCCGAACCAATCTGAGCCTTTGCATAATATTTTCTGTATTTGCTTTGTTGAATTTGCGGTTGCATCGTCGTGTCAAGTTGCTGGTCTTAGCGTCTAGTTCAATAGAGTTTCGAGTTCTGTTCACAGTTTGTCACGTCGCCGCCGCACCATATTCATCGCCGCTGCCATACCACCACTGCTGCCATATCCCACCACCGCCACCACATACCACCACCGCTGCCACCACATACCACCGCTGCCATAACCTACCACCGCTGCCATATCCTACCACCATATATCCACCGCCAATCCGAGTTCTTTTCATATTAGGTTTGTTCTCGAGATCCATCTAGGTTTCGGATTTGTGTTTCCTTGCATGCGTAGGTCTCGAAAAAAAAAGTCTGGAGACCCCCGGGCAGTTTTTAGGCCAAAATTTCGACAGGTGAAATTCTTTTCCCTATCTTATTTTTGGGCTTTTCTGAGTCTTTTGAGACACGTGCCATCATACTGTTTCTTCTACCGCACTTTTTCGTCGTCGCTGCCCTGATTCCGAAAACAAAAATTCGTCAAAAAAATTTTGTGCCTATCATCTTAGTTTGACTTGGGAAGTGTTTTGAGACACTCGCCATTATAGTGATTTTCGGCCAGAAAAAAACAGCGCAAAAAAAAAGAGGCGAAAAAAATTCAGAGTGTGCTTTCCCCTTGATTACGTGCAGCGCCGTGATTTCGTTAGTGTTCTAGGCTCGCGTCTCTAGTACGGCCTAGCCTAGGACCAGCACAGTACCGTCGTTGAGCGTTTATTCACCTTTGCATCTCTGAATTGATTATTGCTGACCCTTTTTGCTACCATATTATAAGCCTTCCCAGCTCCACATACATCTACATCGTGCGTTTGACTCTCCCTGGTAATCGCTCTATCCAAGCTTTGAGAGTTTTGACTACATCGGTTGCCGATCACCGCCTGCTGCTAGGTAAGAACTGGTAAGAATTTGAGATTTGCTTGACGGATTTGTGACACCCGCCACCACCACCACTTGTTAGTAGTCTGTAGGATCATATTCTTGTGTGTTTCTATTGCTGCTAACCATGCCAGGATCACAAGTCGACGAGACTGACAGGGAGAACTTGACGAACAAGGAGCTTCATGATAAGTTTCAGCAAATGATGAGTGAACAGGTGCAAGATGTGCTAAACACATTGGACGCGGCCATGGAGAAGATAGATGGCATGGAGAAGACGTTTGAAACAAAGCTGGATAACAAGTTTGCTGAATTGCTTTCGCGTTTTCCACCACCACCGGCTCCTGCAGCTGTCCCACCTCTACAACAACAACAACAACAACAACAACAACAACATCGCCTTCCAAATCAAGTGGGACGAGCACAGCGCGTTCCCCTTGAGCGTGGTCAAGCTTCTGGTGCTCCTGTTGATGTTTCTGTAGCTCTTGCTACTACTGCAGAGGTGGAGGACCATTACGAGGATGAGGTTGACCAAAATCAGAACTACGTGCAACAACCAACACCACCACCACCAGGTCGTCCTCATGCATATCATCGCAACGGTAGGGCTGCACCACCACCTGAGGTACATGACCATCTTCCTAAACTGAAATTGAATATTCCACCATTTGAGGGTAGATATGTTCCTGATATATATCTTACTTGGGAGTTACAAACTGAACAACGTTTTACATGTTTAAACTATCCCGAGGAGAGACGTGTTCCTGCTGCTGTTTGTGCTTTCACTAGTTTTGCATGTGTTTGGTGGTCTGAACATTGTAGATTATACCCTGTTCCAGCTACTTGGGCTGCTTTGAAAACTGCTATGCGTACTCGTTGGGTTCCGCCATATTATCAACGTGAATTACTTCAAAAACTGCAGCGCTTAAGACAAGGAAAAAATTCTGTAGAAGAATATTATCAGCAATTACAAACTGGCCTGATTAGATGTGGTATTGTTGAGGAGAATGAAGCTATGCTTGCACGTTTTATGGGTGGATTAAATAGAGAGATTCAGACCATTCTAGAGTATAAGGATTATACTAATATCACTCGTTTATTCCATCTTGCTTGTAAAGCTGAACGTGAAGTGCAGGATCGACATGCATTGGCGCGGACTAACTTTTCTGCAGGTCGACCTTCATCATGGACACCGCCTGCATCCTCTACTTCCACACATTGTACTGCACCGACTCCTCCATCAGCTGTTACCTCCAGCCGTGATACAAGGAAGCATGCACAACCACCATTATCTGCCAAGAGCACACCTATTGGGCCTGCACAGAGTTCTTCTTCTTCCATGGCATCAACAGGGCACACCAGTGATATTATTTGTCGTCGTTGTAAGGGAAGAGGACATTTTGCGAGAGATTGCAAATCTCAGCGTGTGATGATTGCTACTGAGGATGGTGGATATGAATCCGCTAGTGACTATGATGAGGAGACTTTGGCTCTTAATACACATGAAGAACACGGTGGAGACGATTCTGATCATGAGACGCAATACATGGCTCCTGAAGATGCTGACAGGTATGAATGTTTAGTTGCTCAACGTGCTTTGAGTGTGCAGGTTACACAAGCTGAGCAAAATCAGAGGCATAATTTGTTCCATACAAAGGGAGTTGTGAAGGAACGTTCTGTTCGCGTGATCATAGATGGAGGGAGTTGCAACAACTTGGCTAGCATGGAGATGGTGGAGAAGCTATCTCTCACCACAAGACCACATCCACATCCTTACTACATCCAATGGTTCAACAACAGCGGCAAGGTTAAGGTAACACGTACTGTTCGTGTGCATTTTAGTATCTCTACATATGTTGATTATGTTGATTGTGATGTGGTACCTATGCAAGCATGTTCCTTATTACTTGGTAGACCATGGCAATTTGATAAAAATTCTGTACACCATGGTAGAAACAATCAGTATACTCTTGTTCATAAGGATAAAAATATTACTTTGCTTCCTCTGACTCCTGATTCCATTTTGAAAGATGATATTAATAGAGCTAATAAAGCAAAACAGGAGAAAAATAAGAGTGAAAATCAGATTGTGGCAAAAGAATTTGAGCAACAAATGAAGCCTAATAATAAACCATCTACTGTTGCTTCTGAAATTAAATTGAAAAGTGCATGTTTATTTGCCACCAAATCTGATATTGATGAGCTAGATTTTAGCAAATCTGTTTGCTATGCTGTTGTATGCAAAGAGGCATTATTTTCATTCGAGGACGTGCCTTCCTCTTTGCCTCCTGCTGTCACTAACATTTTACAGGAGTTCGCCGACGTCTTTCCAAAAGACGTGCCACCGGGATTACCACCTATTCGAGGGATTGAGCATCAGATTGACTTAATTCCCGGTGCATCGCTACCCAACCGCGCACCATACCGTACCAATCCAGAAGAGACGAAGGAGATTATGCGTCAAGTACAGGAGCTACTCGACAAAGGTTATATACGCGAATCCCTTAGTCCTTGTGATGTTCCTATTATTCTAGTGCCGAAAAAGGATGGTACATCGCGTATGTGTGTTGATTGTAGAGCCATTAATAATATTACTATTCGTTATCGTCATCCTATTCCTAGGCTAGATGATATGCTTGATGAATTGAGTGGCTCTACAATATTCTCCAAAGTTGATTTGCGTAGTGGATACCATCAAATTCGTATGAAACTGGGAGATGAATGGAAAACATCATTTAAAACTAAGTTTGGATTATATGAGTGGTTAGTCATGCCTTTTGGGTTAACTAATGCACCTAGTACTTTCATGAGATTAATGAATGAAGTTTTACGTGCTTTCATTGGACGATTTGTGGTAGTATACTTTGATGATATATTGATTTTTAGCAGATCTTTGGAGGAACATTTGGAACATTTACGTGCTGTTTTTATTGCTCTACGTGATGCACGTTTATTTGGTAACCTTGGAAAGTGCACCTTTTGCACCGATCGAGTCTCTTTTCTTGGCTATGTTGTTACTCCACAGGGAATTGAGGTCGATAAAGCCAAGATTGAAGCTATTGAGAGTTGGCCGCAGCCCAAAACGGTCACACACGTGAGGAGTTTCCTTGGCCTCGCTCGATTCTATCGGCGTTTTGTGAGAGATTTCAGCACCATTGCTGCAACTCTCAATGAGCTTACAAAGAAGGATGTGCCTTTTGTTTGGGGTACTGCACAGGAAGAAGCATTCACGGTATTGAAAGATAAGTTGACACATGCTCCTTTACTGCAACTTCCTTATTTTAATAAGACTTTTGAGCTTGAATGTGATGCTAGTGGAATTGGGTTAGGAGGTGTGTTATTACAAGATGGTAAACCCGTTGCATATTTTTCTGAAAAATTGAGTGGGCCTAGTCTGAATTATTCTACTTATGATAAGGAATTATATGCTCTTGTTCGGACTTTGGAGACATGGCAACATTATTTATGGCCCAAAGAATCTGTTATACATTCTGATCATGAATCTTTAAAGCACATTAAAAGTCAAGCAAAACTGAACCATAGACATGCTAAATGGGTTGAATTCATAGAGACTTTCCCTTATGTTATTAAACACAAGAAGGGAAAAGAAAATGTTATTGCTGATGCATTGTCTCGTCGTTATACTATGCTTTCACAACTTGACTTTAAAATATTTGGTTTGGAGACCATCAAAGATCAATATGTGCATGATGCTGAATTTAAAGATGTATTGCTGAATTGTAAAGAAGGGAGAACATGGAACAAGTTCGTCGTTAGTGATGGATTTGTGTTTCGAGCTAACAAGCTATGCATTCCAGCTAGCTCTGTTCGTCTTTTGTTGTTGCAGGAGGCGCATGGAGGAGGATTAATGGGACACTTTGGCGTGAAGAAGACGGAGGACGTACTTGCTACACATTTCTTTTGGCCAAAGATGCGACGGGATGTTGAGCGTTTTGTTGCTCGCTGCACTACATGTCAAAAAGCTAAGTCACGACTCAATCCTCATGGTTTATATATGCCTTTGCCTGTCCCTAGTGTTCCTTGGGAAGATATATCTATGGACTTTGTTTTGGGTTTACCTCGAACAGAGAAGGGGAGGGATAGCATATTTGTTGTCGTGGATAGGTTCTCGAAGATGGCACACTTTATACCATGTCATAAAAGCGATGATCCTGCTAATGTTGCTGATTTGTTCTTTCGTGAAATTATTCGCTTGCATGATGTGCCAAATACTATTGTTTCAGATCGTGATACTAAATTTCTTAGCCACTTTTGGAGATGTTTATGGGCTAAGTTGGGGACTAAACTGCTTTTTAGTACTACTTGTCACCCCCAAACTGATGGACAAACTGAAGTAGTCAACAGAACTTTGTCTACTATGCTTAGGGCTGTTTTGAAGAATAATAAGAAAATGTGGGAAGAATGCTTGCCTCATATTGAATTTGCTTATAATCGTTCGTTGCATTCTACTACTAAGATGTGCCCTTTTGAAATTGTCTATGGTTTCCTACCTCGTGCACCTATTGATTTGTTGCCTCTTCCATCTTCGGAGAAGGTTAATTTTGATGCTAAACAACGTGCTGAATTGATCTTAAAAATGCATGAGTTAACTAAGGAAAATATTGAGCGCATGAATGCTAAATATAAACTTGTTGGAGATAAGGGTAGAAAACGTGTTGTCTTTGCACCTGGAGATCTTGTTTGGTTACATTTGCGTAAGGATAGGTTTCCTAATTTGCGCAAGTCAAAGCTAATGCCACGTGCTGACGGTCCTTTCAAGGTGTTAGAGAAAATAAATGATAATGCATATAAACTTGAGCTGCCTGCAGATTTTGGGGTTAGTCCCACATTTAACATTGCAGATTTGAAGCCTTACTTGGGTGAGGAAGATGAGCTTCCGTCGAGGACGACTTCAATTCAAGAAGGGGAGGATGATGAGGACATCAGTAACAAGGTTACACCCACAGCTCCAACTGACACATATATAGGACCAATTACTAGAGCTCGCGCACGCCAATTAAATTACCAGGTACTTTCGTTTCTTGGTAATGAATCTAATGTTCATGAGAATATGATGCTGCCTAAATTGGATACATTTGTCTTGCTTACAAATGAAGGGCCTAGCTTGGACAAGAAGGATGAACATTGGAGCAAGATCAAGCATGGAGATGATGGCATGCGCAAGGAGAACAAGAATGGAGTTTCAATTGATGATTTCAGGACTTTGAAGCCACCATAATGAGTGCGAGAAGCCTTGGACGAAATATACAAGATGCCTCTTCATAAATTTCGTCCAGAGGCTATTATAGGTGTTGTGTCACCTTATTATTGGGCCAGGCCCATGTAATTTCGAAATACTTGAGTATAGGCTGTTTTTAGAGTCCGTATGTGTGGGGAAACAAGAGTTAGGGTTGGTTTCGGACCCCTCCACCAAGGGCCACGAAATTCCCCCTCTTTCCCTCATATATACAGCCCTTAGGGCGTCGTTTAGACTTTGGGTTTTGTTTAGATTAAAAGTTCGCCATAGCTGCAACTTCGCGTACTTCGTTTGTGTTCAACGACCAGACCAAGGCGTCACAGAACCCCACCTTGATCAATAAAGCTTTCCTCTTATATTCGCAATATCCAGATTGCAATCTTAGTTTCTTGCTTGTTCTTTGTTTGCCTGCAGGAAACAGACCTTCGTGGTCAGGTTGATCGTGCTCCGGCGTGGTCAACAACCTCTCGGAGTTGGTTTAGCGATTGCTAAGGCGCGACGTCCTCGCACGTTCGTAGTCGGATCGTCAAAGTCGACTTCCTCCAAAACGATAGCCACCATCTCATCGAAAGACGGGACACCTTTGCCTCTATCATCTTTAATGCATAAGCATATTCTCATAAGAGATTGAGGATTAAGGTCCAAGCTAAAACTTACACCATGATGCATGGCTTTGGTTGGCGGCCCAATGTTCTTCTCTAACAATATGCATAGTTATTTAACCCACGGTAAATCACCCTTACTTCAGACAAGATGAACATGCATAGCAACTCACATGATATTCAACAAAAGTGTGACAGTTGATGGCGTCCCCAGAAACATGGTTACCGCTCAGCAAGCAACTCATAAGAAATAAGATACATAAGCAACATATTCTTTACCACAATAGTTTTAAGGCTACTTTCCCATGAGCTACGTGTTGCATGGTTAATTTGCTTAGTGCAGGTGTAGGTTAGCAAAAGACTGGGAGCAACCAACTAAGAGATCAATGACGATCATAATCATGCAGAGCGACAAAGCAATATTGAATCAGGCATGGTAGTTATATCGCTACTCAGAAACACAAGATCATCAAGGCTTGACAGACTTTCTTTACAGTCTTGAATATGCGTGAGCATACGCCAAGTCAATCAAAATAAATTCTCGAAGGAAGATATTACTAAACTATACCACATCATAGGCAAACAAACCAAGTTGGTACTCCAATAACACATTGGGAACCCCCCAGCTATTTGAGATTAACCAAAAGAAAACCTGAACTACTAAGCACCATTATGAAAGTAGCATCTTTATCATAGACACATTAACCCATGCAACGGAAGCAAACTCTCTTAATAAGATGAGCATGGTAATTAAAGAGAGTTCAAGCAACCAACTAAATAAAAGCTCTTGAAAAGATAAGCATAAATACTAAGAGCAAAGCACGATAGTAGCTATTTAAAGACAAAGAATACACACAGCATAGATAGACATGAAAATTCTATGTAATGTTCTAGGTAGAGGTGGAGCGTGTTTCTGTCCCACATAAAGGAATGCTGAGTTCCGACTCGTTATGAAAAACTAAAAAGAAAACTAAAAGCAAGACGCTCCAAGCATAGCACATAACACATGAAGTGATAAAAATATAGCGGAACGAAAGACGAACTGATAATGTTGATGGAGAAGGGGATGCATGGGGGGCATCCCCAAGCTTAGACGCTTGAGTCTCCTTGAATATTTCTTGGGGGTGCACGGGGGCATCCCCAAGCTTGAGCGCTTGACACTCCTTAATCTTTTTATCATCTTCCCTCGCACACTTGAAAACTCCCTTCATACATAACTCATCATAATCTGATTAGCGAGGTTAGTACCCTTAATAAAATAATTATACCTTGCTGGAAATAAGGATATTCTTGAAGTTCTACTGTTTCTCAAGATTGACAAAAGGTTTTTGCAAAGAAAAAGCAACCTCTTGATTTGCAAAGTGAAGGTAAGGCAAAACAGGACAGAATCTGTGAAAAACAGAACAGCAGGCAGTAATTGATCTGTTCGGGATACTTCTGCAACTTAAATCGAAAAACTCAGAACTGACGCACGAAAGAAAATTATATAGAAAACGCTGTCGAAAAAATTCAGACCAAAAAGATGATCTGGTGATTTTATACGATTTTTTCTATCCAAGGACAGAATCTGTTTCCTGGACAGCACCTCACAACTTTTGAACTTTCTAGCAATCAGAGGCTATACTTGGCACAAATATGAAAAGCAAAGATACAATGATGATGCTACAGCAGTAAACAACATCAAGACACAACAAAAGCAAAAGATTTATTCATGTGGGCTGCCTCCCAAAAGCGCTTTCTTTTATGCCTTTAAGCTAGGCATAATGCAAAAATGATGCTCTCGTAGGAATAAGAGTTGAAGAACAAATGAGAGCATCAAGAAGCACATATAAATCATATTTAAGTCTACCCCTCTTCCTATGCGTTGGAATCTTGTGAAGAAATAAATTATTGAAGCATAAAGCAATAAGCATAGGAAGACAAAACAAGTGCAGCTTCAAAACCTTCAACATAAAGAGAGGGAACTTGATATTATTAAGATATTTAGAACCACGTCTCCCTCCCTCATTATAAATTTTAGTGGCATCATGGATGAACTCAACAATATAAGCATCACATAAAGCATTGTTACCATGATCCACACGCAAAAAGGTACTCTTACTCTCCACATAAGCATCATGAAGAGGATAAAACTTATTATAAAAGAGAGACATAAGCTCTTGCCAATCAAGCAAGTGCGAGTTATCGAGAAGCTTATACCAATCTGAAGCTTTATCTATAAGTGATACGGCGAACAATTTCCTCATGACAAACTCCCTTGATACACCTGCAAGCTTAAATAATGAACATAGTTGTGACAGATATAGCAAGTGTTCACCGGGATGTCTGTCTCCTGCATAACGATTAGCCAAGATATAATTGATAATACCAGCTGGTATTTTATAGGGAACAATTTCAGTAGGGGGGAGGAGCAACCACCACAGGTGCGGGGTGTCGTCCCGCAAACAACGATCCAATAGCAAGGTTGTCCATAAGCATAACTAGTGAAATACATGAAGAAGACTGAAAGGTAAACTAACAAGACTAAAAAGCAAAGGTAAAAGATAGCGTGCAACTCCCCTATCCTGAAGAGTGGAGTCCCGGCAACGGCGCCAGAAAATACTCCTTGATGGGCCTCGAACCCCTCGTTGGTTACCCCAAGTGGAAGGTGTAAGATGCAGTAAGTAGAAGTGTTTTCCCCTAGCAAAGATGCCAAGGATCGAATCCCCAGAGACTCCTAGGTTCAACAGGTAGGTGTCAACTGCTAACGGCGCAATTAGCAATCAACATGGACCTGCACATAGATACAAATAACTTTGCTCCCAACGAGTACAGAGAGGTTGTCAATCTCTCCGGCCTTGTAGTTCACAAAGGGTTAAAAGCAATATGATAGTAGTGATAGATAGTGTTTGCAATAGTAAATAAAATAGCGAAAAGTAAATAGTGGATGTGATCAATGATGGTAATATGGACCGGAGTCTCATGATGTTCACTAGTGATGTCTCTCTCCCAAAAGACGATAAAACAGCTATGCGAGGTAACAAATTACAGCTGGGCAATTGACAGGACCACGAACGCAAACCAATGCTGACTACATTGCAAGAAAGGTTGAGGTTCAAAGCATGGGCGGTACGCCAAAGTAAGTAGACCGAAATCCATCAATATCTACTACTAATCATCCATCTTGAGATATCTATCCAGAACATCTCGCTGGTATTAAGTTACGAGTCCCACCCATAGTGTAAACTCAATGCAACAGACAACTGCATTAAAAGAACTTTGCGTAAAGTAAACAATCCTTGCACACGCGGGCACAAGCACCGTTGTTTTCCCCCTTGTGGCAACAACACATCCCCTAGACTCATGTTTCTGTCACTCAAGCTAGTCATCGAGGGGCATGAACCCACAATCGAGCATAACGTTCCCTCTTGGAGTCACTACCTATTACTCGGCCAAAGCAATAAATAACAACGGAGAACATGCAAGAATTACTTATGAACTAAAATATAAAAGAGGTGAATCAAATATATTACTCAAGATCAATCTGAACATAATCTCATAATCCATCGGATCCCAGCAAACTCAACATAGCAACAGCATAAGGATTACATAGGTGCCTCGATCATGTAGGGCAGCTCACGAGGACTAATTAGTGAAGCACAAGAACGGGAGGAGATCATCACATAGCTACTGGTCATGGACTCATGGTCCAAGGGAGACTACTCACGAGTCATCCGGGAGGCGTCCATGGTGGTGGAGAAGCTCCCGGTGGTGATCCTCCCCTCCGGCAGGGTGCCGGGAAGAGTTCTCCTGGTGCTCCCGATCTTGGAAGCGGCAGCGGCGGCGGAACAGAGATGTGATCGCGAAAAGAAGTCCTGTTCTGAGGGTTACGGGGAACCCTTTAAATATATGCCAAAGTAGGGCACCGGGGGAGCCTCGGGGGGCCCAGGCGCCCCCCCGGCGCGGCCCGGGGGACGCGCCCACAGGGCGCCTGGAGCCCCAGTGCCCCCCCAGGCTGCCCTTCGGACGCAGTGTTGTTTCCGGTTCGCTGATTTTTTATATAATTTTTCTGGATTTTTCTGGGTAGTTCTCGAAACGTGAAAACCTGAAATACAAAAACATCCGAAAACAGAAACTGGCACTGGGGTGCACTGGATTAGTAAGTTAGTCCAAATATGATCAAAAGTGTATGGAAGTGTATGAATATCATAGCAATATCACCCAAAAGTGGCATGGAGCAAGCAGAAATTATAGATACGTTTTGGACGTATCAGAGGGTTAGATGAGGAGTTGGGCCGTGGCTGCGCGAGGGGAAGACGGGTGGTGGCTGCGCGAGGGGAAGGAGGGAGGAGAGCGACGACGCGAGGGAAGGGGCCAACGGACTCCAGCGTAGCAGGGCCGTGCGGGCGCGATGTGAGGGGAGGCGAACAGGCGGCGGCGGCGCAGAGGAGAGGAGGAGGTAGGGTTACTGGAGGGGAGGAGCGAGCGGGGTGCGCGCATGCGGGAGGTGGCGTCTAGGTTGGCTTGCTGCACTTATACGTCATCAGGCGAAATGACGGAAGTGCCCTTGGCGAGCCACCAAATTTACAGGCTGTGGCATGCCTAGCCTCCATCCGACGGCTCAGATCATTTCGTTTGAGATCCAACGGTCCAGATCGCTCCATCTGAACATCCGATGGACAGGATCATTTTGGACAGCCAATCCAACGGCTGAAAATCCAAACGCACGGGGAGGCTTCATTTTGGTCCAAACTCTAACAATGGGATGAGCTAGCGGACATGGACTTTTTTTGAGAAAAGAGAGAGCCACGTGATTTTTTATGAGGCTAGTCATAGTGGGAGTAACTAATTAGCTAGTAATAAAGAGCACTCCAAGAAACTTTTGTTTATGTGGCATGTATTTAATGAGAAGTAGTAACATAATATGTTACTGTAAGAGAAAGTATAGTAAGGTACAGTCAGCCGGCTATGAGTATTAAACAATTATATTTATGCCGAGTTGAATAAGAGCATGGTTAATAGTATAGCCAGCTGCCGGCTATATGCCAATGTCATGTCATCTACAACCCATCTTATAGTCAACATGTACAATAGTAGATCAAAAGAGTGTACTACTTTTTAATTATGTGGCCCACCTTTCATTCTCACAAAGTGCCTAGGAGCACGTGCTAGAGCGGGCTCTTCACGAAGAGCCCGCTTACCTTCTCTCCCCTCTTCTCTTTCCTCCAACTAAGCAGAAATATACTAATTTATTTCTTATAGCCCGCTGATTCAGCTCTATTGTACTTGCTCTAAGAGAGAAGTGGAGAGAAAAGGGATGCGGGCTGTAGATTAATAGCCGGCTGCAGCACGGTCTTCAAAAAACATTGTGAGAGTGTATGGTGAGTCATGCAATAATGAATTAGTATTACTTAGCAACTAGCTACTATACATGTTGGCTATTAGGTTGACTATATGTAACATGGCAACTCCATATAGCCGGTTGTTGGCTATACTATTAGGGCATCTCCAACAATTTGTTGTTAGCTTGTTGGTAAAATATGCCATGTCATCAACCAACACCTTAACATACAACAACTCCAATTGGTTGTATCTAGTTTGACCAATAGAATGTGAGATAATAAATAAGGTGCACTCTCTTCCCTTATTTATTGTATTGCACATCGTCAAAATCATATGCGGCAAAGTATACCAACAACCATCTTACAACCATTGGAGATGCCCTTAACTATGCTCTAACATAGCACTTTCCAAGACAAGATGAGTCTATGACCTAATAAATGAAGCCATCTATGACACCGCTACTGTATTATTTTGTATTATAAAGGTAGTAATTTAGACTAATGTCATATGCATGAAAATAGTATAAGTTACTTCCCACTATGACCAGCCTAACACAGTAGAAGAAGTAGCAGTCTTCTATTCACTGTGAATCCTGATGATCTCAGCTGATGAGCTTAGGCGACCCACGTTTATGATTAGTACTTTAGGTCTCATTCAAAAATACTTTCTCCGTTCCCTAATATTTGTCTTTGTAAACATTTCAAATGGACTACAACATACTGATGTATGTAGACATATTTTAGAGTGTAGATTCATTCATTTTGTTTTGTATGTAGTCACTGGTTAAAATTTTAGAAAGACAAATATTTAGGAACATAGGAAGTAGTACACTATATGTAGTACAGAAAACTGCCATTGTCTAAATAAAAAATGCCATGAACAAAAAATATACATTTTCTTATTACAAAACAAGGAAATCATAAATTTATAAATGCGAAATGTTATTTTATAAACTACCTCTAATCGATCATAGTTTTACACCGTGGACACATAAAATATTCAACTAACATGCTACACTAATGTGAATAACCGCCTATGTCGTCTTTTCTCTCCCCTATAGATATACCATCGGACTTTGAGCTAGGTGTCCTTGGATCCAGTGCTTGTCACTATGAAGGAGCCATGACTACCCCTCTCAACACGGTCGTGTGCAGTGTGTGGTTTGGATACATGTAATTGCATGCTCTTTCTTTTAGCGGTTTTAGTTGCATGTCGTGCTCCCTTGCAACGATAGCTGGACCATATGGGCTGGAGCTGGGCCACTTTCTCTGTATCTTTCACTCTGCTTACATGACCTACTAGCACCAATTAACCGGCTCTAACAAAAGAACCAAGTAACATAGGAGGCATAGAGCCATATGGGCCATCAGTAGTATATGGTGAACTTTGCATCACAATTATATTGGGTTAGGGAAGGAGCGTGGAAAAAACTCTGGAAAACTCATGTACCAGCAAAGGTGTGGATGTTCCTGTGGAGACTATCCAAACACTCAATACCTGCAAACGATATTAGAGCACATCATCGCATGACAGATTCTAGCCAGTGTGGTATGTGTGGATCCCCGGATTCTTGGAGGCAGTCTTTACTGGAATGTACAATGTCGAGATGTACTTGGGCTCCGATGGATGATGAGTTGGCTCAAATCTTAGCAACAACAACTGAACCAAACGCAAAACAGTGGCTCTTTACTCTCATGGATTCGCTATCACGCGATCACTTTATGAAACTTTTTTTCACCCTCTTGGCGATATGGACAGCTCGCCGTAAGGCCATACATGAGGGGATATTTTAGAGTCGGCAATCCATTCAATGCTTCATCAACAGGTTTGTCGAAGAGCTATATTTGATCAAGGAAGTCATGCGAGTTCTGCACCAAGGAACAACTGCAACACCTATGGTGTTCATTCAGAGGCCTAAAGCCCCGGTGACAGGCTTTGCGAAAATACATGTTGATGCAGGCTGCAAGAAGGGCATCAGAAGAACAGCTGTTGCGGTGTGCAGAGATACGAATGGCGAGTTCTTGGGG
>LR738712.1:766902352-766938971 GCA_902687465.1 Secale cereale
CAACTTTTGTGATTGGAGGAATTGACCGTTCAACAGTCCTGGAGACAATATCATGTAGAGAGGCCTTCTCACTAGCGCAAGACCTTAACATCCATCAGTTTGTTATTTCATCAGACACCAAGGAGGTGGTCGGAGCTATCCATAAAGGGAGTCAAGGCAGTAATGGAGCTATCGTCAGCGAGATTAGAATTTTACAAACTTCTTTTAATTGTAGTTTCATTTTGGAAGGTCGTGCCGTCAATGTTGATGCACATAGTTTAGCCAAGTTTTCTCTTTCTTTAGTCCTGGGACGCCATGTCTGTCATGGCCAATCCCACATTCAGACTTGTATCCCACATTCGGTGGTTTTTGCTGAATAAAATCTTGGATTACTCCAAAGAAAATTATATTGGGTTAAGGTTTGTCTTTCATGAAGACTACACACGCTTACCAACAAGTACGATGAGCGCTTCTATATACATCAACCCTATAGTACCTATGATCGTTCATACCATGGACACATAATTAATATTCAGCTACCATCTACACTTGTGTGAATAATGGTTTCGATCCTCTCTCCTTTCCCCTATACATATATAACGCCCTATGTATCTTCACCGAAGTAGATAGCTAGCCAAGTCGTTCATTCATATAAGCAACAACACACATGGGTTACGGGAAGAATGGAGATATCAGATGCAATTACATGCACATGGGAATGAGAGACATCGGAACATTAGCATGTCAGAACATTAACATATTGGGGAAGTTGCTTACAACTTAAAGCAGATGCACAGAACTTCCGCGCATTCGGTGTTCCTTGTATCCTTGTTACGCAGGGTTTTGTAGCCCAGTTGTTAGGTATTACCTTACCTACGTTGACCTGGCGGCTGGCGCACACTTGTAGGTTCTTGAAGAGGGGAGGTAGAAACAACGAGTGTATCGTCCAAGCGTTGGTGCAATAGCACGCCGGCTTTGTCATCCTCACTATGTGGGGAGATTGCGATTCCCTGAAGTAGTTGTTCTCGTGCGCCCCAAGGTGCCGACAAGCTGGTTTGAAGATGGGGAGGGATTTTCATCAGTGGCAAGAGTAGTAACCCGGCCCGGCGAAGCAACTGTTGAATAGGTCTCACATGGCCGCGATGCAAAGGTTGGCCTCATGGCTCGTCTTGGAGGCCCAGAATGGGGCCAACTAATTTCTTAAGCAAAAAATGCCAGACATACGTAGTGTACATAATAATACAAACAACAGTTACCAGTTGCCCTTGGGCTGGTTCATTTGCTCTACATGCTACTGATTTCCCAGAACATAAGATTACATCTGTGCTCAAAATTACATTTGGAAGCACATGTATAATAAATTAACAACATATCAAGGTTCATTTGCTCTATATGCTACTGATTTCCCGGAGCAATAATTTCACTCGTATATACCCTGTGGAGGCACAGCACTGAATCTCGTCAGTGTTGGAATCAACCACGGAGTGTTGATGTCCTGTCCGGTACGGACTAGGAGCAGTCACCGGCTCGGGATTGTAATAGGCTAGGTTAGCTAATATAAATACCTGGGTACCCCTATCTTGTAATATCAGATCAAACAAAGCAATAGAAATACAAAGGCACGTCACAGAGCCTTTAGCAATCAATCTCGCGTGTCTCTTGAGTACTGCTACTAGTTCGCGTACGACTCGCCGGAAGCAATCGCCAAGACAAAGCTAGCTAGCTTGTGCTGCTAGTTCGTCTGTACGTATTGCCTCGTCCGTCGACCCGGCGCCTCGAAAAGTAATCGAGCAGCTCGTACGTGCGTACCGCCGGAAAGTACTCGGCAGCGTCGTCGAGGTCGGGACCTGCGCCAACATTTGGTATCTAGAGCTTGATTGATCTTCTAGTAACAGAAGGTCATGACGGGCAAGGAGATAGTGGAAGCATCCGGTGCGGCTAAAGTATTTGCTGCTCCGGCGAGTTCGTCGTACCCAAAGTTTGATCGCGAGAACTTCGGGGTCTGGAAGGCCCTCATGGAGTGTGGTCTCCGCGCCAACGAGCTATGGGACGCGGTCGATCCAGGAGGCAACGCGTTCAAGAAGGAGGGAGCCGAGCACCGGAAGAATCGGCAGGCGGCGTCGACGATTTACTCGGTGATGCCGATGGATGTCCTCCAACACCTGATCGCCAAGGAAACGGCGAAGGAGGCGTGGGATACCTTGAAGCTCATGTTCGAGGGACACACCCGCGTCAAGCAAGCCAATCTTCAAACTCTCCTAAGGAACTATGAGACTTTGGTCATGGGCGACAATGAGTCCGTGGATGCGTTCGCTTCACGGGTGGCTACTCTCGTCAATCGGATCCGCGCACTTGGAGAAAACCTCACGGAGGCTTCGGTTGTCCGGCGGTTCTTGCGCGCGGCCCCTCCACGGTACCTGCAAATTGTCACGGCGATCGAGCAATGTGTCGATCTTGAGACGCTTTCCATCGATGATCTCGTCGGACGCTACAAGGCTCATGACGAGCGTATGCGGTACAGTCTCGGGGACGGGAGGAACGATGAGCAAGTCATGCTCACACGGGCTCAGTGGCTGGCGCTAGACTCAAGGAGAGGAGGCGAGGGCTCTAGCAGCAACACTCGCCAAGATCATGCGCCGAAAGAACAAAGTAAGAAGAACGCCGGCGACGGCGCTCCGAAGAAAAAGAAGTTCGACAAGCGCAAGATCAAGTGTCACAACTGTGGCATAATGGGGCACTTCAAGTCTGAGTGCAAGAAACCACCGAAGGAGAAAGCTCTCATGGCCAAAGGAGGCGATGATGGCGACATGATGCTCATGGTCGAGGTATGCGAGCTAATGGACGAGGATAGTCCAGCTCCCAAGGCACCGGCTACAGAGGTTGTCACGCTCGTAGAGGAAGCAGTTTATCTTCATGACAAGAAGAGGATGAACACGTCGAGGCATGTATGGTACCTCGACACGGGCGCTAGCAATCACATGACCGGCGACAAGGACCAGTTTTCTGAGCTCAGTGTTTTGGTGGGAGGCACGGTTCGGTTCGGCGACGGACGGACCGTTGACATCGCAGGGCGAGGTACTGTCCTGTTTGAATTGAAGAACGGCGGTCACAAGGTACTCACGGATGTGTACTATATTCCCAAGCTAAAGAGCAGCATCATAAGTCTTGGTCAGCTCGAGGAGCGTGGTTGCAAGATTGTGCTCGAAGATGGCTATCTATGGGGATATGATCGTCAGAGGATGTTGATTATGAAGGTGCAGAGGTCACCAAACAGACTCTACGTACTGAACCTGGATCGTGTGGATCCGGTATGTCTCTTGTCGAGCATGGACGACTCAGCATGGAAGTGGCACGCGCGCTACGGTCATCTAAATTTCCAGGCTCTTCGGCAACTTGGACAAAAGGAGATGGTACGTGGTCTACCGTGCATCAACCATGTCGACCAAGTGTGCGACGGTTGTCTCATTGGGAAACAAAGGCGAGCCCCGTTCCCAAGAGAGGGAAACTTTAGAGCAAGTAAAGCTCTTGAGTTGGTCCATGGAGACTTGTGCGGGCCGATTACACCGGCCACCCCTGCCGGAAACAGATACTTCTTGCTCGTCGTCGACGACTTCAGCAGATTCATGTGGATTGTGTTGTTGAAGACGAAGGATCAAGCTTTGCAAGCCTTCAGGATAATAAAGATGGCGGCTGAAGTAGAATCTGAAGCCAAGCTGAAGGCCCTCCGTACCGATCGGGGGGTGAGTTCAAGTCTCATGCCTTCACGGAATTTTGCGAAGCTCAAGGGATCAAGAGGTATCTTACGGCGCCATATTCACCGCAGCAAAACGGTGTTGTGGAACGGAGGAATCAAACCCTGGTGGCAATGGCACGAAGCATGTTGAAGAGTAAAGGCATGCCAGGCAAGTTTTGGGGTGAGGCGGTCAATACGGCCGTTTATTTACTGAACCGGGCTCCAACCAAGAGTGTGGTTGGGATGACGCCGTACGAAGCATGGTACGGACACAAGCCCACGGTTGATCATCTTCGTACTTTCGGGTGCGTAGCGCATGTGAAGACAGTGACCGGGCATACTAGCAAATTGGCGGATCGGAGTACTCCAATGGTGTTGGTTGGCTATGAAAAGGGTACGAAGGCATACCGTGCGTGCAACCCCTCTACCAACAAGGTGGTTGTGACATGCGACGTGGTCTTTGAAGAAGCAAGGTCATGGAATTGGAACTCCACCGAGCCGGTATACCCGTCTTCCGATGAAATTTTCAATGTTGTTTACGATCATTACGAGCATGCAGACATTGACGATCAACCGAAGACTTCGAGCATCGCGAGCGGCGCGGCAGAAAACGATGGCGCGAGACACGTGCCAGAAGCAGCAACGGCCGACGCGCACGAAGCTGCGTACGGCACGCCAGGCAGCAATGCAAGCAGCGCCCCTGGTAGCGCTCGCTCAGCTGGCCAAAAGAACGTGTCAGAGGGGAGCGGCTCATCCAGTGGCCCAACTGATGGACCTGAAGATGGACTCGAGCCAGAGTCCAGAGAAATCAGCCCAGTGCATGGGATTGTTGGTTCTCCTGTACGAACACCAATCTCACGTGGTTCACCTGGTGGACGTGTAGCCAGCCCAAGGGTGCTCCAATCGCCTGAAAACGGAAGTGTGGCAACTTCATATGATGATTCCTCGTCTTCGACTGTACAGGAGACAAGGGAACGTCCGCCGACACCAGTACGTCTTCGACCAGTGGTGGATTTATATCCAAAGGAAGCGCTTCCAAAAGTAAATCCCGTGAAAATTATAGGAAGAGGACGGCGGTGTTTGCTTAGCGTCGAGGAACCGACTAAATTTGAAGACGCAAATACGGAGGAGTGTTGGCGTCGTGCTATGGATGAGGAGTTGGGATCGATCCAAGACAACAAAACATGGGAGCTCGTGGATCCACCCGACGATCATAAAATCATAGGACTCAAGTGGGTGTACAAAGTCAAGAAAGATGCCGAAGGGAACTTGGTGAAGCATAAGGCAAGACTCGTCGCCAAAGGATATGTGCAAGAGCGAGGTGTAGACTTTGAGGAAGTGTTCGCTCCGGTCACAAGGATGGAATCGGTAAGGCTAGTTATAGCTCTCGCGGCTCAAGAATCTTGGAGGCTACATCACATGGATGTTAAATCCGCGTTTTTGAACGGGGAGTTGAAAGAAGAAGTATATGTGAAGCAACCACCGGGTTACATCAAAAGGGGAGAGGAACACAAAGTGTTGAAACTACACAAGGCCTTGTACGGGCTATGCCAAGCTCCTCGGGCGTGGAACATCAAGCTTGATCGTACACTAGTTTCTCTTGGTTTTGTGAAAAGTCCACTTGAGCATGCTATGTACAAGCGAGGTAAAGGCAAGGATCGTCTCTTAGTGGGCATCTATGTTGATGATCTCTTGATAACCGGAGCAGATGAGGAGGAGATTGCAAGATTCAAGCTACAGATGAAGGAGCTATTCAAGATGAGTGATTTAGGGCTCTTGACTTACTACCTTGGGATCGAGGTACATCAAAAGCCGGAGGGGATCACACTTTGCCAGGAGGCATATGCAAAGAAGATTCTTGAAAGTTGTAGCATGGAGGACTGCAATCCAAGTCATGTTCCCATGGAGCCTCGACTTAAACTTAGCAAGAGGAGCCAAGCACCCGCGGTTGATGCAACG
Organism: Secale cereale; assembly: GCA_902687465.1. Lineage (NCBI taxonomy): Eukaryota > Viridiplantae > Streptophyta > Magnoliopsida > Poales > Poaceae > Secale > Secale cereale. The sequence goes on from LR738712.1 coordinate 766,908,024, forward strand.
GAGTATAGAAGTGTGGTCGGAAGCCTAAGGTATCTTGTGAATACACGACCAGACTTGGCCTATTCCGTTGGCGTGGTGAGTCGCTTCATGGAAGCACCCACGACAGAACATTGGGCAGCTGTGAAACAAATACTCAGGTACATCAAAGGGACTACTAACTTCGGTTGTGTCTATTTGAGGGAGAAGCGGAAGGGGATGGTGGAGCTACTTGGCTACAGTGATAGCGACTTAGCAGGAGATATTGACGACCGTAAAAGTACCTCGGGCGTGTCATATTTCTTGGGAAGAAGCATCGTGACTTGGCTATCACAAAAGCAGAAAGTGGTCGCATTATCATCTTGTGAAGCAGAGTATATTGCTGCTGCAACCGCAGCAGGTCAAGGTGTGTGGCTAGAAAGGCTACTCGGTGACCTCACTGACAAGGAACCGGAAGGAGTGGTGCTCTATGTTGACAACAAGTCTACAATTGCCCTATGTAAGAATCCAGTGCATCATGACAGGACGAAGCACATCGACATAAGGTATCACTACATACGGGAATGTGTAGAAGAAAGCAAGATTGAAGTCAACTACGTTTGCACCGACGACCAGCTTGCAGATATCCTGACCAAATCTTTGGGACGACAGAAGTTCACGGAGATGCGGGGAAGGATCGGCGTCCAAGCTGTGAAGTGAGGACATCGTGGTTGGGGGGTGATTGTTGGAATCAACCACGGAGTGTTGATGTCCTGTCCGGTACGGACTAGGAGCAGTCACCGGCTCGGGATTGTAATAGGCTAGGTTAGCTAATATAAATACCTGGGTACCCCTATCTTGTAATATCAGATCAAACAAAGCAATAGAAATACAAAGGCACGTCACGAGCCTTTAGCAATCAATCTCGCGTGTCTCTTGAGTACTGCTACTAGTTCGCGTACGACTCGCCGGAAGCAATCGCCAAGACAAAGCTAGCTAGCTTGTGCTGCTAGTTCGTCTGTACGTATTGCCTCGTCCGTCGACCCGGCGCCTCGAAAAGTAATCGAGCAGCTCGTACGTGCGTACCGCCGGAAAGTACTCGGCAGCGTCGTCGAGGTCGGGACCTGCGCCAACAGTCAGAAGGATGAAATCTCAGGCCGGACCTCCGGTAAGAAAACAGCCAATCAGCATTGGCTTGTTAGTTTGGCATCTGCTGCTAAGTACAAACAACATAGACATGTCACCAGCACATCTGAGCTTCTGCGATGACATGCCTATCGGGGAGGAGTATCGGAGTCAACAGACTGATCCCTCTACCCCTAAAAATCTAGACTGGTCCCTCTGCCATCACTAATCTCTCATCCCCTGAATTTCAGCGTGGGCCTGCTTCATTCTAATTACCAATCAGAACGGTCCACTTCATCTCATATTGTAAATCATCCATAGACATACACTAGTAGAAAACAGGGCATTGGTCCAGCCCATTAGCCCCGGTTCAATCTAGAACCGGGACCAATAGGGGTACTGGACCCGGTTCGTTAGCCCAGGGGGCCGGCCGGGCCACGTGGGCCATTGGTCCCGGTTCGTCTGGACCTATTGGTCCCGGTTGGAGCTAAAAACCGGGACCAATGGCTCTTGCTCCTGGCCCACCACTATTAGTCCCGGTTTGTTTTATGAACCGGGACCAAAGGCACCCCTTTAGCCCCGGTTTGTAGCACCAACCGGGACCAGTGAGTTGCCTATATATACCCCCTCACTCAAGAGCAGAGCTCACTGCTCTGTTTTTTTTTCTGGCCGAGGGGGAGAGGGGTTAGTGGTGCTCTAGCTCACCTCCTATGCACACAACATGTTCGGTGGAATGCCCGAGCCACACTAGTTAAGCTTTTCTCCTCTCGAAGCTCTATTTTCTTCGAGATTTGTCTAGGTTTAGCGGTCCGTCACGTCCCGTCCCCGTCTTCGCCGCCGTCGATCGCCCCCGCCGATCTCGTCACCGGCACCACCGTGGTGAGCCTCTTGTTATGTCCATGCTTTTCTTACTTTTATTATTGCTTTAGATAGATATTTGACTAATTTTCTTACGTTTATTATTGCTTGTTATTATATAGTGCGATGGTTTTGATATCCGCCCACGTGGGCCCTCGTCCGGTCTACGATTCGGATGTGGTATATTATCTTTAATTTATAACTATTTGTTTTAGTGCTTATGATAGTTATGCCGACCAACCTGACATGCATAGATGTTTTATTATGTCTAGGAGGTAGTTGAACCGGAAATTCCAACCGACCCTCTTGTGGAGAGGTTAAATTTAGTTGAAGAGGAAAACATTTCGTTAAAGAAAAAATTGGAAAAAATGGAGGAGGAGAAGATGGAATTGGAGTTGCATGTTGCGGAAGTTATCGATGATCACAAGATCAAGATGGAACCTATTGTCGAGAGGTTAAATTTAGTTGAAGAAGAAAACAAATTCTTGAAGGAAAAAATAAAAAAAATTGTGGACGAGAAGATGATATTGGAGTTGCATGTTGCGGATGTCGTCGATGATCACAAGATCAAGATGTATGCAATGCGGTTGAAGATTAAAAAGATTGGAAAATATGCCATTAATACCGAGGCTTGGTATCATTATGCCGTTGGATCAATTGTTACCTTGGTTGCGATTATGATAGCATTTGTTTTCGCGTTGAAATGTTTTACATAGTTTCGATGTGTATGGAGAGCTATATATGTTGTTAGATGAGAACTATATATGTATGTACTTTGGTTTTAATGTGATGATGAACTTTTATCCATTTGGTCACTTAATTATCTATTTATGATGTTCTGTAATGGTTTTTGACACACTTAATTATATATAAATGCACGCAGATGAACCGCCAATGGATGTACGGTGACAGACACACCTCCGAGTACATTAAGGGCGTGCGTGAGTTTCTAAATGTGGCAGAGGCAAACAAGCAGAATGGTTTTATGTGTTGTCCATGCACTCAATGTGTGAATACGATGTCTTACTCTAACCGAAAAATCCTTCACTCCCACCTGCTTTACAAGGGGTTCATGCCACACTATAATGTTTGGACGAGGCACGGTGAAATAGGGGTTATGATGGAAGACGGCGAAGAAGAAGAGTACGATGACAACTATGTGCCCCCTGAATACGGTGATGCTGCAATGGGGGGAGCTGGTGAAGATCAAGAGGAACCAGACGATGTGCCCAATGATGCTGCAACGGGTGAAGCTGCTGAAGATCAAGAGGAACCAAATGATGATCTTCGCCGGGTCATTGTCGATGCAAGGACACAATGCGAAAGTCAAAAGGAGAAGCTGAAGTTCGATCGCATGGTAGAGGATCACAAAAAAGGGTTGTACCCCAATTGCGAAGATGGCAACACAAAGCTCGGTACCGTACTGGAATTGCTGCAGTGGAAGGCAGAGAATGCTGTGGCTGACAAAGGATTTGAGAAGCTACTGAAAATATTGAAGAAGAAGCTTCCGAAGGATAACGAATTGCCCGACAGTACATACGCAGCAAAGAAGGTCGTATGCCCTCTAGGATTGGAGGTGCAGAAGATACATGCATGCCCTAATGACTGCATCCTCTACCGCGGTGCATACAACGATCTGAACGCATGCCCGGTATGCGGTGCATTGCGGTATAAGGTCAGACGAGATGACCCTGGTGATGTTGATGGCGAGCCCGCCAGGAAGAGGGTTCCTGCGAAGGTGATGTGGTATGCTCCTATAATACCATGGTTGAAACGTTTGTTTAGAAACAGAGAGCATGCCAAGTTGATGCGATGGCACAGTGAGGACCGTAAGAAAGACGGGAAGTTGAGAGCACCCGCTGACGGGTCGCAATGGAGAAAAATCGAGAGAAAGTACTGGGAGGAGTTTGCAAAGGACGCAAGGAACGTATGGTTTGCTTTAAGCGCGGATGGCATTAATCCTTTCGGGGAGCAGAGCAGCAATCACAGCACCTGGCCCGTGACTCTATGTATGTATAACCTTCCTCCTTGGATGTGCATGAAGCGGAAGTTCATTATGATGCCAGTTCTCATCCAAGGCCCTAAGCAACCCGGCAACGACATTGATGTGTACCTAAGGCCATTAGTTGAAGAACTTTTACAGCTGTGGAATGGAAACGGTGTACGTGCGTGGGATGAGCACAAACAGGAGGAATTTGACCTAAAGGCGTTGCTGTTCGTGACCATCAACGATTGGCCCGCTCTCAGTAACCTTTCAGGACAGACAAACAAAGGATACCACGCATGCACGCACTGTTTAGATGACACTGAAAGTATATACCTGGACAAGTGCAGGAAGAATGTGTACCTGGGCCATCGTCGATTTCTTCCGACCAACCATCAATGTCGAAAGAAAGGCAAGCATTTCAAAAGCGAGGCAGATCACCGGAAGAAGCCCGCCATGCGTACCGGTGATCACGTACTTGCTATGGTCAATGATTTACACGTAATCTTCGGAAAGGGCCCCGGCGCACTAGCTGTTCCGAATGACGATGAGGGACACGCACCCATGTGGAAGAAGAAATCTATATTTTGGGACCTACCCTACTGGAAAGACCTAGAGGTCCGCTCTTCAATCGACGTGATGCACGTGACGAAGAACCTTTGCGTGAACCTGCTAGGCTTCTTGGGCGTGTATGGAAAGACAAAAGATACAGCTGAGGCACGGGAGGACCTGCAACGTTTGCACGAAAAAGACGGCATCCCTCCGAAGCAGTATGAAGGTCCTGCCAGCTATGCTCTTACGAAAGAAGAGAAAGAAATCTTCTTTGAATGCATTCTCAGTATGAAGGTCCCGACTGGCTTCTCGTCGAATATAAAGGGAATAATAAATATGGCAGAGAAAAAGTTCCAGAACCTAAAGTCTCATGACTGCCATGTGATTATGACGCAACTGCTTCCGATTGCATTGAGGGGGCTTCTACCGGAAAACGTCCGATTAGCCATTGTGAAACTATGTGCATTCCTCAATGCAATCTCTCAGAAGGTGATCGATCCAGAAATCGTACCAAGGCTAAGGAGTGATGTGACGCAATGTCTTGTCAGTTTCGAGCTTGTGTTCCCACCATCCTTCTTCAATATCATGACACACGTCCTAGTTCATCTAGTCGACGAGATTGTCATTCTGGGGCCCGTATTTCTACACAATATGTTCCCGTTTGAGAGGTTCATGGGAGTCCTAAAGAAATATGTCCGTAACCGCGCCAGACCAGAAGGAAGCATCTCCATGGGCTATCAAACAGAGGATGTCATCGGGTTTTGTGTTGACTTCATTCCTGGCCTTAATAAGATAGGTCTCCCTAAATCGCGGTACGAGGGCAGACTGACTGGAAAAGGCACGCTTGGAAGGGACTTAATAATATGCAGGGACGGTTATTCTTGGTCTCAAGCACACTACACAGTTCTACAGAACTCTACATTGGTGACCCCGTATGTCGATGAACACAAGAACAGTCTGCGCTCCAAACACCCGGAGCAGTGCGACGACTGGATTACACGTGAACACATCAGGACTTTCAGCAGTTGGTTGGAAACACGTCTCAGAGGTGACAACACTGTTTGTGATGAGTTGTACTTGTTGTCCAGGGGACCATCTTCGACTGTATTGATTTACAAAGGATACGAGATAAATGGAAATACATTTTACACGATAGTCCAAGATCAAAAGAGCACCAACCAAAACAGCGGTGTCCGCTTTGATGCAACAACCGAGAGGGGAAAGGACACATATTATGGTTACATAGTGGACATATGGGAACTTGACTACGGACATGATTTTAAGGTCCCTTTGTTTAAGTGTAAATGGGTCAATCTGTCAGGAGGCGGGGTACAGGTAGACCCACAATACGGAATGACAACAGTGGATCTGAAAAATCTTGGATACAATGACGAACCGTTCGTCCTAGCCAATGATGTGGCACAGGTTATCTATGTGAAGGACATGTCTACCAGACCGAGAAAAAGAAAAGATAAGGAAGCGAATACATCATACGATGAGCCAAAGCGCCACATAGTTCTTTCAGGAAAAAGGGACATCCTGGGAGTGGAGGGCAAGACAGACATGTCTGAAGATTATGAAAAGTTTCATGAAATTCCTCCCTTCAAAGTCAAGGCTGACCCAAGCATCCTGATAAACGATGAAGATTATCCATGGTTACGGCGCAATAAGCAAATGACACAAGCGAAGAAAAAGTGAAGAGTTATTTCCGCAACTATTATGATGATACCATGCCAACTTTGTAACAAACGAGTATGATACCATTGTCCGTTTGTACTATTCAAATTTCAATACTACTTGCACTAACAAAACAAAACAAAACAAAAAAAACTTGAAAAATAAATAGCAACAATAAGTATTTTGTTGTAAGTATAAACAAAATAAAATAAATAAAGCAACAAAGAAAATAAATAAAGAAAGTAAAATAAATAAAGCAACTCTAAATACAGCAAAAAACAACTTAGAAATAAACAAAGAAAATAAAATAAATAAAGCAACTCTAAATACAGCAAAAAACAACTTAGAAATAAATAGCAACAATAAGTATTTTGTTGTAATTAAGTATAAACAAAATAAAATAAATAAAGCAACAAAGAAAATAAATAAAGGAAGTAAAATAAATAAAGCAACTCTAAATACAGCAAAAAACAACTTAGAAATAAACAAAGAAAATAAAATAAATAAAGCAACTCTAAATACAGCAAAAAACAACTTAGAAATAAATAAAGCAAAAAAGGAAAAAAATATGCCACCTGCTGGGCCCACACGGCCTGAATACGACTAGAAACCCAACCATGGGCCAGGATTCAGGCCCGTAGAAAGCCCAGCAAGTCCACAGGCAAAGCAGTGTCAGTTTAGGCCCTTAGGCCTGCAGTTTAGAGGAGTTCGAGAGGAGAGAGGCAGCGGGGCTTATAAACTGGTGCTGCTCTCCCTCAACTAGCGAGGTGGGACTAAACTTCCCACCGCACCGCGGCAAGGCCTTTAGTCCCGGTTGCTGCCACCAACCGGGACTAAAGGGTGGCATTAGTCCCGGTTGCTGCCACCAACCGGGACTAAAGGCGCCTCCTTCCCGCCCTTTGGGCTGCTCAAAAGGGACCTTTAGTCCCGGTTGGTGGCAGCAACCGGGACTAAAGGGGGCTATTAGTCCCGGTTTGTGCCAAGAACCGGGACTAATACTCCTCCTATATAAGCTACACTTGCGAAAATTTCGTTCAGTTTCTCCTTCTTCCCAGCCCCGACGCCGCCCTCGATCTGCTCCGTCCCCGTCGCCGTCGCCGTCGCCCCCGTCGCCCCGTCGCCGTCGCCCCCGACGCCGCCTCGTCGCTCCGCCCCGCGCCGTCGCCCCGCCCCGCGCCGTCGCCGCGCCCCCCGGCCGGCCCGTCGCCCCGCGCCGCCGCGCGCCCCGCCCCGCCGCCGTCGCGCCGCCGCGCCCCGACGCCGCCTCGTCGCCGCCCCGCCCCGCCGCCGTCGCGCCGCCCAGCCCTGCCGATGTGAGGGCCGGCTCCCTTTTTTTTATATGTTTAATATATATTGCTGTATATATATATATAGTTGCTGTGTATATATATGTATATATGTGTATATTTTTTTTCTTAGGAATTTTCTTAGGAAATTGCAGTATATATAGTTGCTGTATATAGTTGCTGTATTTATATGTATGTGTATATCTTTTTTTTTCTTAGGAATTTGCTAAATATATATGTTAAATATATATTTATGTGTATATAAATATATTTTTTCTTAGGAAGTTGCTGTATATATGTGATGTGTGTATATGTGATGTATATATATGTGTATGTGGCTATATAGTTTTTTGTTTATATATGCTAAATATATATAGAAAGTTTTATATATGCAAAAGTTACAAATTTAGAAAAAGAAGGATAGGAAAGAAGAAAATAAGAAAGAGGAAAGAAAGAAGAAGAGGAGAGGAAGAAGAGGAGAAATAAATAAGAAGAAGAAAAAAAAGAAAAAAAGAGGAGAAGAAGAAAGGAATAGAGGAGAAAATTCTTCTCCTCTATTCCTTTCTTCTTCTCCTTTTTTTTTCTTTTTTTTTTCTTCGATCTTCTCCTCTAGCGGTTCCTTTTTTCTTCTTCTTCCTCTTTTTTTTATCGGATATGTCTATGTCGATATACACCCTCCCCGATAACTTCGACATTAGGGGGGGGGGCGGTGTCGAGGGTCGTCGAGGGACCGAGAGGCCGAAGGTCGAGGGGTCGAGGGTCGTCGAGGGACCGAGAGGCCGAAGGGCGAGGGGTCGAGAGGTTGCCTAGCAGTCGGGGGTCTAGGGTTGTGGATCGCCGAGCAGTCGGGGGTCAAAGTATTGAAGAATTCCATGACTTCATCATTTGCCAGAAGTAACCGGTGCATTTTGGTACAAAGTTATGCAAAGATATTTTGGAACGGAGTTCCTGATAGAATAATCCGTCTTTTGTTACGAATTATCCTATCGGGGACTCCATTCCAAAATAACTTTGGAGAGCTTCGTACCATCATGCTACTGTTACTTTCGCCTAATGATGAAGTATTGGTTTTGTTGAATCCTTTGACACTCGACAAAATGTGACATGAGGGGGTCTAGGGTTGTGGATCGCCGAGCAGTCGGGGGTCGAGGGGTCGAGAGAGGAAGGACCTAATCAACATTCTGAACTGGACGCCTCCGCCTCCTCCTCCTCCTCCGACGAGTGACCATCAGGGCACTCCGGCTCCTTCTCCGGCGCGTGGCGGCACACCGCCTCCTTCGCCGCCGGCGCGTGGCGGCACTCCGCCTCCTTCGCCGCCGGCGCGCCCGAGCAGACAGCCAGCTCCTCCTTCGCCTAATCAGCAAGGGCGGAAGAGACCTGCCGCCGCTCCGGCTGCTCCTGCTCCGGCGCCTAAGCAAGTAAAAAAGACAGCCGCTTCGTCTGGTCCGGCGACGTCTACCAGTACAGCCAGAGGCGGGAGGCGATGCAGATTCGGTCCTTCTCTCACGCCTCTAGAGAAGTTACCGTACGAGAGGTCCGACGAGGAAAACACGAAGATCGCTGAAGGCGAAGTGAAGGACTTTTTTGAAGGGTTGAAAGCACAGAGACATCCACCTCCAGAGGAGAAGATAGATGCGGTGAAAGCAAAGCGCACTCTTGCTGCCCTGAAGCAACCAGCGAAAAGTAAGCCGAAGGGCAACTATGACCGCGTTATTCAAAAGACATTTCAAGATGCCAAGCGGTCCGGAAGTACAAAAAGTGATCAGAGGTTAGCAGAAGGGCGAGCTGGGAAACAAATTGCCCAGCTCGGCGAACAAGCGAACCAATCGTGCCCCCCGCTCAAGGTGTCTAGCGACATGGTCGCTAATGATCCGAGGATGGTGCCCGGTTATACCAATCTTGCAGATTACGCGTCCGACGATGTACACTATGATTTCATGGACGTGCAGATAGAAAGATACGAGTACAAAAAGCCTCTCGTCAAAAATGAAAGATCTCTATCAACGAATATGCGAAGATTGCATGATTGGTACATGAAAATCTGCAGAGAGTCTGGGGGGAGGAATAACTTGTATTTGAGAGTTAAACCGGAGCATGACCTCGTTGGAATTGACCTGTTGCCTGTTCCATTTGAGGAGTTCTATCAGTTTTTCAATCAATTGGCCCTCGATAAAGCAACGGTCACCTGCTACTGTCTGTAAGTAGTACTACTTCTGTCATTAAGTCTCTCTATATAGCTGATCTTCATTGCATGTATTTATAATTATCCTCACTATATTATGCAGATTGAAGATCATCGAATTGAAGAAAAGACAAGTAGGTGATATTGGGTTTATTAACACATACCTCATAGATGCAACCGAGGTTAAATTGCGTCCCGACGATACCGAGACCAACTTGCTACGATCGTTGGTGGTAAATGAAAACAAAGATATAATACTCTTTCCTTACAACTTCAAGTGAGTGTTACTGTCTTGTGCATATTTGGTTTCCCTTATATATCAGTCAAGGTTATAGTGATGTAATTGATGATCTCATGCATTCGTGCGCAGCTTCCACTATATTCTCTTAGAGATTAAGCTTGAGAAGGGAGTAGTAACTGTCTTGGACTCTAAACGTAAAGATCCCGAGGAGTATGCGGACATGACTCAAATGCTAGCCAGGTAAGTTAAATCGATCAATATTATCCACCATGCATATATATCAGCAACTTCATTTCTGATATCAACTAATTGTTTTCTTTGTCTGGCAGGGTTTGGAGAAAATTCAGCAAAAAAGCTCCGGGACTGCCGAAGAAGCTACAATTTAGATACCCGAAAGTAAGTACTATATAGTAGCATGTTCCGCGCGCGCATCTCCTATATCTTGATTCAAGCGCTAGTTTCATCAATACCAATTTGGCATTCTTGCTTATCAGTTTGATTGACCTCTATTTCTTGTAAAGTGGTTGTGGCAGGAACCCGGGAATGATTATTGTGGATACTACATTTGCGAGTCTATCCGCCACACGACCTGTGAGCGGGGCTACACTGAAGAACAATTTGAAGTGCGTAAGCAATCAATAATATTCACAAATTTATAGCATCATTTCATGTATTGACCCCCTACTTCAAATTAGATGTTTCGGATGCGGGATGAACTCCTAACACCAGATCGTCTGCGAGCAATTCAAGAGGAATTGGTGGCATTCTTCCTTGAACACGTGATCGCTGAAGACGGAGAATACTATGTGGACCATGCATCCATATGATAGGAGATTATTTTTGTAAGAGATAATTATTGTATATATGTGCCCGGTAGTGTCGGATAGATATACGAGAACTTGTTGTTCGACCAATCTCTCGGAGAAGGAGAGGTGGTCGATATTACTTCTCTCTGTATGCATATATATATATGTTGATTATACGATCTTCTGTTTCCTTCGTTTGCTTAGTAGCTAGTAGCTAGCTAGCTAGCTAGCGTGACTCTAGTCCTCTCTATATACGTATGTGTAGTATGTAGCGTCGACCAAGCACGGACATAAGAGAGAACACTTCTCTCTATTAATTAGCTAGCTAACACAATATATGAAACACCTAAATTAACCCCCAAAACCTAAAACCACCCCTCCCCTTTCAAAAAAAAAAACAAAAACCACAGCCACAGAAATGCTGACGCGTGGATGCCTTTTGGTCCCGGTTGGTACCACTAACCGGGACTAAAGCCCCTCCTGCCTGGGCTCGGTGCACATGCCACGTGGACACCCTTCTGCCCCGGTTCTGGATTGAACCGGGACTAAAGGGTCAGAGCATTAGTACCGACCCTCTTGTCCCGGTTCTGGAACCGGGGCTAAAAGGCCCAAATGAACCGGGTCTGATGACCCTTTATCTACTAGTGGAGGGATATCGTGAATCCGGCTTCCAGGGTAACTTGCTCGCACCCACGAGCCATTTTGCGCCACTCGAAATGGCCTATTATTTTCGAACTGTACGAATGTAATGTAGAAGAGCTGGTATGCACAGTTTTGTCCAAGAACAACACATGTGCATGGAGAAAAATATGGGTGGTAGCGGTATGGGTGATAAACCATGCAAAACGGCAAGTTTTTGGGTGTTCGGTGCAGCGAAAAGGCTTCTCCTTCCATCCAGACTAGCATGTAGGGCTTTTTGGTGCAGAAATAGAGTCATGTAACATTGTTCTGCACGTCATTGTCGCGGTATCTGTCCGTGGGTGAGCTCACGATAGGGTGGTAGACGCTAGAAGAGTGCACGCCAACCACTAAATCATCCGAAACTCAATTCTGCAAGCCGTTTTCGGCCTCCGAAATTATTCCAAAACAGACAAAGTTTTTGACATAAGGATACGAATTTTCGCTACGGTCGTTTTGGCAGGTCATGGAGCCCAAACGGAGTTCGTATGGCCAGGGTACGGTCGTTCTACGGATACACCTCAAATTGATTTCAGCTACGAGGGATATCGTGAATCCGGCTTCCAGGGTAACTTGCTCGCGCCCACGAGCCATTTTGCGCCACTCGAAATGGCCTATTATTTTCGAACTGGACGAATGTAATGTAGAAGTGCTGGTATGCACAGTTTTGTCCAAGAACAACACATGTGCATGGACAAAAATATGGGTGGTAGCGGTATGGGTGATAAACCATGCAAAACGGCAAGTTTTTGGGTGATCGGTGCACCGAAAAGGCTTCTCCTTCCATCCAGACTAGCATGTAGGGCTTGTTGGTGCAGAAATAGAGTCATGTAACATTGTTCTGCACGTCATTGTCGCGGTATCTGTCCGTGGGTGAGCTCACGATAGGGTGGTAGACGCTAGAAGAGTGCACGCCAACCACTAAATCATCTGAATCTCAATTCTGCAAGCCGTTTTCGGCCTCCGAAATTATTCCAAAACAAACAAAGTTTGTGACAGAAGGATACGAATTTTCGCTGCGGTCGTTTTGGCAGGTCATGGAGCACAAACGGAGTTCGTATGGCCAGGGTACGGTCGTTCTACGGATACACCTCAAATGGATTTCAGCAACGAGGGATAACGTGAATCCGGCTTCCAGGGTAACTTGCTCGCGCCCACGAGCCATTTTGCGCCACTCGAAATGGCCTATTATTTTCGAACAGTACGAATGCAATGTAGAAGAGCTGGTATGCACAGTTTTGTCCAAGAACAACACATGTGCATGGACAAAAATGTGGGTGGTAGCGGTATGGGTGATAAGCCATGCAAAACGGCAAGTTTTTGGGTGTTCGGTGCAACGAAGAGGCTTCTCCTTCCATCCAGACTAGCATGTAGGGCTTGTTGGTGCAGAAATAGAGTCATGTAACATTGTTCTACACGTCATTGTCGCAGTATCTGTCCGTGGGTGAGCTCACGGTAGGGTGGTAGACGCTAGAAGAGTGCACGCCAACCACTAAATCATCCGAAACTCAATTCTCCACGCCGTTTTCGGCCTCCGAAATTATTCCGAAAGAGACGAAGTTTGTGACAGAAGGATACGAATTTTCGCTGCGGTCGTTTTGGCAGGTCATGGAGCCCAAACGGAGTTCGTATGGCCAGGGTACGGTCGTTCTACGGATACACCTCAAATTGATTTCAGCTACGAGGGATATATTGAATCCGGCTTCCAGTGTAACTTGCTCGCGCCCACGAGCCATTTTGCGCCACTCGAAATGGCCTATTATTTTTGAACTATACGAATGTAATTTAGAAGAGCTGGTATGCACAGTTTTGTCCAAGAACAACACATGTGCATGGACAAAAATATGGGTGGTAGCGGTATGGGTGATAAACCATGCAAAACGGCAAGTTTTTGGGTGTTCAGTGCACCGAAAAGGCTTCTCCTTCCATCCAGACTAGCATGTAGGGCTTGTTGGTGCAGAAATAGAGTCATGTAACATTGTTCTGCACGTCATTGTCGCGGTATCTGTCCGTGGGTGAGCTCACGATAGGGTGGTAGACGCTAGAAGAGTGCACGCCAACCACTAAATCATCTGAATCTCAATTCTGCAAGCCGTTTTCGGCCTCCGAAATTATTCCAAAACAGACAAAGTTTGTGACAGAAGGATACGAATTTTCGCTGCGGTCGTTTTGGCAGGTCATGGAGCACAAACGGAGTTCGTATGGCCAGGGTACGGTCGTTCTACGGATACACCTCAAATGGATTTCAGCAACGAGGGATAACGTGAATCCGGCTTCCAGGGTAACTTGCTCGCGCCCACGAGCCATTTTGCGCCACTCGAAATGGCCTATTATTTTCGAACAGTACGAACGCAATGTAGAAGAGCTGGTATGCACAGTTTTGTCCAAGAACAACACATGTGCATGGACAAAAATGTGGGTGGTAGCGGTATGGGTGATAAGCCATGCAAAACGGCAAGTTTTTGGGTGTTCGGTGCAACGAAGAGGCTTCTCCTTCCATCCAGACTAGCATGTAGGGCTTGTTGGTGCAGAAATAGAGTCATGTAACATTGTTCTGCACGTCATTGTCGCAGTATCTGTCCGTGGGTGAGCTCACGGTAGTGTGGTAGACGCTAGAAGAGTGCACGCCAACCACTAAATCATCTGAAACTCAATTCTGCACGCCGTTTTCGGCCTCCGAAATTATTCCGAAAGAGACGAAGTTTGTGACAGAAGGATACGAATTTTCGCTGCGGTCGTTTTGGCAGGTCATGGAGCCCAAACGGAGTTCGTATGGCCAGGGTACGGTCGTTCTACGGATACACCTCAAATTGATTTCAGCTACGAGGGATATATTGAATCCGGCTTCCAGTGTAACTTGCTCGCGCCCACGAGCCATTTTGCGCCACTAGAAATGGCCTATTATTTTCGAACTATACGAATGTAATATAGAAGAGCTGGTATGCACTGTTTTGTCCAAGAACAACACATGTGCATGGACAAAAATATGGGTGGTAGCGGTATGGGTGATAAACCATGCAAAACGGCAAGTTTTTGGGTGTTCGGTGCACCGAAAAGGCTTCTCCTTCCATCCAGACTAGCATGTAGGGCTTTTTGGTGCAGAAATAGAGTCATGTAACATTGTTCTGCACGTCATTGTCACAGTATCTGTCCGTGCGTGAGCTCACGATAGGGTGGTAGACGCTAGAAGAGTGCACGCCAACCACTAAATCATCCGAAACTCAATTCTGCAAGCCGTTTTCGGCCTCCGAAATTATTCCGAAACAGACAAAGTTTGTGACAGAAGGATACGAATTTTCGCTGCGGTCGTTTTGGCAGGTCATGGAGCCCAAACGGAGTTCGTATGGCCAGGGTAAGGTCGTTCTACAGATACACCTCAAATTGATTTCAGCTACGAGGGATATCGTGAATCCGGCTTCCAGGGTAACTTGCTCGCGCCCACGAGCCATTTTGCGCCACTCGAAATGGCCTATTATTTTCGAACTGTACGAATGTAATGTAGAAGAGCTGGTATGCACAGTTTTGTCCAAGAACAACACATGTGCATGGACAAAAATATGGGTGGTAGCGGTATGGGTGATAAACCATGCAAAACGGCAAGTTTTTGGGTGTTCGGTGCACCGAAAAGGCTTCTCCTTCCATCCAGACTAGCATGTAGGGCTTTTTGGTGCAGAAATAGAGTCATGTAACATTGTTCTGCACGTCATTGTCGCGGTATCTGTCCGTGGGTGAGCTCACGATAGGGTGGTAGACGCTAGAAGAGTGCACGCCAACCACTAAATCATCCGAAACTCAATTCTGCAAGCCGTTTTCGGCCTCCGAATTTATTCCGAAGCAGACAAAGTTTGTGACAGAAGGATACGAATTTTCGCTGCGGTCGTTTTGGCAGGTCATGGAGCCCAAACGGAGTTCGTATGGCCATGGTACGGTCGTTCTACGGATACACCTCAAATGGATTTCAGCTACGAGGGATATCGTGAATCCGGCTTCCAGGGTAACTTGCTCGCGCGCACGAGCCATTTTGCGCCACTCGAAATAGCCTATTATTTTCGAACAGTACGAATGTAATGTAGAAGAGCTCGTATGCACAGTTTTGTCCAAGAACAACACATGTGCATGGACAAAAATGTGGGTGGTAGCGGTATGGGTGATAAACCATGCAAAACGGCAAGTTTTTGGGTGTTCGGTGCACCGAAGAAGCTTCTCCTTCCATCCAGACTAGCATGTAGGGCTTGTTGGTGCAGAAATAGAGTCATGTAACATTGTTCTGCACGTCATTGTCGCAGTATCTGTCCGTGGGTGAGCTCACGGTAGGGTGGTAGACGCTAGAAGAGTGCACGCCAACCACTAAATCATCCGAAACTCAATTCTGCACGCCGTTTTCAGCCTCCGAAATTATTCCGAAAGAGACGAAGTTTGTGACAGAAGGATACGAATTTTCGCTGCGGTCGTTTTGGCAGGTCATGGAGCCCAAACGGAGTTCGTATGGCCAGGGTACGGTCGTTCTACGGATACACCTCAAATTGATTTCAGCTACGAGCACTAGTAGAAAACAGGGCATTGGTCCAGCCCATTAGCCCCGGTTCAATCTAGAACCGGGACCAATGGGGGTACTGGACCAGGTTCGTTAACCCAGGGGGCCGACCGGGCCACGTGGGCCATTGGTCCCGGTTCGTCTGGACCTATTGGTCCCGGTTGGAGCTAAAAACCGGGACCAATGGCTCTTGCTCCTGGCCCACCACTATTGGTCCCGGTTGGTGATATGAACCGGGACCAAAGGCACCCCTTTAGTCCCGGTTTGTAGCACCAACCGGGACCAGTGAGTTGCCTATATAAACCCCCTCACTCAAGAGCAGAGCTCACTGCTCTGTTTTTTTTCTGGCCGAGGGGGAGAGGGGTTAGTGGTGCTCTAGCTCACCTCCTATGCACACAACGTGTTCGGTGGAATGCCCGAGCCACACTAGTTAAGCTTTTCTCCTCTCGAAGCTCTATTTTCTCCGAGATTTGTCTAGGTTTAGCGGTCCGTCACGTCCCGTCCCCGTCTTCGCCGCCGTCGATCGCCCCCGCCGATCTCGTCACCGGCACCACCGTGGTGAGCCTCTTGTTATATCCATGCTTTTCTTACTTTTATTATTGCTTTAGATAGATATTTGTCTAATTTTCTTACGTTTATTATTGCTTGTTATTATATAGTGCGATGGTTTTGATATCCGCCCACGTGGGCCCTCGTCCGGTCTACGATTCGGATGTGGTATATTATCTTTAATTTATAACTATTTGTTTTAGTGCTTATGATAGTTATGCCGACCAACCTGACATGCATAGATGTTTTATTATGTCTAGGAGGTAGTTGAACCGGAAATTCCAACCGACCCTCTTGTGGAGAGGTTAAATTTAGTTGAAGAGGAAAACATTTCGTTAAAGAAAAAATTGGAAAAAATGGAGGAGGAGAAGATGGAATTGGAGTTGCATGTTGCGGAAGTTATCGATGATCACAAGATCAAGATGGAACCTATTGTCGAGAGGTTAAATTTAGTTGAAGAAGAAAACAAATTCTTGAAGGAAAAAATAAAAAAAATTGTGGACGAGAAGATGATATTGGAGTTGCATGTTGCGGATGTCGTCGATGATCACAAGATCAAGATGTATGCAATGCGGTTGAAGATTAAAAAGATTGGAAAATATGCCATTAATACCGAGGCTTGGTATCATTATGCCGTTGGATCAATTGTTACCTTGGTTGCGATTATGATAGCATTTGTTTTCGCGTTGAAATGTTTTACATAGTTTCGATGTGTATGGAGAGCTATATATGTTGTTAGATGAGAACTATATATGTATGTACTTTGGTTTTAATGTGATGATGAACTTTTATCCATTTGGTCACTTAATTATCTATTTATGATGTTCTGTAATGGTTTTTGACACACTTAATTATATATAAATGCACGCAGATGAACCGCCAATGGATGTACGGTGACAGACACACCTCCGAGTACATTAAGGGCGTGCGTGAGTTTCTAAATGTGGCAGAGGCAAACAAGCAGAATGGTTTTATGTGTTGTCCATGCACTCAATGTGTGAATACGATGTCTTACTCTAACCGAAAAATCCTTCACTCCCACCTGCTTTACAAGGGGTTCATGCCACACTATAATGTTTGGACGAGGCACGGTGAAATAGGGGTTATGATGGAAGACGGCGAAGAAGAAGAGTACGATGACAACTATGTGCCCCCTGAATACGGTGATGCTGCAATGGGGGGAGCTGGTGAAGATCAAGAGGAACCAGACGATGTGCCCAATGATGCTGCAACGGGTGAAGCTGCTGAAGATCAAGAGGAACCAAATGATGATCTTCGCCGGGTCATTGTCGATGCAAGGACACAATGCGAAAGTCAAAAGGAGAAGCTGAAGTTCGATCGCATGTTAGAGGATCACAAAAAAGGGTTGTACCCCAATTGCGAAGATGGCAACACAAAGCTCGGTACCGTACTGGAATTGCTGCAGTGGAAGGCAGAGAATGCTGTGGCTGACAAAGGATTTGAGAAGCTACTGAAAATATTGAAGAAGAAGCTTCCGAAGGATAACGAATTGCCCGACGGTACATACGCAGCAAAGAAGGTCGTATGCCCTCTAGGATTGGAGGTGCAGAAGATACATGCATGCCCTAATGACTGCATCCTCTACCGCGGTGCATACAACGATCTGAACGCATGCCCGGTATGCGGTGCATTGCGGTATAAGATCAGACGAGATGACCCTGGTGATGTTGATGGCGAGCCCGCCAGGAAGAGGGTTCCTGCGAAGGTGATGTGGTATGCTCCTATAATACCACAGTTGAAACGTTTGTTTAGAAACAGAGAGCATGCCAAGTTGATGCGATGGCACAGTGAGGACCGTAAGAAAGACGGGAAGTTGAGAGCACCCGCTGACGGGTCGCAATGGAGAAAAATCGAGAGAAAGTACTGGGAGGAGTTTGCAAAGGACGCAAGGAACGTATGGTTTGCTCTAAGCGCAGATGGCATTAATCCTTTCGGGGAGCAGAGCAGCAATCACAGCACCTGGCCCGTGACTCTATGTATGTATAACCTTCCTCCTTGGATGTGCATGAAGCGGAAGTTCATTATGATGCCAGTTATCATCCAAGGCCCTAAGCAACCCGGCAACGACATTGATGTGTACCTAAGGCCATTAGTTGAAGAACTTTTACAGCTGTGGAATGGAAACGGTGTACGTGCGTGGGATGAGCACAAACAGGAGGAATTTGACCTAAAGGCGTTGCTGTTCGTGACCATCAACGATTGGCCCGCTCTCAGTAACCTTTCAGGACAGACAAACAAAGGATACCACGCATGCACGCACTGTTTAGATGACACTGAAAGTATATACCTGGACAAGTGCAGGAAGAATGTGTACCTGGGCCATCGTCGATTTCTTCCGACCAACCATCAATGTCGAAAGAAAGGCAAGCATTTCAAAGGCGAGGCAGATCACCGGAAGAAGCCCGCCATGCGTACCGGTGATCACGTACTTGCTATGGTCAATGATTTACACGTAATCTTCGGAAAGGGCCCCGGCGCACTAGCTGTTCCGAATGACGATGAGGGACACGCACCCATGTGGAAGAAGAAATCTATATTTTGGGACCTACCCTACTGGAAAGACCTAGAGGTCCGCTCTTCAATCGACGTGATGCACGTGACGAAGAACCTTTGCGTGAACCTGCTAGGCTTCTTCGGCGTGTATGGAAAGACAAAAGATACAGCTGAGGCACGGGAGGACCTGCAACGTTTGCACGAAAAAGACGGCATCCCTCCGAAGCAGTATGAAGGTCCTGCCAGCTATGCTCTTACGAAAGAAGAGAAAGAAATCTTCTTTGAATGCCTTCTCAGTATGAAGGTCCCGACTGGCTTCTCGTCGAATATAAAGGGAATAATAAATATGGCAGAGAAAAAGTTCCAGAACCTAAAGTCTCATGACTGCCATGTGATTATGACGCAACTGCTTCCGGTTGCATTGAGGGGGCTTCTACCGGAAAACGTCCGATTAGCCATTGTGAAACTATGTGCATTCCTCAATGCAATCTCTCAGAAGGTGATCGATCCAGAAATCGTACCAAGGCTAAGGAGTGATGTGACGCAATGTCTTGTCAGTTTCGAGCTTGTGTTCCCACCATCCTTCTTCAATATGGGTTGTGGATCGCCGAGCAGTCGGGGGTCGAGGGGTCGAGAGAGGTTGCCTAGCTAGTGTCAAAGTATTGAAGAATTCCATGACTTCATCATTAGCCAGAAGTAACCGGGGCATTTTGGTACAAAGTTATGCAAAGATATTTTGAAACGGAGTTCCTGATAGAATAATCCGTCTTTTGTTACGAATTATCCTATCGGGGACTCCGTTCCAAAATAACTTTGGAGAGCTTCGTACCATCATGCTACTGTTACTTTCGCCTAATGATGAAGTATTGGTTTTGTTGAATCCTTTGACACTATAGCTAGACAAAATGTGACATGAGGGGGTCTAGGGTTTGTGGATCGCCGAGCAGTCGGGGGTCGAGGGGTCGAGAGAGGTTGCCTAGCTAGTGTCAAAGTATTGAAAAATTCCATGACTTCATCATTTGCCAGAAGTAACCGGGGCATGTTGGTACGAAGTTATGCAAAGATGTTCTGGAACGGAGTCCCTGATAGGATAATCCGTCTTTTGTTACGGATTATCTTATCTGGGACTTCGTTCCAAAACAACTTTGGAGAGCTTCGTACCATCATGCTACTGTTACTTTCGCCTAATGATGAAGTATTGGTTTTGTTGAATCCTTTGACACTATAGCTAGACAAAATGTGACATGAGTGGTCTAGGGTTTGTGGATCGCCGAGCAGTCGAGGGTTGAAGCTAGTTCTACGTTTGCCATTAATATATCCATCTGTCATGTTTGAATAATAATTGGCATGTTGTAAATATTTGTAGAAACAATGGACGACAACACCCGAGACCTAGCACAAGAAGCGATGTTGATGGACATAATCGCAGACGGACAAAATGCCGTCAGGTCGTTTCTCAACGACACCGATGAGCAGGTCGAACAAGAGCTGCGGCTGGAAGATCTAGGCTATGATATTGATGAATTCGGTGACCCAATGCACATGGAAGAAGTAGACCGTGAGGACGGCTCCGGTGACCCAATGCCGGTGCAAGAAGGAGACCGTGATGCTGGCTCCGGTGACCGAACCGAGTCCGGCCAGGAGGTATATATGTTAGTTAAGCATGTGCTGACTAGTTAATTGATTCATTCATTAACTCTCGTCTTTATTCCTTTTCTAGCCCTCCGGATCGAGCAAATCTTCGGTAAAGAGACGAGGAGCGAAGAAAAAGTTGAGGCCGGATGAAAAGTTTGAGATCTTAGAAATCTCGCGCTCCGGCGAGCCGACTGCACCCATCCGCACAAAGAACGCATTTGTTAATCAGTGCGGGGTTCTGGTTAGGGACAAGATCCCGATCAGCATCCATCAATGGTTAAAGCCGGCTTCAAACGACGCTCAGGTGACTTATGTCACTGATATGCAGAAAGAAGATCTTTGGACTGAGCTGAAGACAAACTTCGTCCTACCGCGAGAGGTTGATCCGGCGAAGCCAGTTATAGAGGACTTAATCAAGTCTGCTGCACTTCAGAAGATGGCAGACCAATTCAGGGCATGGAAGAAAAAACTGAATACGTTTGTCAGAGAGAAAACGACTCCAGAATTCGTGGGCATATATAAGAAGATCAAAGATGACTGGCCCGCATTTGTGGCCCATAAGAAGTCAGAAAAGAGTCAGAAGATGTCGGAGACAAACCGGATAAATGCTGCAAAGAAGATGCATCACCATCGCACGGGGTCGGGCGGCTACCTCGTAGCCCGGCCTAAGTGGGCCAGGGCTGAGAATGATCTGCTTCAGAAAGGGATCGAACCAGAGACAATGCACTGGCCAGAACGTTGCCGGACTTGGTTCTTCGGGGCTGGCGGATCCTTGGACCCTGTAACAGGGTGGTGCATTTGGACGGACAAGCAATTGGAAACACCACTCAGGAAGATGCGGCAGTATATCAAAGCAGCGCATGCAGGGACGTTCATCCCCGACAGAGAGAACGACGAGCTGACAATGGCCCTCGGGAATCCTGAGCACCCTGGACGGACACGAGGCACGCCAGGCTCCCTTCCGTGGCGTGCTGGGTTTCCGGACGCAGGAGGCTACAAATGCCACGACAGGAGGAAGAAGATGGAGATGACCGAAATCCAGGCGCTGTGGGCCAGAATACAAGCGATAGAGGAACGGGAAGCAGATCGGGAAAGAATTGCCGAAGCTTCCCCCGAAGCTACCCCGCCATCTCAGCGGAGAAGCAGCGTGGCTTCCACCGAGCTGCTTCAGCCAGAGCTTGCCTTGACGGCTACTGCCAGGAATCCTGTGGATGCTATCACGCAGGCACAAAATTGCCACCTTATGGCACAGTGGATGAATCTGAAGGTCAAGGCGGCTGCTGGCTCTGTTTATCCTTCTGGACCAGACGACACTTTTCACTGCCGGCCGATTCCAGAAGGATATGCTAGGGTGATGGTCGACGAAATAACGGAGGGATTTGAGGAGCTCCAGCTTGACCACCCTACCGGTGAAGGGGAGACTCGGCTGGGTTCTTCACTGAAGACTCCATGCCTATGGCGGAAGGACCTAATCAACATTCTGAACTGGACGCCTCCGCCTCCTCCTCCTCCTCCGACGAGTCAGGGCACTCCGCCTCCTCCACCGCCTCCTCCTCCGGCGAGTGACCATCAGGGCACTCCGGCTCCTTCTCCGGCGCGTGGCGGCACACCGCCTCCTTCGCCGCCGGCGCGTGGCGGCACTCCGCCTCCTTCGCCGCCGGCGCGCCCGAGCAGACAGCCAGCTCCTCCTTCGCCTAATCAGCAAGGGCGGAAGAGACATGGTCGCTAATGATCCGAGGATGGTGCCCGGTTATACCAATCTTGCAGATTACGCGTCCGACGATGTCCACTATGATTTCATGGAAGTGCAGATGCAAAGATACGAGTACGGGAAGCCTCTCGTCAAAAATGAAAGATCTCTATCAACGAATATGCGAAGATTGCATGATTGGTACTTGAAAATCTGCAGAGAGTCTGGGGGGAGGAATAACTTGTATTTGACAGTTAAACCGGAGCATGACCTCGTTGGAATTGACCTGTTGCCTGTTCCATTTGAGGAGTTCTATCAATTTTTCAATCAATTGGCCCTCGATAAAACAACGATCACCTGCTACTGTCTGTAAGTAGTACTACTTCTGTCATTAAGTCTCTCTATATAGCTGATCTTCATTGCATGTATTTATAATTATCCTCACTATATTATGCAGATTGAAGATCGTCGAATTGAAGAAAAGACAAGTAGGTGATATTGGGTTTATTAACACATACCTCATAGATGCAACCGAAGTTAAATTGCGTCCCGGCGATACCGAGACCAACTTGCTACGATCGTTGGTGGTAAATGAAAACAAAGATATAATACTCTTTCCTTACAACTTCAAGTGAGTGTTAATGTCTTCTGCATATTTGGTTTCCCTTATATATATCAGTCAAGTTTATAGTGATGTAATGATCTCATGCATTCGTGCGCAGCTTCCACTATATTCTCTTAGAGATTAAGCTTGAGAAGGGAATAGTAACTGTCTTCGACTCTAAACGTAAAGATCCCGAGGAGTATGCGGACATGACTCAAATACTAGCCAGGTAAGTTAAATCGATCAATATTATCCACCATGCATATATATCAGCAACTTCATTTCTGATATCAACTAATTGTTTCCTTTGTCTGGCAGGGCTTGGAAAACATTCATCAAAAAAGCTCCGGGACTGCCGAAGAAGCTACAATTTAGATACCCGAAAGTAAGTACAATATAGTAGCATGTTCCGCGCGCGCATCTTCTATATCTTGATTCAAGCGCTAGCTAGTTTCATCAATACCAATTTGGCATTCTTGCTTATCAGTTTGATTGAGCTCTATTTCTTGTAAAGTGGTTGTGGCAGGAACCCGGGAATGATTATTGTGGATACTACATTTGCGAGTCCATCCGCCACACGACCTGTGAGCGGGGCTACACTGATGAACAATTTAAAGTGCGTAAGCAATCAATAATATTCACAAATTTATAGCATCATTTCATGTATTGACCCCCTACTTCAAATTAGATGTTTCGGATGCGGGATGAACTCCTAACACCAGATCGTCTGCGAGCAATTCAAGAGGAATTGGCGGCATTCTTCCTTGAACACGTGATCGCTGAAGACGGAGAATACTATGTGGACCTTGCATCCATGTGTTAGGAGATTATTTTTGTAAGAGATAATTATTGTATATATGTGCCCGGTAGTGTCGGATAGATATACGAGAACTTGTTGTTCGACCAATCTCTCGGAGAAAGAGAGGTGGTCGATATTATTACTTCTCTCTGTATGCATATATATATATGTTGATTATATATACGAGATCTTCTGTTCCTTCGTTTGCTTAGTAGCTAGCAGCTAGCTAGCTAGCTAGCGTGACTACTCTAGTTCATATATATACGTATGTGTAGTATGTAGCGTCGACCAAAAGCACGGACATAAGAGAGAACACTTCTCTCTATTAATTAGCTAGCTAACACAATATATCAAGCACCTAAATTAACCCCCAAAACCTAAACCCCCCCTCCCCTTTCAAAAAAAAAACAAAAACCACAGCCACAGAAATGCTGACGCGTGGGAGCCTTTTGGTCCCGGTTGGTACCACCAACCGGGACTAAAGCCCCTCCTGCCTGGACTCCGTGCACAGGCCACGTGGACACCCTTTTGCCCCGGTTCTGGATTGAACCGGGACTAAAGGGTCAGAGCATTAGTACCGACCCTGTTGCCCCGGTTCCAGAACCGGGGCTAAAGGCCCAAATGAACCGGGTCTGATCCCCCTTTATCTACTAGTGATAGCATTACTCTTATTTAAGAGGTTAACCCCCGCCTCTACATCATTATGGTGTATACAATCATTTTTATTTAATAGTAGTAAACAGAGTACATAGCAAAGGCAACCACGCCCGAGCCATTAAAGATACGAAACACCAATGACTAAGTCAATTTCTTTCACAACAACACCTTCAAGAAGGGATAAACGTCATTGCACCATCATCGTCACGTCTAGTCAGGAACAACCTGGACAAGATTTTCATCCTGATTGTTGAGACCAGTCAACAAAGAGCGGTACAACAACACGTAGACAACACCTTCAACAAAGGTAATGATAGGGCAAAAGTTTTCACCCAGAAATGAAGTGATGCCCAATAAGCATATTGAGCACGCCTTGTTCCATAGTAGCATCCACCGGTACTACAAACCATGTCGAAAAAGCACTAGCAAATTTGTGACACGATTCGCCATCTTATACCATCGCCATGGAAATTAGAGGCACGTCGGTGTGAAACTGGCCGCTGCCACTCCACACGGTTGAGAGTCACTACGTAGCATCCACCATATCGCCGAAGCCGCTGCCCAGTGCTAGGTGCTTGATGCTGGCGCCTCACGCGACTCGGCGACCGCTGTTGTCATGCTAACAAAAATGCCAATGCACTTGCAGATGGTCGCCTCCCCTCCTCCGCTGCGATGACCAACGGAGGTTGCTGACACTGCCAAATCCAGCAATCACATGGTCTGACCATCATCACCCGCGCAGCTGTGAAGAACTGTAGCCGTCTCCGCCACCGCTTGCAGGGTTTGACACATCTCTGATATTCTATATATGTCATCTGAAGCACCGCCTCCGGGATGTCCAATGTTCTCGGGTGTCTGCCAAAGGACACGCCGCAAAGGGTTGAGGACATGAGGGGCACCATGAGGATGTGCGACCACTGGAACGCAAGGATGGAGGCCACCACAACATGCCACGTGGAGCCCTTGCCTCCATGCATTGGCCGCCTACCAGATCGAGAAGGGTTGAGGCTGCCCGTAATGGTAGTATCATAGGTAGTATCATGCATGCCAACTAAGCCATTTTGATGAGGTGGCATGGAATTAAATGAGGAAAGAGAAGCTTGAGTATCATATCATGATATCGTATCATATTAAATGATATGCTACTTTGTGTCATGTATGTTAATAAATATAGTCCTTTATGATACCCACTTATGATACTATGCATTACGAGCGTAGTATCATATACTAGTATCATACTCCCGATTACAACCAGCCTGAGCGATGCGGCCGCGTGATCGAGCTCGGCCTTCTCTCCTGTTGTTAGCCATTGGGGCGTGCTGAGAGGGGCACCATGAGGATGTTCGTCCGTTGGAACGCAAGGATGGAGGCCACCTCGCCTTGGTGCCGCGTACGTACATGATGGCCATCGATAGCTTACCGGAGGCGATTATGGAGCAGTGGCAGAGCGAGAATGCCACGCTGGGTGCCCAAATGGTTGGGATTGAGAAAAGGGCCGGTCCTCAGATTTCGAGAAAGGGGGTATATTAATATCGCAAAGATACCAATTAAATCACCTCCGTATCAACAAGATGTCCAAAAACATCAATGATACAAACAGTCAAATAAATAAATAAAAAAAGATAGAAAAAAAAGTCCCGCCAGGATGAACAATCACTAACGACAGTAGCACTTTAACCACCACCGAAGAACACCCGGATTACAAAAGAGGCTCTCCAAAGCAACGCCTCCAAGAAGAAAACAATGCACAAGCGTTGTCGTTGACTGATCAAAGATCTTGAGTTTTCACCCTGGAGAAAGTCCGAGTTCACCCAAAAACAATGCCTTTAATGAGATCAGGGCCGGGCCCATAGTTGTACGGATTGTGCAGCCCGCACATGGCCCATAAATTTGAGGGGCCCCAAATGTTTTATATGCGCATGTATATATATTTCCTTGGTTAGGGGTTGGGCTACGCAAGGAACTGGCCCGCTGCCCGCGTGAGTCAGGCTCGGGCCTCGAGCATCCCTCCACTCAAATAAAAAAGGCCTCGAGTGTGCCATGCCGGTGCGATGCCTCGATGGCTCGATGCCAGCCGGCAGGTTATCGCGTTCTGCTGATCTGCTCGATCGGAAACCGAACAGTCTCACCTAAAAAAAAGGAAATTGAAGGGCGATTATGTCCTGCTCGATCAATCGCATCCAGAGTTCCAGGCTCCACAGGCGGGCGACACAACGCATACTCCGGGGCTCCTGCCATCGAGACTTCCAGATCCACTGATCCGGCAACGCCGCGAGGGACGACACGGCGACAGGTATAGGCCGAGGCAGGTACCATAAAGTGAAGTCCTTATCAGTTCGCAGCTTCACATCCAGCAATTATCCCTCTCGTGGAGAGGAATACCGTTGGCTTGTACTCCCAATTCTACTCCTATTCTCCTGATTTCTATTTCATAATTAACTATTTCGAAGGGATCATTAAAGATATAGCAGTTGAGAGCGAAGTGTTGGAGATGATTTATTATGAGTATCATTGAAGATTTCATTCCAAAGAATACTACAAGAATGAGGTTGTTCAAATAAATATTATGCAACCGGGAGTTGAATAGGTGCGAGTATTTATATATCGAATTGCTATGTAAGACAGTATATCACATACATTATAATTGCACGACTGTTCATTTTTTGTGGTGAGATAGGGCCCCATTTTTAAATTTCGCATAGGGCCCCGGATTTTGCCAGCCCGACCCTGAATGAGATCATTGCCATGTACAAACAATAAAGGCCAGACCTTGCATTTTCACCCTCAGAATCGAGATTTGTTACTTGAGGAGCACCACCAAAATTGTCGTCCTCCTGTGCTGCCGCCCCCCCGCTTGCCAAGGCCGCTGCTGCAAGTCACAAAACACCTAGCTCACAGTCTTCATTGCATCCAATAAACCTTTCCGCCAATGCTTTAAGACCTCCAATTGCAGCCGCCATGACTTTCTCCACCTTTGACAATGCTTTGGAATCTTGACTTAGACATGTCCCATTACTCCGATAAGAAAGCGAAGCCTCGCGCCACGCCCACTTGAAGCCGTGCCAGTTGATAATATGAGCACGCGCGACCGAACCTTTCCGACCTAGATATTTTGGGGTGACGCACACTAATCCGTATAGATCTCTGACGGAAAAACCGAAACTAGTCAACAGCCAGATCGAAGAGGTCGAAGTCCGTCAGAAAGACAATTTGGTGGATGAAGAACGCTAGGGCCAAACCACCACATCACTAAGTGCCTCCACGCCCTGGTCAGTGCACGAGCACAAAAGCAGGAGCCGCCAGCGAGCAGCCGCCTCAAGCCATGGCCCATTTGCGCTCACATGCCCCGTCCTCCCCACACCGTTGTGTCAACTGCAAACTAGGACCAACAAAGCCACCAATCATGGCCAGATCCGAGTCAATTGAGCCTGCATGTAGACGGGCAACACCGGCCGGCAGAGGACCCCGACCACGGAACACAGCTAACCACAACGGTGCCACGAGCCATGACCGTGCACAAGAGCAGCATGCCCGTCTAGCCCAGATCGGGTCTGCACGAACCCCACCACCCCGCCACGACCAACCACCAGCATGTCGCCGCCGCATCCCGACAGCACCTCCACCCCGCAGCCGACACGAAGCATGAACGCCGGCCGCCATCCGCCGCCACGAGCTCCCCAACCCGTGAACGTTCGCAGCCAACGAGAAGGGCATGCCCCACCGTCGCCGAATCCGTGCGGGCTTCGCCTGGCGGATCTCACCGGCGACGGCGAGGGGAAGAGGATGGGGATGGGGCCGGTCGAGGGGGTCGTAGCTGCCGCCCGTGTCGCCCCGGGGAGGGAGCGACGGAGGGCCGGTCGAGGGTCGAGGGGGTCATAGCCCTAAATCCATATGAACATACGAGTATTCATATTAATATATTTTTGCAAACAAATATACTGTGGTCATGAATACGCATCGAATTATTGAGCAAATGGTAGTTTGGCACTGTGAAGGAGCCATGGCTGCACAGTTGCATGTGCTGCCCTCCTCTCCCCGCCATGATAGCTGGGCTGGTTTCTCCGTATCGTTTCATTCACTCTGCTTTCAGGGCATGCTAACACGAAGTATCCTATGGTATTATAACCATCCAGATCATCACAGATACACAATGAATATTCAACCAACATGTTACACTGGTCTGAATGATGGCCTTGGATCGCTCCCTTATACATATACCCCGCCCCATCTTCACCAAAGTAGATAGCAAGCCCCGTTGCTTCATTCATACAGGCAATGACCACACATGAATAAAGGGGAAGTTGAGAGAAATAACCTATGCAAACGGGACTTGGACTCATCAGAACATTAGCAGCAATGATTATTTAGCCATTCCATCTTGTAAGTTCTCCATAGGTCGCATGACCCAAGTGTCTAAGAGTTAATGGACTGTCAATGACGAGAGAGGCCCCGACCCAATTCTCTGTTATATGGCCTCGTCCAGCTGCATTCTCTGGGTTCACGGTCGTGTTTCGTAGCTCCTCGACTGCGACCATGTATCTCTCTGAATTATTGTGCCCAAGCATCAGCAGCTCCTACTTGATTTGGGATCTTGATAATTGGGTGGACACCGACCGAGGTACTGAAGACTGTGCGAACCTTCTAGTGCTAATGGGATAGCTAGAATTAAAGTAGATGCCTCAACCTGCGGTCTTCTGCTGCATCCGTGAGCATGCCTGGCCCTGTTCGGTTACTCTTCATAGACGTTTTGAGTTCAACAACTTAAAATCAACAACTTTGAATCGATTCGTACCGACAGATGTTTTGAGATAGTTTCCAAGTGAAAAAACATGTTCCTTCTCGACCAGTTAGAATTTATATTTCGAGTATACGACATTGTGTTAGGAATCCAAGCCCGAAACCGACCTTTATAACTATCGAGTTATGGAGTAGCGTTTGGTCAGTCCAAAGCATGATGGTCACCATCCCGAGTCCATGCGCCGAGCACGGTTCTAGGACATAGAACACATGTCGCGCTAGAGACTGATAGATAACCACATTCTGAGCATTGGTTGCACGAAGTACCTATTTGAAAATAGGTGGCCATTTACACAGGAGGCAACGGCCATTCCATTTAGCTGTTTCTACTAATCCGGTTCTACAAATATTCTAGTTCAGCAGGTCTTTTTCTGATGGGAAACTCTTCTAATCAGCCGGTGGATCGCATCGTTTCATCCGCCACTTCCCACGCATGATGCGTGTCACCCATGGGACCGCCCACAGTTCCTCATATTTTACCAATGTTTTTTCATTCTTCACCACCTAAGAGCATCTTCAGCCGTTCGCCCCTCAGGACGTCGAAAAAACGCATCCTAGGGGCGAGCCGGCGAGAATTTAGGCATGAGGGCGACTTTGTTCCCAGTCATTGCCCCAGGTCGGCCCCAGGGCTAAACGAAGTCGGCGTTTTTTGACACAAATTCGTCGAATTTCATGCAAACTCGGCGACATTCATTCAAATACGTAAAAAAAAACAAAATAAATAAGAACAAACACGGCCTACCTACGCCGTCCTCGCCGCGCCTCGCCGCCGTCCGGCTTCTACATGCATAGGCGCTTGTAGAAGACGGTGTAGTCGTCGTCGTCCTCGTCCTCGTCCTCGTCGTCCTCGTCCTCGTCCTGCCACCCGCCGTCGTCCTTGCTGCAGCCCTGTCGAGGATCGCCGATGCGGGATGGCCCGGCTTCCTCCTCGTCGTTGTCGAGGTAGAGGACGCCGTCCACCTCACGGACGGGCCGGCGGTGGAGCGCCTTGTGTTCCTCAAGGGCGCGGCGCTGGCGAGCCACCTGCTCGCGGACGTAGTCCTCCCTCGCCCACCTCATGGCCGTCTCGTCGGCGGCGGCCATGGCGAGGTGCTCCGGCTTCATCGGGAGCGGCTCCGCCTCGTTTTTCGGCCGGACGAGGCGCAAGCTACCGCCGCGGCCTTCCTCGGGGATGGTTAGGGTGCCGTTACGGGCGCGGCGCCCTAGTGGGGACTCCCCCGCCGTGTCCTGTGGCTTGGGCTTGACGGCGAAGGCCGCCGGCGAGCCGCCCGAGGAGGAGGAGGTCGTCGCGTCCGACATCCGCCGCGGCATCCACGAGCTGCCATGGCGGCGAGAGAAGGACGGGGTGCGGGGCCGGTGTACTTGGGGCGCGGCGTGTTGCCGGCCTCGATGTAGCCGAGGACGTGCTGGAGGGTGCGGCCGGGCACCCCCCACCACTCGCGCCGCCCTTCGGCATTGTGGCGGCCGCGCGGCACGACGCCGTTGGTGGAGGCGATCAGGTCGTCGCGGCGGCGGTCGAAGTACCGTGTCCAGAAGGAGGTGTTGTCGGGGGAGTAAGCCGGCCGTCGCCTCACCTCCTCCGCCAGCGACGACCTAATGCGGGCGATCTCTACCCGCCGGTCCGCCCCGGTGGGAGCGGGTGGGACCGGCACGCCGCCGGTGCTCAGACGCCATGCGCCCGACACCCTCATGTCTGGGGGAGCCGGGTAGTCGGCCTCGAACAGGAGGCGTGCCTCCCACTCGTGCAGGTGGCGGCGGCCGAAGCCGTTCTACGCCGCCGAGTCGCCTGGGTACCGCGCTGCCATTGCTCGTCGGCGGGGGGGGG
>LR738712.1:766939251-767000923 GCA_902687465.1 Secale cereale
GAGAGAGGGGGGAGGGAGGTGAGGTGCTGCGGTCTGGCGTTCACCAGCGAGGCGGGCAGCTTTTATAGCCGGAGCTCGGGGTGGCGGGAGGCGCATGCCAGGTGACGCGTGGCGGGCGGCCGTGGCGCTGGGCGACCCGACGCTTCACTACGCGGCATCAATGGGCATGCTGACCGGCACGCTGCATCGCGGAAGGCGCGGCATCAATGGAGGTGACGGCGCGGCAGCTTGACAGCTTTGGCATTGATTCCCGCGGGAAACGAGGCGATGTGGACGATGAAGCGGGGCGTCGCTGACAGGGCGGGTCCATCACAGTTCGCGCCAAAAACAGCCCGTCCGGCGCCCCCAGGCGACCGCCAGCGCACCGGGTTCGAGTTGGGTACGCCGGTGTCAATTTCGGCTCAATCCGGCGGAAAACGGGCTCCTGAGGACGCGACTGGGCCATTTTTTCGGCGCCGGCGCCGAGAAAGTGGCCTGGGGGGCTGTTGGGGGCGCGGCTGGAGATGCTCTAAGAGGAAAGGAGCCAGCCACCATACTGCTACGTTCCCGCCGCAAAGGCGCTAGAAGCTGTCAGACTTCATCACCTGTTTAGCGAGGCACGCCGCCCCGAAGCCACGTCCGCCGTCGCCTGTTGTTCCACGACGATGATGTTCTGGAGGAGCACCAGCGTCCATGATTGCCGCCTCCTCAAGCTCAGCCGCAACCGTCGGTGCCCCACAGCAACAGTTCTTGCAACATGATCTTTGTTGCATGAAAATCTACAAATATTTCCGCAATAAAATCTTTGTTGCAAAACTTTCGACAACATCGTCCAGGTTTTTGAAACATGGGGAATGTTACAGCGAAAACATGATGATGCAGCCGTACGAGCGCAGCGATTTTTCTGTTATTTTTTGGAGCCAAGAAATATTAATTGATTAGACTTTGCATAAACAACAATAAATCATCTAATTCAGTTATTTTTCCATCAAAATGGTTGGCGGCGCTACTGCAGGAATTATCCCCGTCTCCAATCTAGTCTGGACAAGGTTGTGGCATTCTCCATCGTGAGCGCGTCGCCGGCAGACATTGCCCCCGGCGCTAGCAACAGCGGGGGACGAAGCTGCAGGAGGACGAAAAGGCTGGACCAGCAGAGAAACAGGGGAAGCAGGGCGGTCTGCGGGCGGATGCAGAGCAGCAGCCGTGCAAAGGGGAAATCACTGTCGCCGCCTGTCGCCACGGCTGCGGTTTGCACCGGAGTTCGATGGGATTGACTGTTACGAGACCATCATGTGCCATTGATCTGTGAATCACGAGCTGCTCCTGGTCCAGCCGCGTGTGACTACTAATTCTCATTCTTTCGTTCCGCCGGGGTAGCAGGTCCTATCGATCGTTTCTGATCGTTTCGCTAGGGGCGGGCCAGGTTGACCCCCGATTGACCAAAAATGCCCAGCCAAACTTCAAAAACTTCAAAGCCGTATACATAAAAAATAGCATAAACAACAAAATAATAGACATTTTTTTATAAAAACAGAGAAAACATAAATTTATAATGCCGCGCTCGTAAAATGCGAAAATTGCCATGCTGCTTCATGAAAGTGCGGCGTTTCGGTGCCGAGGTGCATCTGCACCCTGTGATAAAAAAATTCGTAACAAATTCAAAAAATTCCAAATTTTTTTGGGTGATAGATAATTTGATGCGTGAGGTCCGCTCCAAATTTCATAACATTTGGACATCTCAGCAGCTCTCAGCAATAAAGACAAAATCGGACTAAAACAATATAAGGATTTTCGTAATCATAAATAGCTTCATACCATGGGCACGTGCAATATTAAACTAACATGCTACACTTATATTAGTCACAAAGAAATTCATGCTACACTTATATGAATAATGGCCTCCGGCATGTTTTCTCTCCCCTATATATAAATGATTTTTTATTTTTGTGCCCCTGATTACTTAGCTCTACTCATTCGTCCTCACGCTCTTAATTTTTTCTCAATTTTCGTCACTCCCTTACCCGAAACCCTCAGAACAGGTTACAACGGACATTGTCGTCGCCACCACGCGCCACCTCCCGCCATCGCAGGTAATGCTCCTCCCCCTTCACTACACCTACACCCTCTCGTCGCTCGCCTGCTGCCTGAATCCCAACTCCGCCGCCACCCCCACTCCCCCTTCTGCCCCCCAACTCCGCCGCCACCCCCACTCTGATGACGGGGCCGTGGAGGGGGATGCGATTGCCGGGGTTGCCGTTGCTGGCCACCGTAACGCGACGGCCGTGGAGTGCGATGATGAGAGTAGTTGTTTTTTGATGCTATATTCATGTTGGTGTACCACTATTTTTTGATTGGGTTAATTCCAGCATCTCTAGATCATACTGTTAATTTTAGTGGTTTAGTTTTGTTGTGGTTCAGTTATATATATGGACTGTGATATTTGGCACATGTGTGCCATATAAGCAAAACTGCCACACCTCTACTTCTTTCACTTTAAAGTATCACACGATCCCCCTTTCTTCGACCCACCTTCTCCCGAACGACCCTGCTGCTTCTCCCGCACATTTCGCGTGCCCATCCCTGAGAAAACTGCCATTTCTTCACGTCTATCACATGATTAAAAAAATATTGCACATGTGGGATTCGAACCCACACCTTCTTGGCACCAAAGCGCGCCACCACAACCAACTGACCCTTAGGTATTTGTTGCTCAAACTAAAGAAACTAATCGTTTTGATCCTTTTTTTACAATTTTCTTACTACAAAAAAGTACAAAAAATTACCACGATTTTTCCTCGGGACAAAGTTACCATGGTATTCGCATGCAGCGTCAGTTACGGTGCTATTTACATAGAACTTACCAGGTAATATGTTTCAACAACTACACCCTTTCAAACTTACCATTGTGTTTTGTACACAAGTTATAAGGTCTTCAATGTGTAAAATATTGTGGTACTTACACAGAAGTTATCAGGGTATGTGTACATCAATCTCGCCCCTGATCAAAGTTACCATGGGGGATTGTACATGAGTTACCGGGTCTACAGTACGTATATTATCATGGTATTTAGAACTAAAAACCTGGGTGTGTTTCGGTGACTTTTTCCATAGGTCAAAAATTATCACGATGTTTTTGCGTAACTTATCACGCCTACAGCGGGTCAAAGTGGGCCCTTTTTCTGGGCTAACCCATGAGCACGTGTGCCCCTCATGACACTAAATATTATGTGGCTTTTCCGTGGCACATCATATGCTGTGTTCATCTAAGAGGCCCCGCGAGGAGAGTGTATGTTTTTAACAACTTGTTTTCCTTTGGTAAAAAGTTACCATCATGTTTATATTGTAAGTTATCGGTTACGTGGTGCTTATATTATCATGTTATTCACACAAAAATTGTCGGGGTTGTTTTGAACAACTTTTTCTTGGGACAAAAGTATATCATGGTGATTCTAAGTAACCTATCAAGCCCGCAGTGCTTAAAATACCATGCTATTTACACAAAATTTATCACGGTTGTGTTTCAGCAAAATTTACCTCCACGGTCAAAACTTATCATGGTGTTTAGTTATCGCGGTGCATATGTTTTCATGCTACTTACACAGAAGATACCGGAGTATCTTTTCAAAAAAAAATATATCTTCCCTATGGTCAAAGTTACCATGCTTTTTCTACCACAGTTATCAGATGTGCGCTGCGTATATTAACATCTATTTACACATAATTATTTGATATCTTTTCACATTTTTCTTCCCCAATGGTTAAAGTTACCATGATGTTTGTATCTAAAATATGAAGTCTATGGCGTGAATGTTATCGTGCTATTTACAGAAATTACCGAGGCCGGGGTTCAACAAATTTCTTCCTAATGATCAAAGTTACCACGATGCTTTCACCAAAGTTATCACGCCTTCAATGCTTATGACCATGCTACTTACACATAATGTATCGCGTGGTATACAAAAGTTATCATGTTGGTGTTGCGTCATTTATCGTGGTGATGATGGAGAATTACCACGGGAAAAGTTTATGTGCCAGATTTGATAGGTGAAACAAAAGTTTTTCAGTGCTAAAATATTAAAGGCAAAACATGTCAAAAACAGTATTTTTCTTAGCTTGTTCAACAATGAGTGTCATAGGCGAGGTGGTTAGCTTCCTTCATTGATTACCTGCAGACCAGAGATCAAATCCCAATTCAAGCATTATTTTTGCCCAAAAATCAGGAAGAAGGAAGGAGATCGCGAGGAAAGGAAGGAGATCGGAGGACGTGCCAGAAAGGAAGGAGATCGCGAGGAAAGGAAGGAGATCGGAGGACGTGCGGAAAAGGAAGGAGATCAGAGGACAAGTGGGAAAGGAAGGAGATCGCGAGGAAAGAAAGGAGATCGGAGGACGTGCGGGAAAGAAAGGAGGAGGGCGGCCACAACTGACGGTGCTGGATGCGTGTGGCAGTTTTGCAATCTGTCACACGGTTGCCACTTACAAATTCCGATATATATCACGTCCAACCTTATCCCCATGCCACCCCGCCCACCTAACCCACCTTCTTCCCCGCGCCGCCGGTTACCTTCCCAACCTCCTCGCCCCACCACAGAGCCCGCGCCGCCAACTAGCCACAGCCGCCACGCCACGCCTCCCCTCCCCAACCCCATCGCGCCGCCACTCCCCCACCCCACCTCCATCGCCATCGTCCCTCCCAGCTACGAAATCCCGGTGATGGCCTCTCAGCTCATCCCCTTATCCAACACCCGCGCGGCGGCCTTCCATCGTCGTTCCTCGCGGCCATGGTTCGAGCTCGCGGCCCCGTCCCTAGTCTGAGTTGCCGCGCGCCTCCTGCCTTCCTCGCCGAGTGGCCACCGACAACATCCACCCGTCGCGCCGTCCTCAGCCTCCCCACGGTGGAGCACCACCACGCCCGCGCCTTGGATTTATCCTCCCACATCGTTGTAGATCGGGGGAAGAGGAAGATCGAGGTCGCCGACCGCACCGTCTTCCTCGGGTGCCGGAGATGCTCCACCGCGCACCCGATGTGTCCCCGATGTGGACTGTGTGGGAGCAGGGGGGTGCCACGGGCTAGCCCTCCCTCTGTCGCGCCCAGCTACGACATCCACCGCCGCCGCTCCATTGTCCCTTCCTTCGCCTGCCCGTGGATGCGGTACGATTCACATATCCAACGCGCATGGATCCCACAAGAAAAACACACAGGCGAGAGAGGCCTAGGAGTCGGCTTGTCGACGGGTGATGTCTACTACGCACCCTTCTTCTTGTAGACGTTGTTGGGCCTCCAAGTGCATAGGTTTATAGGACAGTAGCAAATTTCCCTCAAGTGGATGACCTAAGGTTTATCAATCCATGGGAGGCGTAGGATGAAGATGGTCTCTCTCAAGCAACCCTGCAACCAAATAACAAAGAGTCTCTTGTGTCCCCAACACATCCAATACAATGGTAAATTGTATAGGTGCACTAGTTCGGCGAAGAGATGGTGATACAAGTGCAATATGGATGGTAGATATAGGTTTTTGTAGTAAGAAAATATAAAAACAGCAAGGTAACAAGTGGTAAACGTGAGCATAAATGGTGTTGCAATGATAGTAGGCAAGGCCTAGGGTTCATATTTTCACTAGTGCAAGTTCTCTCAACAAGGATAACATAATTGGATCATATTACTAGCCCTCAACATGCAACAAAGAGTCACTTCAAAGTAACTAATAGCGGAGAACAAACGAAGAGATTATGGTAGGGTACGAAACCACCTCAAAGCTATTCTTTCTGATCGATCTATTCAAGAGTCCGTAGTAACGTTCAATCTATCATAGAGTTCGTACGAGAATAATACCTTAAGACACAAATCAATCAAAACCCTAATGTCACCTAGATACTCCATTGTCACCTCAAGTATCCGTGGGCATGATTATACGATATGCATCACATAATCTCAGAAATATCTATTCAACCAACACATAGAACTTCAAAGAGTGCCCCAAAGTTTCTATCGGAGAGTCAAGACAAAAACGTGTGCCAACCCCTATGCATAGATTCACAAGGTCACGGAACCCGCAAGTTGATCACCAAAACATACATCAAGTGGATCACATGATATCCCATTGTCACCACAGAGAAGCACGTGCAAGACATACATCAACTGTTCTCAAATCCTTAAAGACTCGATCCGATAAGATAACATCAAAGGGAAAACTCAATCCATTACAAGAGAGTAGAGGGGGAGAAGAAGATCCAACTAGAATAGCAAAGCTAACGATACATCAAGATCGTGTCATCTCAAGAACACGAGAGAGAGAGAGAGAGAGATCAAACACATAGCTACTTGTACATACCCTCAGCCCCGAGGGTGGACTACTCCCTCCTCGTCATGGAGAGCGCCGGGATGATGAAGATGGCCACCGGAGAGGGATTCCCCCCTCCGTCATGGTGCCAAAACGACTATAGATTGGTTTTCGGTGTCTACAGAGGCTTTTGGTGGCGGAACTCCTGATCTAGGTTAATTTCTGGAGGTTCCAGTATTTA
Organism: Secale cereale; assembly: GCA_902687465.1. NCBI lineage: Eukaryota > Viridiplantae > Streptophyta > Magnoliopsida > Poales > Poaceae > Secale > Secale cereale. The sequence goes on from LR738712.1 coordinate 766,945,750, forward strand.
TAGGAATTTTTGGAGTCGGGGCCAAGTAAAGGGGAGCTACGGGCCGTCCTCGAGATAAGGGGGCGCGCCCCCCTGCCCAGGGCGTGGGCCCCACCCTCGAGGGCAGGCCGTGGCTCTCCTGGCCCAACTCTTCTGCTTCGGGGGCTTCTTTTGGTCTAGAAAAATTCGTCAAAAATTGGCTCGTCAATTGGACTCCGTTTGATTTTCCTTTTTTGTAAAATCCTAAAATAGGAGAAAAACTGAAACTGGCACTGGGTTCTGGGTTAATAGGTTAGTCCCAAAAATCATATAAAAGTGTATAATAAAGCCCATAAGACATTCTAGAAGGATAATATAATATCATGGAACAATAAAAAAGTATAGATACGTTGGAGACGTATAAACGGGCGACTGGATTTTCTTCAACACGGGTTCTACATGATCCGACGACGACGCCGGAGTGTGTCGTACACTGGCGGAGTGTGCAGTGCGCTCGGGCTCCTGACGCGGTTCAGTCGCAGCAGTGCTGCACCACCTGGAGTCCCCTGCCGTCCTGCCGCCATCTCCAGGCCGCGACGGTCCTCCCGTGATGCCCCGCCACTTTATCCAGGCCGCGCCCCCTGCAACGCCCTGCCACCAGCCGCCACGAGCCTCCTCCACCCCCTGGACCGGCCCTCCCTCCGGCCTCCTCCTCAACCGGTGTGGTGGATGGCCGGCTCATCGCCCTGCTGCCTTCTTCCTCCGGTGTCGGCCTCTGTGGTGCAGTCCGGCGTCCGTTGAACGTGCAGCTCGCTAGCTCGTTGCATGTGGTTTCGGCAGTGTAGGCAAGCAGTACACGGCCACGCCTGCGTCCAAGTGGTGCAGATTGGTTCTTGTGTCCGTGCACTTCGCATGTGTATTCGGGGAACAACAACAAACAAACTTGGTGTCCGGTGAGCTCCTTGGACATCTCCCGTATTTCGTTCCTTGCCTGGGTTACCATTTCAGTTTTGGTCACGTATGATGCTCACTTGTTCGACTGAAACCATGCAGTCCTGCGATTGTAGCTGCGCAATTCGTAAATCGCGGCCCTGAAGTTAAGCTCATCGTTCTGTGCAGTTGACTTCGTGAGCAGTACGCGGGTGGTTCCGTGAGGTGTGGTGCCCTTATGCGTGCAGTTCGCTCGGTGCGGAGAGCCTGTGCGGGCACAAACATGGCCGACAGGAGGCGCACAAGGAGGGCGACGACAGCGAAGCCCCCACCTCCAGGAGATTGAGAAACCAAGAACTTTGCTAGCAATCTCGGCCACTAGCCCATGTTAGCAAGATTTTTAGCATTATTTTTTTGAATGTTCCCCCGGGTTCACTGTTTTGGTTTGGGTAGAAAAATGTTAAGTATAGGGCGATTCATAGTTTTCTCTTGTACATTGTGCAGCGGTTCATTTGTCCGTGCATGGCGGTTCGATCTGTTTTATTTGGTGTAAAATAAAGAGAACAGGCAAATAACTAGTATAGTTTGTGGTTTGTTTTTTCATGCTATAAACTCCTCGGCGCTGGTGGTGGTGCTACAACCTATGTGCATTTCGCAGGGCTGTGTCGTGCGGTTCGCTAGGCCGTGAAGTGTGGCTCACTGGCTGGCGGTTGGCTAGGCCGTGGAGTGTGGTTCACTGGCTGGCAGCATGGAGTTCACCAGGCTGTGGAGTGCGGTTCACCAGCCCGCGCCTTTGTGGTTCATTGGGCATGTTTGTAACAACTGAAAAAACTTATAAAAACCTATTGCAGCTCAGTTGGTAAACTCACGCGGTTCACTAACGGTCCACTCTCGTTTACAAAAAAATAAAAAACAACAACAAAAAAGTCGTCTTGGAAACATTACATCCAACAACAGAAATCATGAAGTTCACTTGCCTCTCTGATGTAGTGCGGTTTGTCGTCTAAAGTAGTGCGTTCTTCTCTCTTATGCAGTACACACATCGATTCTGGTGTCGCGAAAAACAGAGTATCCGTATTTCGGTAATTTTAAAACTGCTATTAAATCGTAAGGAATTAGAGAGTGTGTTCTACATGAAAAAGTTGCGCCTCGTCGATATATTTCCAACGGTGTATCATTTGCATCATTTCGATGAACAGTTTGAACAAATTTACGAAAATACGTTCTCTGTAACTCAACGGCAGCTGCACCGTTTTCAAAATTAAATTAAAACCGTAATGAATCTCAAAAACGTTTCAACATATGAAAGTTGAGCCTCGTCCATAGCTTTTCAACGGTATATTACACGCCTTGTTTCGACAAACGGTTAGAAAAATGGAGTGAAAACAGTACATGAAATTTGAAAAAATTCGAAAAACAGAATTCCACGATTTAGTAAATTTGAAACTGATTTTAAACCGTAACGAATTGGACAAAATAGTAGATATGAAAAAGATGCGCATCGACGATATCTTTCCAATGGTGTATCATAGGTTTCATTTCGACGAGCGGTTTAGAAAAAAACTCAAAAAACGCTCGCTGCCATTATTCGGAGGCGCACCGTTTTTTAAATTGCTCTTAAACCGTGAGGAATCTCTTAAAGTGTTCAACATGGCGAAGTAGCGCATAATCCATAGCTTTTCAACGGTATATTACACGCATTGTTCCGACAAACGGTTAAAAAACTAGAGCAAAAAAAGTACCGAAAAAAACAACGCGTACTGTTTTTTCAACATGAAGTTCACTGGTCGCTATGTTGCAGTACATCTGCTATTGAGATTGCAGTGCCCTCGCGTTATGCGTGCAGTGCGGAAGTGTTATCAGAATAGTTATTCTACTAATATTAGCAGATTAGACTGGCAAAATATATATATGTTAATAGATCTTAGGATTATAATTGTCCATCATATGGCAGTTCTTGTTAGATGTAATGTCCTCACACTGCAGAATCTAGTAAGTTTTTAAATTTTGTTTTGTTTTTTTATATGCATAAGTTAAACAACAAAGAATGAAAACAGTAGCATGGCCGTTTTTGTTATATGTAATGTCTATTGCTAACCTAATATCATCTTATATGTTAATTTTAGTTACTAAGCTTGAATATTCTGTTTTCCGATTAAGATCGATGCATATTGAGAACTTTGTGTTACTATTTTTCTTTCCTGTGAAGTGGATCGTTCATCATTGCTCATATTTCTTTAGGAAAATGGTGGCACTACCACCACCATCATGTCGACTGTGCAAGTTAAGGTGCGCCAACAACCTTGCAACTGGCACGCTGTTCGACATCTACTTCCAGCCGAGTTTTCTTCATGTGGCGGTAACAAATTATGTGAAACTTGTAACAACCTTTTGTTAGTGTTATTGGCATTAATGCATTGTGTCATTTTTCTTTTTTTGCACAGACCGTCCCATGCAACGTGAGGTTAGAATTCAACAAGATGATCGGAGACACTGTGACCTTTGAGGCTCCGGGAGGGCCTACACTATGGAGGTCGAGAAAGGATGCAATATGTCGCAGATTGGAGGAGATGGATGGGTCCGTTTCCTCGCCCACATGGATATCACTGGTGGTGAGTTGATCAGTTTCTCCTTAAGAGGAGAAAGACCCAAGTTGGCTGTCATTTATGTCAACACGGAGGAAGATGATGAAGATGATGAGGACCCACTTGATGAAGATGATGAGAACCCACTTGATGAAGATGATGAGGACCCACTTGATGAAGGCATCTATACTTAAAGAATGAGGTCGAGCGAGGAGGAGGTGTGCAACCTATGGGACATAATTCCCCCACATGCTCACTTTGTCGGGGTGCCATTCGTGACCCGCTTGACAAGTACCATGGTTGATCGGCTTGTCATGGTATGTTATACTTACTGTAGTAATTTGATGATGTGCTTTATTTTTATACTTACAAATGCAAATTGTCCAATGATATGCTTATTGAATCCGATGTTGTGTGGAAGCTAGCCGATGATATGCTTTAGTGTAGAGTCTGATGACATGCTTATTAGTGTACAATACAATGAGTTGTTAATAGTGTAGGTGACGCCCCCAATTTGTCCGTACACTAATCATGCATGTAAATGTGTACGGCCAAGATCAGGGACTCACGGGAAGATATCACAACACAACTCTAGACACAAATAAAATAAAACAAGCTTCATATTACAAGCCAGGGGCCTCGAGGGCTCGAATACAGAAGCTCGAAAGCAACAGAGTTAGCGGAAGCAACAATATCTGAGTACAGTTATTGGAGATATGCCCTCGAGGCAATAATAAAAGCATTATTATTATATCTCCTTGTTCATGATAATTGTCTGTTATTCATGCTTGAATTGTATTGTACGGAAACAGCGATACATGTGTGAATACATAGACAACAATGAGTCCCTTGTAGGCCTCTAGTTACCAGCTCGTTGATCAACAGATGGTCACGGTTTCCTGACCATGGACATGAGATGTCAATGATAACGGGATCACATCATTGGAGAATGATGTGATGGACAATACCCAAACTTGAGCATAACACGAGATCGTATAGTTCGTAATGCATAAGCTTTTCGGTGTCAAGTATTTATTCCTTAGACCATGAGGTTGTACAACTCCCGGATACCGTAGGAGTACTTTGGGTGTGCCAACCGTCACAACGTAACTGGGTGGCTATAAAGGTACGCATCGGGTATCTCCGAAAGTGTCTGTTGAGTTGGTACGAACCGAGACTGGGATGTTGTCACTCCGTATGACGGAGAGGTACCTCTGGGCCCACTCGGTAAGACATCATCATAATGAGCTCAATGTGACTAAGTAGTTAGTCACGGGATAATGGATTACGGATCGAGTAAAGAGACTTGCCATGACGAGATTGAACAAGGTATCGGGAATACCGACGATCGAATCTCGGGTAAGTACCGTACCGATGGACAAAGGGAATAACGTACGGGATTAAGTGAATCCTTGACACGGTGGTTCATCCGATGAAGATCATCGAGGAACACGTGGCAACCAACATGGGTATCCAGATCCCGCTGTTGGTTGTTGACCGGAGAGTCGTCTCGGTCATGTCTACGTGTCTCACGAACCCGTAGGGTCTACACACTTAAGGTTCGGTAACGCTAGGGTCGTAGAGATACATGCATGTGGAAACCCGAAAGTTGTTCGGAGTCCCGGATGAGATCCCGGACGTAACGAGGAGTTCCGGAATGGTCCGGAGGTAAAGATTGATATATAGGAAGTCCAGTTTCGGCCATCGGGTGATCTCCGGGGGTCACCGGGAGCGTCCCGGGACCACCGGAGGGGCCCCGGGGGTCCACCGGGTGGGGCCACCCATCCCGGTGGGGCCCCTAGGCCGCAAGGGGAAGTGTCCAGCCCCTCTGGGCTGGCGGACCACTAGGGGCCCACCTCCCCATGTGCCTAGGGTTGAAACCCTAGGGGGGAGGGGGCGCCCACTAGCCTTGGGGGGCAAGGAACCCCCCTAGCCTCCGCCCCCCTGCAGATTGGATCTGCAGGGGCCCTGGCGCACCCCCTGGCCCCCTATATATATGTGGGAGGGGAGAGGGCAGCCGCACCCTTGCCCTGGCGCCTCTCCCCCTCCCGTCACACCTCCATACTCCCACGCAGGGCGCCCGGCGAAGCCCTGCTGCGATCTCCACTACATCCGTCATCACGCCGTCGTGCTGCCGGATCTCTGACGACTTCTCCTCCCCCCTTGCTGGATCAAGAAGGAGGTGACGTTTCTGCAGCGTACGTGTGTTGAACGTGGAGGTGCCGTCCGTTCGGAGCTAGATCATCGGTGACGAAGAACGCGAAGAGTACGACTACTTCATCCACGCTTCTTCGAAAGCTTCCGCTCGCAATCTCCATAACGGTATGTAGATGCACTCTTACTTGCTCGTTGCTAGATGTCTCCATAGTTGGATCTTGGTGAAGGCATAGAAATTTTTTGAATTATGCTACGTTCCCCAACAGTGGCATCTGAGCTAGGTTTTATGCGTAGCATCTTGCACGAGTAGAACACAATGCAGTTGTGGGCGTTTGGTTTTGTTCAACTTTCTTACCGTTACTAGTCAATCTTGATTCGGCGGTATTGTGGGATGAAGCGGCCCGGACCGACTTTACACGTACGCTTACGTGAGACTGGTTCCACCGACAGACATGCACTAGATGCATAAGGTGGCTGGCGGGTGTCTGCCTCTCCTACTTTAGTCGGATCGGATTCGATGAAAAGGGTCCTTATGAAGGGTAAATAGAAGTTGACAAATCACGTTGTGGTTTTGGCGTAGGTAAGAAACGTTCTTGCTAGAAATCCTATAGAAGCCACGTAAAACTTGCAACAACAAATAGAAGACGTTTAACTTGTTTTTGCAGCATGTGCTATGTGACGTGGTATGGCCAAAAATAAGATGTGATGAATGATATATGTGATGTATGAGATTGATCATGTTTTTGTAATAGGGAATCACGACTTGCATGTCGATGAACTTGACAACCGGCAGGAGCCATAGGAGTTGTCTTAATTAATGTATGACTTGCGTGTCACTGAATAACGCCATGTAATTACTTTACTTCATTGCTAAACGTTATCTATAGTAGTAGAAGTAATAGTTGGCGTGACGACTTCTTCAAGACACGATGATGGAAATCATGATGATGAAGATCATGGTGTCGAGCCGGTGACAAGATGATCATGGTGCCCCGAAGATGGAGATCCAAGGAGCAAGATGATATTGGCCATATCATGTCACTTTAAATTGATTGCATGTGATGTTTATCATGTTTATGCATCTTGTTTACTTAGAACGACGGTAGTAAATAAGATGATCTCTCACTAAAATTTCAAGTATTGTGTTTCCCCTAACTGTGCACCGTTGCTAAAGCTCGTTGCTCCGAAGCACCACGTGATGATCGGGTGTGATAGGTTCTAATGTTCCCATACAACGGGTGTAAGACAGATTTACACACGCGATACACTTAGGGTTCACTTGACGAGCCTAGCATGTACAGACATGGCCTCGGAACACGGAAGACCCAAAGGTCGAACACGAGTCGTATAGAAGATACGATCAACATGAAGATGTTCACCGTTGATAACTAGTCCGTCTCACGTGATGATCGGACACGGACTACTTGATTCCGATCGTGTATCACTTAGATGACTAGAGAGATGTCATTCTGAGTGGGAGTTCATTAAAATTTGATTAAGATGAACTTAATTATCATGAACTTAGTCTAAATTCTTTACAATATCTCTTGTAGATCAAATGGCCCACGCTCCAGTTTCCCTCAACATCAACGCGTTCCTAGAGAAAACCAAGCTGAAAGACGATGGTAGCAACTATACGGATTGGGTCCGTAACCTGAGGATTATCCTCATAGCTGCCAAGAGATCATATGTCCTAGAAGCACCGCTAGGTGATGCACCTTCTCCTGATGCGGCCCAAGACGTTTTCAACGTCTGGCAGTCGCGTAGTGATGATTACTCCCTGGTTCAGTGCGGCATGCTTTACAGTTTAGAATCGGGGCTCCAAAAACGTTTTGAGCACCACGGAGCATATGAGATGTTCGTAGAGATGAAAATGGTTTTCCAAGCTCATGCCCGAGTCGAGAGATATGATGTCTCCGACGCATTCTACAGCTGTAAGATGGAGGAGAACAGTTCTGTCAGTGAGCACATCCTCAAGATTTCAGGATTGCACAACCGCTTGTCTCAGCTGGGAATGAATATCCCAGATGAAGCGGTCGTTGACAGAATCCTCCAGTCGCTCCCACCAAGCTTCAAGAGCTTCGTGTTGAACTTCAATATGCAGGGGATGGAGAAGTCCATTCCCGAGGTGTATTCGATGCTGAAATCAGCGGAGGTGGACATCAAGAAAGAACATCAAGTGTAGATGGTCAATAAAACCACTAAGTTCAAGAAAGGCAAGGGTAAGAAGAACTTCAAGAAGGACGGCAAGGGAGTTGCCGTGCCTGGCAAGCCTGTTGCCGGGAAGAAGCCAAAGTATGGACCCAAGCCTGAAACAGAGTGCTTTTATTGCAAGGGAACGGGTCACTAGAAGCGGAACTGCCCCAAATACTTAGCAGACAAGAAGGCCGGCAACGTCAAAGGTATATATGATATACATGTTATTGATGTGTACCTTACCAGCACTCGTAGTAGCTCCTGGGTATTCGATACCGGTGCAGTTGCTCACATTTGTAACTCAAAACAGGAGCTGCGGAATAAACGGAGACTGGCGAAGGATGAGGTGACGATGAGCGTCGGGAATGGTTCCAAGGTCGATGTGATCGCCGTCGGCACGCTACCTCTACATCTACCCTCGGGATTAGTTTTAAACCTCAATAATTGTTATTTAGTACCAGCTTTGAGCACGAACATTGTTTCTGGATCTCGTCTTATGCGAGATGGCTACTCTTTCAAATCGGAGAATAATGGTTGTTCTATTTATTTGAGAGATATGTTTTATGGTCATGCCCCGCTGGTCAATGGTTTATTTTTGATGGATCTCGAACGTAGTAATACACATATTCATAGTGTAGATGCCAAAAGATGTAAAGTTGATAATGATAGTCCCACATACTTGTGGCATTGCCGACTTGGTCATATTGGCGTCAAACGTATGAAGAAGCTCCATTCAGATGGACTTCTAGAGTCTCTTGATTATGAATCATTTGACACGTGCGAACCGTGCCTCTTGGGAAAAATGACCAAGACTCTGTTCTCCGGAACAATGGAGCGAGCAACCAACTTGTTGGAAATCATACATACCGATGTGTGCGGTCCAATGAGTGTTGAGGCTCGCGGAGGCTATCGTTATGTTCTCACCCTCACAGATGTCTTGAGTAGATATGGGTATATCTATTTGATGAAACACAAGTCTGAGACCTTTGAAAAGTTCAAGGAATTTTAGAATGAGGTTGAGAATCAACGTGACAGAAAAATAAAGTTCTTGATCGGATCGTGGGGGTGAATATTTAAGTCATGAATTTGGCACACACCTTAGGAGCTGTGGAATTGTTTCACAATTGACACCGCCCGGAACACCTCAACGTAACGGTGTGTCCGAACGTCGAAATCGTACTCTGTTGGACATGGTGCGATCTATGATGTCCCTCACCGATTTACCGCTATCTTTTTGGGGTTATGCTTTAGAGACTGCCGCATTCACTTTAAATAGGGCTCCGTCGAAATCCGTTGAGACGACTCAGTATGAACTTTGGTTTGGCAAGAAACCGAAGCTGTCGTTTCTAAAAGTTTGGGGTTGCGATGCTTATGTCAAGAAACTTGAACCTGAAAAGCTCGAACCCAAATCGGAAAAATGCGTCTTCATAGGATACCCAAAGGAAACAATTGGGTACACCTTCTACCACAGATCCGAAGGCAGAGTCTTTGTTGCCAAGAATGGATGCTTTCTAGAGAAAGAGTTTCTCTCGAAAGAAGTGAGTGGGAGGAAAGTAGAACTTGATGAGGTGACAGTCACCCCTCCTGTACCGGAAAGTAGCGCAGCGCAGGAAACTGTTCCTGAGGTGCCTGCACCGACAAGGGAGGAAGTTGATGATAATGAAGAAGCAGATCAAGTTACTACTGAACTTCGAAGGTCCACAAGGGCACGTTCCGCACCAGAGTGGTACGGCAACCCTGTACTGGAAATCATGTTGTTAGACAACGGTGAACCTTCGAACTATGAAGAAGGGATGGCGGGCCCGGATTCCAATAAATGGCTTGGAGCCATGAAATCCGAGATAGAATCCATGTGTGAAAAAAAAGTATGGACTTTGGTGGACTTTCCTGATGATAGGCACGCCATAGAAAACAAATGGATATTTAAGAAGAAGACAGACGCGGATGGTAATGTGACCATCTATAAGGCTCGGCTTGTCGCTAAGGGTTATCGACAAGTTCAAGGGATTTACTACGACGAGACTTTCTTTCCCGTAGTGATGCTGAAGTCAGTCAGAATCATGTTAGCTATTGCCGCATTCTATGATTATGAGATATGGCAAATGGACGTCAAAACAACATTCCTTAACGGCTTCCTCAAGGAAGAGTTGTATATGATGCAACCGGAAGGTTTTGTCAATCCAGAGAACGCTAACAAGGTATGCAAGCTCCAGCGCTCGATTTACGGGCTGGTGCAAGCATCTCGGAGTTGGAATATTCGCTTTGATGAAGTGATCAAAGCGTTTGGCTTTATACAGACATATGGAGAAGCCTGTATTTACAAGAAAGTGAGTGGGAGCTCTGTGGCATTTCTCATATTATATGTGGATGACATATTGCTGATGGAAATGATATAGAATTCTTGGAAAATGTAAAGGCCTACTTGAATAAAAGTTTTTCAATGAAGGACCTTGGAGAAGCTGCTTACATATTAGGCATCAAAATCTATAGAGATAGATCGAGACGCCTCATTGGTCTTTCACAAAGTACATACCTTGACAAAATATTGAAGAAGTTCAATATGGATCAGTCAAAGAAAGGATTCTTGCCTGTTTTGCAAGGTATGAGATTGAGCAAGGCTCAGTCGCCGACCACGGCAGAAGATAGAGAAAAGATGAGTGTCATTCCCTATGCCTCGGCCATAGGTTCTATCATGTATGTCATGCTGTGTACCAGACCTGATGTGAACCTTGCCATAAGTTTGGTAGGGAGGTACCAAAGTGATCCCGGTGAGGAACACTGGACAGCGGTCAAGAACATCCTGAAGTACCTGAAAAGCACTAAGGATATGTTTCTCGTTTATGGAGGTGACGAAGAGCTCGTTGCAAAGGGTTACGTCGATGCTAGCTTCGACACAGATCTGGATGACTCTAAGTCTCAAACCGGATACGCATATATTTTGAATGGAGGGGCAGTCAGCTGGTGCAGTTGCAAACAGAGCGTGGTGGCAGCGTCTACATGTGAAGTGGAGTACATAGCTGCTTCTGAAGCAGCGCAGGAAGGAGTCTGGATGAAGGAGTTCATCACCGACCTTGGAGTCATTCCAAGCGCGTCAAGCCTGATGACTCTCTTCTGTGACAACACTGGTGCTATTGCTATTACCAAGGAGCCCAGGTTTCACAAGAAGACCAAGCACATCAAGCGCCGTTTCAACTCCATCCGGGATTATGTTCAGGATGGAGACATAGATATTTGTAAAGTGCATACGGATCTGAATGTCGCAGACCCGTTGACTAAACCTCTTCCACGAGCAAAACATGATCAACACCAGAACTCTATGTGTGTTCGATTCATCACAATGTAACTCGATTATTGACTCTAGTGCAAGTGGGAGACTGTTGGAGATATTCCCTAGAGGCAATAATAAAAGCATTATTATTATATCTCCTTGTTCATGATAATTGTCTGTTATTCATGCTTGAATTGTATTGTACGGAAACAGCGATACATGTGTGAATACATAGACCAGAATGAGTCCCTGGTAGGCCTCTAGTTACCAGCTCGTTGATCAACAGATGGTCACGGTTTCCTGACCATGGACATGAGATGTCAGTGATAACGGGAACACATCATTAGGAGAATGATGTGATGGACATGACCCAAACTTGAGCATAACACGAGATCGTATAGTTTGTAATGCATAAGCTTTTCGGTGTCAAGTATTTATTCCTTAGACCATGAGGTTGTACAACTCCCGGATACCGTAGGAGTACTTTGGGTGTGCCAACCGTCACAACGTAACTGGGTGGCTATAAAGGTACGCATCGGGTATCTCCGAAAGTGTCTGTTGAGTTGGTACGAACCGAGACTGGGATGTTGTCACTCCGTATGACGGAGAGGTACCTTTGGGCCCACTCGATAAGACATCATCATAATGAGCTCAATGTGACTAAGTAGTTAGTCACGGGATGATGGATTACGGATCGAGTAAAGAGACATGCCATGACGAGATTGAACAAGGTATCGGGAATACCGACGATCGAATCTCAGGTAAGTACCGTACCGATGGACAAAGGGAATAACGTACGGGATTAAGTGAATCCTTGACACGGTGGTTCATCCGATGAAGATCATCGAGGAACACGTGGGAACCAACATGGGTATCCAGATCCCGCTGTTGGTTATTGACCGGAGAGTCGTCTCGGTCATGTCTACGTGTCTCCCGAACCCGTAGGGTCTACACACTTAAGGTTCGGTAACGCTAGGGTCGTAGAGATACATGAATGTGGAAACCCGAAAGTTGTTCGGAGTCCCGGATGAGATCCCGGACGTAACGAGGAGTTTCGGATTGGTCCGGAGGTAAAGATTGATATATAGGAAGTCCAGTTTCGGCCATCGGGTGATCTCCGGGGGTCACCGGGAGCGTCCCGGGACCACCGGAGGGGCCCCGGGGGTCCACCGAGTGGGGCCACCCATCCCGGTGGGGCCCCTAGGCCGCAAGGGGAAGTGTCCAGCCCCTCTGGGCTGGCGCACCACTAGGGGCCCACCTCCCCATGCGCCTAGGCTTGAAACCCTAGGGGGGAGGGGGCGCCCACTAGCATTGGGGGGCAAGGAACCCCCCCTGGCCGCCGCCCCACTGCAGATTGGATCTGCAGGGGCCCTGGCGCACCCCCTGGCCCCCTATATATATGTGGGAGGGGAGAGGGCAGCCGCACCCTTGCCCTGGCGCCTCTCCCCCTCCCGTCACAACTCCATACTCCCACGCAGGGCGCCCGGCGAAGCCCTGCTGCGATCTCCACTGCATCCGTCATCACGCCGTCGTGCTGCCGGATCTCTGACGACTTCTCCTCCCCCCTTGCTGGATTAAGAAGGAGGTGACGTTTCTGCACCATACGTGTGTTGAACGCGGAGGTGCCGTCCGTTCGGCGCTAGATCATCGGTGACGAAGAACGCGAAGAGTACGACTACTTCATCCACGCTTCTTCGAAAGCTTCCGCTCGCAATCTCCATATCGGTATGTAGATGCACTCTTACTTGCTCGTTGCTAGATGTCTCCATAGTTGGATCTTGGTGAAGGCGTAGAAATTTTTTGAATTATGCTACGTTCCCCAACAGTGGCATCTGAGCTAGGTTTTATGCGTAGCATCTTGCACGAGTAGAACACAAAGCAGTTGTGGGAGTTTGGTTTTGTTCAACTTTCTTACCGTTACTAGTCAATCTTGATTCGGCGGTATTGTGGGATGAAGTGGCCCGGACCGACTTTACACGTACGCTTACGTGAGACTGGTTCCACCGACAGACATGCACTAGATGCATAAGGTGGCTGGCGGGTGTCTGTCTCTCCTACTTTAGTCGGATCGGATTCGATGAAAAGGGTCCTTATGAAGGGTAAATAGAAGTTGAAAAATCACATTGTGGTTTTGGCGTAGGTAAGAAACGTTCTTGCTAGAAATCCTATAGAAGCCACGTAAAACTTGCAACAACATTTAGAGGACGTCTAACTTGTTTTTGCAGCATGTGCTATGTGACGTGGTATGGCCAAAAAGAAGATGTGATGAATGATATATGTGATGTATGATATTGATCATGTTTTTGTAATAGGGAATCATGACTTGCATGTCGATGAACTTGACAACCGGCAGGAGCCATAGGAGTTGTCTTAATTATTGTATGACCTGCGTGTCACTGAATAACGCCATGTAATTACTTTACTTCATTGCTAAACGTTAGCTATAGTAGTAGAAGTAATAGTTGGCGTGACGACTTCTTCAAGACACGATGATGGAGATCATGATGATGAAGATCATGGTGTCGAGCCGGTGACAAGATGATCATGGTGCCCCGAAGATGGAGATCCAAGGAGCAAGATGATATTGGCCATATCATGTCACTTTAAATTGATTGCATGTGATGTTTATCATGTTTATGCATCTTGTTTACTTAGAACGACGGTAGTAAATAAGATGATCTCTCACTAAAATTTCAAGTATTGTGTTTCCCCTAACTGTGCACCGTTGCTAAAGCTCGTTGCTCCGAAGCACCACGTGATGATCGGGTGTGATAGGTTCGAACGTTCGCATACAACGGGTGTAAGCAAATTTACACACGCGATACACTTAGGGTTCACTTGACGAGCCTAGCATGTACAGACATGGCCTCGGAACACGGAAGACCGAAAGGTCGAACACGAGTCGTATAGAAGATACGATCAACATGAAGATGTTCACCGTTGATAACTAGTCCGTCTCACGTGATGATCTGACACGGACTACTCGATTCGGATCGCGTATCACATAGATGACTAGAGAGATGTCATTCTGAGTGGGAGTTCATTAAAATTTGATTAAGATGAACTTAATTATCATGAACTTAGTCTAAATTCTTTACAATATCTCTTGTAGATCAAATGGCCCACGCTCCAGTTTCCCTCAACTTCAACGCGTTCCTAGAGAAAACCAAGCTGAAAGACGATGGTAGCAACTATACGGATTGGGTCCGTAACCTGAGGATTATCCTCATAGCTGCCAAGAGATCATATGTCCTAGAAGCATCGCTAGGTGATGCACCTGCTCCCGATGCGGCCCAAGACGTTTTGAACGTCTGGCAGTCGCGTAGTGATGATTACTCCCTGGTTCAGTGCGGCATGCTTTACAGTTTAGAATCGGGGCTCCAAAAACGTTTTGAGCACCACGGAGCATATGAGATGTTCGAAGAGATGAAAATGGTTTTCCAAGCTCATGCCCGAGTCGAGAGATATGATGTCTCCGATGCATTCTACAGCTGTAAGATGGAGGAGAACAGTTCTGTCAGTGAGCTAATCCTCAAGATTTCAGGATTGCACAACCGCTTGTCTCAGCTGGGAATGAATCTCCCAGATGAAGCGGTCGTTGACAGAATCCTCCAGTCGCTCCCACCAAGCTTCAAGAGCTTCGTGTTGAACTTCAATATGCAGGGGATGGAGAAGTCCATTCCCGAGGTGTATTCGATGCTGAAATCAGCGGAGGTGGACATCAAGAAAGAACATCAAGTGTTGATGGTCAATAAAACCACTAAGTTCAAGAAAGGCAAGGGTAAGAAGAACTTCAAGAAGGACGGCAAGGGAGTTGCCGCGCCTGGCAAGCCTGTTGCCGGGAAGAAGCCAAAGTATGGACCCAAGCCTGAAACAGAGTGCTTTTATTGCAAGGGAACGGGTCACTGGAAGCGGAACTGCCCCAAATACTTAGCAGACAAGAAGGCCGGCAACGTCAATGGTATATATGATATACATGTTATTTATGTGTACCTTACCAGCACTCGTAGTATCTCCTGGGTATTCGATACCGGTGCAGTTGCTCACATTTGTAACTCAAAACAGGAGCTGCGGAATAAACGGAGACTGGCGAAGGATGAGGTGACGATGCGCGTCGGGAATGGTTCCAAGGTCGATGTGATCGCCGTCGGCACGCTACCTCTACATCTACCCTCGGGATTAGTTTTAAACCTCAATAATTGTTATTTAGTACCAGCTTTGAGCATGAACATTGTTTCTGGATCTCGTCTTATGCGAGATGGCTACTCTTTCAAATCGGAGAATAATGGTTGTTCTATTTATTTGAGAGATATGTTTTATGGTCATGCCCC
Source organism: Secale cereale (assembly GCA_902687465.1). NCBI lineage: Eukaryota > Viridiplantae > Streptophyta > Magnoliopsida > Poales > Poaceae > Secale > Secale cereale. The sequence continues at coordinate 766,961,175 of LR738712.1, forward strand.
GCTGGTCAATGGTTTATTTTTGATGGATCTCGAACGTAGTAATACACATATTCATAGTGTAGATGCCAAAAGATGTAAAGTTGATAATGATAGTCCCACATACTTGTGGCATTGCTGACTTGGTCATATTGGCGTCAAACGTATGAAGAAGCTCCAGTCAGATGGACTTCTAGAGTCTCGTGATTCTGAATCATTTGACACGTGCGAACCGTGCCTCTTGGGCAAGATGACCAAGACTCCGTTCTCTGGAACAATGGAGCGAGCAACAAACTTGTTGGAAATCATATATACCGATGTGTGCGGTCCAATGAGTGTTGAGGCTCGCGGAGGCTATCGTTATGTTCTCACACACACAGATGACTTGAGTAGATATGGGTATATATATTTGATGAAACACAAGTCTGAGACCTTTGAAAAGTTCAAGGAATTTCAGAATGAGGTTAAGAATCAACGTGACAGAAAAATAAAGGTCTTGCGATCGGATCGTGGGGGTGAATATTTAAGTCATGAATTTGGCACACACCTTAGGAGCTGTGGAATTGTTTCACAATTGACACCGCCCGGAACACCTCAACGTAACGGTGTGTCCGAACGTCGAAATCGTACTCTGTTGGACATGGTGTGATCTATGATGTCCCTCACCGATTTACCGCTATCCTTTTGGGGTTATGCTTTAGAGACTGCCGCATTCACTTTAAATAGGGCTCCGTCGAAATCCGTTGAGACGACTCAGTATGAACTTTGGTTTGGCAAGAAACCGAAGCTGTCGTTTCTAAAAGTTTGGGGTTGCCATGCTTATGTCAAGAAACTTCAACCTGAAAAGTTCGAACCCAAACCGGAAAAATGCGTCTTCATAGGATACCCAAAGGAAACAATTGGGTACACCTTCTACCACAGATCCGAAGGCAGAGTCTTTGTTGCCAAGAATGGATGCTTTCTGGAGAAAGAGTTTCTCTCGAAAGAAGTGAGTGGGAGGAAAGTAGAACTTGATGAGGTGACAGTCACCCCTCCTGTACCGGAAAGTAGCGCAGCGCAGGAAACTGTTCCTGAGGTGCCTGCACCGACAAGGGAGGAAGTTGATGATAATGAAGAAGCAGATCAAGTTACTACTGAACTTCGAAGGTCCACAAGGGCACGTTCCGCACCAGAGTGGTACGGCAACCCCGTACTGGAAATCATGTTGTTAGACAACGGTGAACCTTCGAACTATGAAGAAGCGATGGCGGGCCCGGATTCCAATAAATGACTTGGAGCCATGAAATCCGAGATAGAATCCATGTATGAAAACAAAGTATGGACTTTGGTGGACTTGCCTGATGATAGGCACGCCATAGAAAACAAATGGATATTTAAGAACAAGACAGACGTGGATGGTAATGTGACCATCTATAAGGCTCGGCTTGTCGCTAAGGGTTATCGACAAGTTCAAGGGATTGACTACGACGAGACTTTCTCTCCCGTAGCGATGCTGAAGTCAGTCAGAATCATGTTAGCTATTGCCGCATTCTATGATTATGAGATATGGCAAATGGACGTCAAAACAGCATTCCTTAACGGCTTCCTCAAGGAAGAGTTGTATATGATGCAACCGGAAGGTTTTGTCGATCCAGAGAACGCTAACAAGGTATGCAAGCTCCAGCGCTCGATTTACGGGCTGGTGCAAGCATCTCGGAGTTGGAATATTCACTTTGATGAAGTGATCAAAGCGTTTGGCTTTATACAGACTTATGGAGAAGCCTGTATTTACAAGAAAGTGAGTGGGAGCTCTGTGGCATTTCTCATATTATATGTGGATGACATATTGCTGATGGGAAATGATGTAGAATTCTTGGAAAATGTAAAGGCCTACTTGAATAAAAGTTTTTCAATGAAGGACCTTGGAGAAGCTGCTTACATATTAGGCATCAAAATCTATAGAGATAGATCGAGACGCCTCATTGGTCTTTCACAAAGTACATACCTTGACAAAATATTGAAGAAGTTCAATATGGATCAGTCAAAGAAAGGATTCTTGTCTGTTTTGCAAGGTATGAGATTGAGCAAGGCTCAGTCGCCGACCACGGCAGAAGATAGAGAAATGATGAGTGTCATTCCCTATGCCTCGGCCATAGGTTCTATCATGTATGTCATGCTGTGTACCAGATCTGATGTGAACCTTGCCATAAGTTTGGTAGGGAGGTACCAAAGTGATCCCGGTGAGGAACACTGGACAGCGGTCAAGAACATCCTGAAGTACCTGAAAAGGACTAAGGATATGTTTCTCGTTTATGGAGGTGACGAAGAGCTCGTCGTAAAGGGTTACGTCGATGCTAGCTTCGACACAGATCTGGATGATTCTAAGTCTCAAACCGGATACGTGTATATTTTGAATGGAGGGGCAGTCAGCTGGTGCAGTTGCAAACAGAGCATGGTGGCAGCGTCTACATGTGAAGCGGAGTACATAGCTGCTTCTGAAGCAGCGCAGGAAGGAGTCTGGATGAAGGAGTTCATCACCGACCTAGGAGTCATTCCAAGCGCGTCAAGCCCGATGACTCTCTTCTGTGACAACACTGGTGCTATTGCTATTACCAAGGAGCCCAGGTTTCACAAGAAGACCAAGCACATCAAGCGCCGTTTCAACTCCATCCGGAATTATGTTCAGGATGGAGACATAGATATTTGTAAAGTGCATACGGATCTGAATGTCGCAGACCCGTTGACTAAACCTCTTCCACGAGCAAAACATGATCAACACCAGAACTCTATGGGTGTTCGATTCGTCACAATGTAACTAGATTATTGACTCAAGTGCAAGTGGGAGACTGTTGGAGATATGCCCTAGAGGCAATAATAAAAGCATTATTATTATATCTCCTTGTTCATGATAATTGTCTGTTATTCATGCTTGAATTGTATTGTACGAAAACAGCGATACATGTGTGAATACATAGACCACAATGAGTCCCTGGTAGGCCTCTAGTTACCAGCTCGTTGATCAACAGATGGTCACGGTTTCCTGACCATGGACATGAGATGTCAGTGATAACGGGATCACATCATTAGGAGAATGATGTGATGGACAAGACCCAAACTTGAGCATAACACGAGATCGTATAGTTCGTAATGCATAAGCTTTTCGGTGTCAAGTATTTATTCCTTAGACCATGAGGTTGTACAACTCCCGGATACCGTAGGAGTACTTTGGGTGTGCCAACCGTCACAACGTAACTGGGTGGCTATAAAGGTACGCATCGGGTATCTCCGAAAGTGTCTGTTGAGTTGGTACGAACCGAGACTGGGATGTTGTCACTCCGTATGACGGAGAGGTAACTCTGGGCCCACTCGGTAAGACATCATCATAATGAGCTCAATGTGACTAAGTAGTTAGTCACGGGATGATGGATTACGGATCGAGTAAAGAGCCTTGCCATGACGAGATTGAACAAGGTATCGGTAATACCGACGATCGAATCTCGGGTAAGTACCGTACCGATGGACAAAGGGAATAACATACGAGATTAAGTGAATCCTTGACACGGTGGTTCATCCGATGAAGATCATCGAGAAACACGTGGCAACCAACATGGGTATCCAGATCCCGCTGTTGGTTATTGACCGGAGAGTCGTCTCGGTCATGTCTACGTGTCTCCCGAACCCGTAGGGTCTACACACTTAAGGTTCGGTAACGCTAGGGTCGTAGAGATACATGCATGTGGAAACCCGAAAGTTGTTCGGAGTCCCGGATGAGATCCCGGACGTAACGAGGAGTTCCGGAATGGTCCGGAGGTAAAGATTGATGTATAGGAAGTCCAGTTTCGGCCATCGGGTGATCTCCGGGGGTCACCGGGAGCGTCCCGGGACCACCGGAGGGGCCCCGGGGGTCTACCGGGTGGGGCCACCCATCCCGGTGGGGCCCCTAGGCCGCAAGGGGAAGTGTCCAGCCCCTCTGGGCTGGCGCACCACTAGGGGCCCACCTCCCCATGCGCCTAGGGTTGAAACCCTAGGGGGGAGGGGGCGCCCACTAGCCTTGGGGGGCAAGGAACCCCCCCTGGCCGCTGCCCCCCCTGCAGATTGGATCTACAGGGGCCCTGGCGCACCCCCTGGCCCCCTATATATATGTGGGAGGGGAGAGGGCAGCCGCACCCTTGCCCTGGCGCCTCTCCCCTCCCGTCACACCTCCATACTCCCACGCAGGGCGCCCGGCGAAGCCCTGCTGCGATCTCCACTGCATCCGTCATCACGCCGTCGTGCTGCCGGATCTCTGACGACTTCTCCTCCCCCCTTGCTGGATCAAGAAGGAGGTGACGTTGCTGCAGCGTACGTGTGTTGAACGCGGAGGTGTCGTCCGTTCGGCGCTAGATCATCGGTGACGAAGAACGCGAAGAGTACGACTACTTCATCCACGCTTCTTCGAAAGCTTCCGCTCGCAATCTCCATAACGGTATGTAGATGCACTCTTACTTGCTCGTTGCTAGATGTCTCCATAGTTGGATCTTGGTGAAGGCGTAGAAATTTTTTGAATTATGCTACGTTCCCCAACAGTGGCATCTGAGCTAGGTTTTATGCGTAGCATCATGCACGAGTAGAACACAAAGCAGTTGTGGGCGTTTGGTTTTGTTCAACTTTCTTAACGTTACTAGTCAATCTTGATTCGGTGGTATTGTGGGATGAAGCGGCCCGGACCGACTTTACACGTACGCTTATGTGAGACTGGTTCCACCGACAGACATGCACTAAATGCATAAGGTGGCTGGCGGGTGTCTGTCTCTCCTACTTTAGTCGGATCGGATTTGATGAAAAGGGTCCTTATGAAGGGTAAATAGAAGTTGACAAATCACGTTGCGGTTTTGGCGTAGGTAAGAAAAGTTCTTGCTAGAAATCCTATAGAAGCCACGTAAAACTTGCAACAACATTTAGAGGACGTCTAACTTGTTTTTGCAGCATGTGCTATGTGACGTGGTATGGCCAAAAAGAAGATGTGATGAATGATATATGTGATGTATGAGATTGATCATGTTTTTGTAATAGGGAATCACGACTTGCATGTCGATGAACTTGACAACCGGCAGGAGCCATAGGAGTTGTCTTAATTATTGTATGACCTGCGTGTCACTGAATAACGCCATGTAATTACTTTACTTCATTGCTAAACGTTAGCTATAGTAGTAGAAGTAATAGTTGGCGTGACGACTTCTTCAAGACACGATGATGGAGATCATGATGATGAAGATCATGGTGTCGAGCCGGTGACAAGATGATCATGGTGCCCCGAAGTTGGAGAACCAAGGAGCAAGATGATATTGGCCATATCATGTCACTTTAAATTGATTGCATGTGATGTTTATCATGTTTATGCATCTTGTTTACTTAGAACGACGGTAGTAAATAAGATGATCTCTCACTAAAATTTCAAGTATTGTGTTTCCCCTAACTGTGCACCGTTGCTAAAGCTCGTTGCTCCGAAGCACCACGTGATGATCGGGTGTGATAGGTTCTAACGTTCGCATACAACGGGTGTAAGACAGATTTACACACGCGATATACTTAGGGTTCACTTGACGAGCCTAGCATGTACAGACATGGCCTCGGAACACGGAAGACCGAAAGGTCGAACACGAGTCGTATAGAAGATACGATCAACATGAAGATGTTCACCGTTGATAACTAGTCCGTCTCACGTGATGATCTGACACGGACTACTCGATTCGGATCGCGTATCACATAGATGACTAGAGAGATGTCATTCTGAGTGGGAGTTCATTAAAATTTGATTAAGATGAACTTAATTAACATGAACTTAGTCTAAATTCTTTACAATATCTCTTGTAGATCAAATGGCCCACGCTCCAGTTTCCCTCAACTTCAACGCGTTCCTAGAGAAAACCAAGCTGAAAGACGATGGTAGCAACTATACGGATTGGGTCTGTAACCTGAGGATTATCCTCATAGCTTCCAAGAGATCATATGTCCTAGAAGCACCGCTAGGTGATGCACCTGCTCCCGATGCGGCCCAAGACATTTTGAATGTCTGGCAGTCGCGTAGTGATGATTACTCCCTGGTTCAGTGCGGCATGCTTTATAGTTTAGAATCTGGGCTCCAAAAATGTTTTGAGCACCACGGAGCATATGAGATGTTCGAAGAGCTGAAAATGGTTTTCCAAGCTCATGCCCGAGTCGAGAGATATGATGTCTCCGACGCATTCTACAGCTGTAAGATGGAGGAGAATAGTTCTGTCAGTGAGCACATCCTCAAGATTTCAGGATTGCACAACCGCTTGTCTCAGCAGGGAATGAATCTCCTAGATGAAGCGGTCGTTGACAGAATCCTCCAGTCGCTCCCACCAAGCTTCAAGAGCTTCGTGTTGAACTTCAATATGCAGGGGATGGAGAAGTCCATTCCCGAGTTGTATTCGATGCTGAAATCAGCGGAGGTGGACATCAAGAAAGAACATCAAGTGTTGATGGTCAATAAAACCACTAAGTTCAAGAAAGGCAAGGGTAAGAAGAACTTCAAGAAGGACGGCAAGGGAGTTGCCGCGCCTGGTAAGCCTGTTGCCGCGAAGAAGCCAAAGTATGGACCCAAGCCTGAAACAGAGTGCTTTTATTGCAAGGGAACGGGTCACTGGAAGCGGAACTGCCCCAAATACTTAGCAGACAAGAAGGCCGGCAACGTCAAAGGTTTATATGATATACATGTTATTGATGTGTACCTTACCAGCACTCGTAGTAGCTCCTGGGTATTCGATACCGGTGCAGTTGCTCACATTTGTAACTCAAAACAGGAGCTGCGGAATAAACGGAGACTGGCGAAGGATGAGGTGACGATGCGCGTCGGGAATGGTTCCAAGGTCGATGTGATCGCCGTCGGCACGCTACCTCTACATCTACCCTCGGGATTAGTTTTAAACCTCAATAATTGTTATTTAGTACCAGCTTTGAGCATGAACATTGTTTCTGGATCTCGTCTTATGCGAGATGGCTACTCTTTCAAATCGGAGAATAATGGTTGTTCTATTTATTTGAGAGATATGTTTTATGGTCATGCCCCGCTAGTCAATGGTTTATTTTTGATGGATCTCGAACGTAGTAATACACATATTCATAGTGTAGATGCCAAAAGATGTAAAGTTGATAATGATAGTCCCACATACTTGTGGCACTGCCGACTTGGTCATATTGGCGTCAAACGTATGAAGAAGCTCCATTCAGATGGACTTCTAGAGTCTCTTGATTATGAATCATTTGACACGTGCGAACCGTGCCTCTTGGGAAAGATGACCAAGACTCCGTTCTCCGGAACAATGGAGCGAGCAACCAACTTGTTGGAAATCATACATACCGATGTGTGCGGTCCAATGAGTGTTGTGGCTCGCGGAGGCTATCGTTATGTTCTCACCCTCACAGATGACTTGAGTAGATATGGGTATATCTATTTGATGAAACACAAGTCTGAGACCTTTGAAAAGTTCAAGGAATTTCAGAATGAGGTTGAGAATCAACGTGACAGAAAAATAAAGTTCTTGCGATCGGATCGTGGGGGTGAATATTTAAGTCATGAATTTGGCACACACATTAGGAGCTGTGGAATTGTTTCACGATTGACACCGCCCGGAACACCTTAACGTAACGGTGTGTTCGAACGTCGAAATCGTACTCTGTTGGACATGGTGCGATCTATGATGTCCCTCACCGATTTACCGCTATCTTTTTGGGGTTATGCTTTAGAGACTGCCGCATTCACTTTAAATAGGGCTCCGTCGAAATCCGTTGAGACGACTCCGTATGAACTTTGGTTTGGCAAGAAACCGAAGCTGTCGTTTCTAAAACTTTGGGGTTGCGATACTTATGTCAAGAATCTTCAACCTGAAAAGCTCGAACCCAAATCGGAAAAATGCGTCTTCATAGGATACCCAAAGGAAACAATTGGGTACACCTTCTACCACAGATCCGAAGGCAGAGTCTTTGCTGCCAAGAATGGATGCTTTCTGGAGAAAGAGTTTCTCTCGAAAGAAGTGAGTGGGAGGAAAGTAGAACTTGATGAGGTGACAGTCACCCCTCCTGTACCGGAAAGTAGCGCAGCGCAGGAAACTGTTCCTGAGGTGCCTGCACCGACAAGGGAGGAAGTTGATGATAATGAAGAAACAGATCAAGTTACTACTGAACTTCGAAGGTCCACAAGGGCACGTTCCGCACCAGAGTGGTACGGCAACCCTGTACCGGAAATCATGTTGTTAGACAACGATGAACCTTCGAACTATGAAGAAGCGATGGCGGGCCCGGATTCCAATAAATGGCTTGGAGCCATGAAATCCGAGATAGAATCCATGTACAAAAACAAAGTATGGACTTTGGTGGACTTGCCTGATGATAGGCACGCCATAGAAAACAAATGGATATTTAAGAAGAAAACAGACGCGGATGGTAATGTGACCATCTATAAGGCTTGGCTTGTCGCTAAGGGTTATCGACAAGTTCAAGGGATTGACTACGACGAGACTTTCTCTCCCGTAGCGATGCTGAAGTCAGTCAGAATCATGTTAGCTATTGCCGCATTCTATGATTATGAGATATGGCAAATGGACGTCAAAACAGCATTCCTTAATGGCTTCCTCAAGGAAGAGTTGTATAAGATGCAACCGGAAGGTTTTGTCGATCCAGAGAACGCTAACAAGGTATGCAAGCTCCAGCGCTCGATTTACGGGCTGGTGCAAGCATCTCGGAGTTGGAATATTCGCTTTGATGATGTGATCAAAGCGTTTGGCTTTATACAGACTTATGGAGAAGCCTGTATTTACAAGAAAGTGAGTGGGAGCTCTGTGGAATTTCTCATATTATATGTGGATGACATATTGCTGATGGGAAATGATATAGAATTCTTGGAAAATGTAAAGGCCTACTTGAATAAAAGTTTTTCAATGAAGGACCTTGGAGAAGCTGCTTACATATTAGGCATCAAAATCTATAGAGATAGATCGAGACGCCCCATTGGTCTTTCACAAAGTACATACCTTGACAAAATATTGAAGAAGTTCAATATGGATCAGTCAAAGAAAGGATTCTTGCCTGTTTTGCAAGGTATGAGATTGAGCAAGGCTCAGTCGCCGACCACGGCAGAAGATAGAGAAAAGATGAGTGTCATTCCCTATGCCTCGGCCATAGGTTCTATCATGTATGCCATGCTGTGTACCAAACCTGATGTGAACCTTGCCATAAGTTTGGTAGGGAGGTACCAAAGTGATCCCGGTGAGGAACACTGGACAGCGGTCAAGAACATCCTGAAGTACCTGAAAAGGACTAAGGATATGTTTCTCGTTTATGGAGGTGACGAAGAGCTCGTCGTAAAGAGTTACGTCGATGCTAGCTTCGACACAGATCTGGATGACTCTAAGTCTCAAACCGGATACGTGTATATTTTGAATGGAGGGGCAGTCAGCTGGTGCAGTTGCAAACAGAGCGTGGTGGCAGCGTCTACATGTGAAGCGGAGTACATAGCTGCTTCTGAAGCAGCGCAGGAAGGAGTCTGGATGAAGGAGTTCATCACCGACCTAGGAGTCATTCCAAGCGCGTCAAGCCCGATGACTCTCTTCTGTGACAACACTGGTGCTATTGCTATTACCAAGGAGCCCAGGTTTCACAAGAAGACCAAGCACATCAAGCGCCGTTTCAACTCCATCCGGAATTATGTTCAGGTTGGAGACATAGATATTTGTAAAGTGCATACGGATCTGAATGTCGCAGACCCGTTGACTAAACCTCTTCCACGAGAAAAACATGATCAACACCAGAACTCTATGGGTGTTCGATTCATCACAATGTAACTAGATTATTGGCTCTAGTGCAATTGGGAGACTGTTGGAGATATGCCCTAGAGGCAATAATAAAAGCATTATTATTATATCTCCTTGTTCATGATAATTGTCTGTTATTCATGCTTGAATTGTATTGTACGGAAACAGCGATACATGTGTGAATACATAGACCACAATGAGTCCCTGATAGGCCTCTAGTTACCAGCTCGTTGATCAACAGATGGTCACGGTTTCCTGACCATGGACATGAGATGTCAGTGATAACGGGATCACATCATTAGGAGAATGATGTGATGGAGAAGACCCAAACTTGAGCATAACACGAGATCGTATAGTTCGTAATGCATAAGCTTTTCGGTGTCAAGTATTTATTCCTTAGACCATGAGGTTGTACAACTCCCGGATACCGTAGGAGTACTTTGGGTGTGCCAACCGTCACAACGTAACTGGGTGGCTATAAAGGTACGCATCGGGTATCTCCGAAAGTGTCTGTTGAGTTGGTACGAACCGAGACTGGGATGTTGTCACTCCGTATGACGCAGAGGTACCTCTGGGCCCACTCGATAAGACATCATCATAATGAGCTCAATGTGACTAAGTAGTTAGTCACTGGATGATGGATTACGGATCGAGTAAAGAGACTTGCCATGACGAGATTGAACAAGGTATCGGGAATACCGACGATCGAATCTCGGGTAAGTACCGTACCGATGGACAAAGGGAATAACGTACAGGATTAAGTGAATCCTTGACACGGTGGTTCATCCGATGAAGATCATCGAGGAACACGTGGGAACCAACATGGGTATCCAGATCCCACTGTTGGTTATTGACTGGAGAGTCGTCTCGGTCATGTCTACGTGTCTCCCGAACCCGTAGGGTCTACACACTTAAGGTTCGGTAACGCTAGGGTCATAGAGATACATGCATGTGGAAACCCGAAAGTTGTTCGGAGTCCCGGATGAGATCCCGGACGTAACGAGGAGTTCCGGAATGGTCCGGAGGTAAAGATTGATATATAGGAAGTCCAGTTTTGGCCATCGGGTGATCTCCGGGGGTCACCGGGAACGTCCCGGGACCACCGGAGGGGCCCCGGGGGTCCACCGGGTGGGGCCACCCATCCCGGTGGGGCCCCTAGGCCGCAAGGGGAAGTGTCCAGCCCCTCTGGGCTGGCACACCACTAGGGGCCCACCTCCCCATGCGCCTAGGGTTGAAACCCTAGGGGGGAGGGGGCGTCCACTAGCCTTGGGGGGCAAGGAACCCCCCTGGCCGCCGCCCCCCCTGCAGATTGGATCTGCAGGGGCCCTGGCGCACCCACTGGCCCCCTATATATATGTGGGAGGGGAGAGGGCAGCCGCACCCTTGCCCTGGTGCCTCTCCCCCTCCCGTCACACCACCATACTCCCACGCAGGGCGCCCGGCGAAGCCCTGCTGCGATCTCCACTGCATCCGTCATCACGCCGTCGTGCTGCCGGATCTCTGACGACTTCTCCTCCCCCCTTGATGGATCAAGAAGGAGGTGACGTTGCTGCACCGTACGTGTGTTGAACGCGGAGGTGCCGTCCGTTCGGCGCTAGATCATCGGTGACGAAGAACGCGAAGAGTACGACTACTTCATCCACGCTTCTTCGAAAGCTTCCGCTCGCAATCTCCATAACGGTATGTAGACGCACTCTTACTTGCTCGTTGCTAGATGTCTCCATAGTTGGATCTTGGTGAAGGCGTATAATTTTTTTGAATTATGCTACGTTCCCCAACAATGCTTAGTGAATCCGATGTTGTGTGGAAGCTAGCCCATGATATGCTTTAGTGTAGAGTCTGATGACATGCTTATTAGTGTACAATACAATGAGTTGTTAATAGTGTAGGTGACGCCCCCGATTTGTCCGTACACTAATCATGCATGTAAATGTGTACGACCAAGATCAGGGACTCACGGGAAGATATCACAACACAACTCTAGACACAAATAAAATAAAACAAGCTTCATATTACAAGCCAGGGGCCTCGAGGGCTCGAATACAGAAGCTCGAAAGCAACAGAGTTAGCGGAAGCAACAATATCTGAGTACAGACATAAGTTAAACAAGTTTTGCCTTAAGAAGGCTAGCACAAACATCAACGATCGAAGAGGCTAGGCCTCCTGCCTGGGACCTCCTAACTACTCCTGGTCGTCAGTTGTCTCCACGTAGTAGTAGGCTCCGTCGGGGTAGTTGTAGTAGTCGACTAGGGTGGCATGTGGCTCCTGGAATCTGCCATCTGGTCGCAATAACCAGAAAGAAGAAAGAAGGGGGGGAGGGGGAGCAAAGCAACCGTGAGTACTCATCCAAAGTACTCGCAAGCATTAGATCTATACTAGTATGCATCAGTATCAAATGAGTAAGCTGTATAGGTGGACTGAACTGCAGAATGCCAGAAGAGGAGGGGAAAAGCCTAGCCTATCGAAGACTAGCATCTTCAAGCATCTTCTGGAAATCACCATCTTGCAGCAGTAGAAGAGAATACAGAATAGAAGTTTATAATTAACAAGCATGTTGTAGTATTAACGGCCTAGAGATCCTTCCTCGACTCCCTGCGAGAAAGTAATCTCGCAGCCACAAATCCAACACATATCTCAAGTATCCATTTCTAGTTATAATAGATCAGGATATAAGACTGAATGTCCGTTATCGTTGACATGGCTATTCGAATAGATAACTTCCCTGCAGGGGTGAACCACGTTACCCTCACGCTCGATCACCTCTGGCCGGACGCACCTTTTTGGGTCAATGTCCGTCCTTGGAAGATCAACACGTCGCAGCCCTACCTAGGCTCAGCAGAGAGGTCCCCGCCGGTCTACATCCTAAGCAATCTGGGGTGATGGGCCATCGCCCGTTGCACTCCGGATCATTGCGCGCAGGGCGATCCAGGCCACCTCCACTAGGGCGCCGACCAGGCCGTGCCGCAATGCTAATCTGGACGTCTGACAAAGCTTCGGCTGATACCACGACGCCGAGGCCCATAACTATTCTCGCGTGGCGGTTAGTGGGTAAAGGACAGAGGCCAACTCAGAACAAATACCCAAATCTGTTAGTGTATTATTGACAGAAGTGACGGCTGTCAGGACAAGTCCGGAGCTATCACCCCTCCTGGGTGATACCGCTAAACAGCCAGCCGTCACCGTAAGAACTCCCGCGGGTGCTCACCGGGCCCGCCCGCCTTTCACAAAGGTCTCAAGTAAAGTCCATGTAACTGTGTGTCCAAAACATCAAGTTGGAAAACCCGAGGAATCACCCTCGGCGAATTCCACTCGATGTGTCCGTCAAGACGAACTATGAGGAATCACCCCCGAGGTTCACACTTGAGGGGTGATACGTCCAAAACGTATCTATAATTTCTGCTTGCTCCATGCCACTTTTGGGTGATATTGCTATGATATTCATACACTTCCATACACTTTTGATCATATTTGGACTAACTTACTAATCCAGTGCACCCCAGTGCCAGTTTCTGTTTTCGGCTGTTTTTGTATTTCAGGTTTTCACGTTTCGAGAACTGCCCAGAAAAATCCAGAAAAATTATATAAAAAATCAGCGATACGGAAACAACACTGTGTCCAAAGGGCAGCCTGGGGGGGCCACACGGGCTCCAGGCGCCCTGTGGGCGCCCCCCCCTGGGCCGCGCCGGGGGGGCGCCTGGGCCCCCCGAGGCTCCCCCGGTGCCCTACTTTGGCATATATTTAAAGGGTTCCCCGTAACCCTCAGAACAGGACTTCTTTTCGCGATCCCATCTCTGTTCCACCGCCGCCGCCGCTTGCAAGATCGGGAGCACCAGGAGAACTCTTCCCGGCACCCTGCCGGAGGGGAGGATCACCACCGGGAGCTTCTCCACCACCATGGACGCCTCCCGGATGACTCGTGAGTAGTCTCCCTTGGACCATGAGTCCATGACCAGTAGCCATGTGATGTTCTCCTCCCGTTCTTGTGCTTCACTAATTAGTCCTCGTGAGCTGCCCTACATGATCGAGGCACCTATGTAATCCTTATGCTGTTGCTATGTTGAGTTTGCTGGGATCCGATGGATTATGAGATTATGTTCAGATTGATCTTGAGTAATATATTTGATCTACCTCTTTTATATTTTAGTTCATAAGTAATTCTTGCATGTTCTCCGTTGTTATTTATTGCTTTGGCCGAGTAATAGGTAGTGACTCCAAGAGGGAACGTTATGCTCGATTGTGGGTTCATGCCCCTCGATGACTAGCTTGAGTGACAGAAACATGAGTCTAGGGGATGCGTTGTTGCCACAAGGGGGGAAAACAACGGTGCTTTTGCCCGCGGGTGCAAGGATTGTTTACTTTACGCAAAGTTCTTTTAATGCAGTTGTATGTTGCATTGAGTTTACACTATGGGTGGGACTCGCAACTTAATACCAGCGAGATGTTCTGGATAGATATCTCAAGGTGGATGATTAGTAGTAGATATTGATGGATTTCAGTCTACTTACTTTGGCGTACCGCCCATGCTTTGAACCTCAACCTTTCTTGCAATGTAGTCAGCATTGGTTTGCGTTCGTGGTCCTGTCAATTGCCCAGCTGTAATTTGTTTACCTCACATAGCTGTTTTATCGTGTTTTGGGAGAGAGACATCACTAGTGAACATCATGAGACTCCGGTCCATATTACCATCATTGATCACATACACTATTTACTTTTCGCTATTTTGTTTACTATTGCAAAACACTATCTATCACTACTATCATATTGCTTTTAACCCTTTGTGAACTACAAGGCCGGAGAGATTGACAACCTCGCAGTACTCGTTGGGAGCAAAGTTATTTGTATCTGTGTGCAGGTCCACGTTGATTGCTAATTGCGCCGTTAGCAGTTGACACCTACCTGTTGAACCTACGAGTCTCTGGGGATTCGATCCTTGGCATCTTTGCTAAGGGAAAACACTTCTACTTACTGCATCTTACACCTTCCACTTGGGGTAACCAACGAGGGGTTCGAGGCCCATCAAGGAGTATTTTCTGGCGCCGTTGCCGGGGACTCCACTCTTCAGGATAGGGTAGTTGCATGCTATCTTTTACCTTTGCTTTTTAGTCTTGTTAGTTTACCTTTCGTTTTTGCTTTAGTTCCTTTTTATCAAAAATCATAAAAAATTTATTTGTCTTTTTATTAGTAGTCCTTTCTGTTTAGCCAAACATGTTAGGATTTGGTGCTTTGAGAGAATCAGAAGTTTTAGATTTCCATCAAAGGGATGGAGAAAATATGAAGAAGGCATGGGATAGAATTTTTGATGCACATAGGAGAATTATGCCTTGGATACCTATAAAAATTGTGCTTAGGAATTTTTACCATGGTCTTTTTAAATGGTGTAAACACTCCCTTGACATTATAGCTGAGGGAGATTTCTTAGAATGTGATGAAGCTAGAGCTCTTGAGATTATACATGGTCTATCTAGTTACTTTGTTTATGATCATAACTTTGATACTATCATAGATAGACTTGCTACTATTGAGAAAAGAATGGATGCTCTAGACTTAACGAAGGTAGAGAAACCCAAACCCAATAAGAGATATATTTTGGAAATAGATAATGACTGGGAACCTCTTGTTTGGATTAGCATCTCTAATCAAGACTTCCTTGCTTATTGCGATATCGGATCTATGGTTTCTACTATGCCAAAAATTGTTCATGATTCTTTAAAATTTAACATGGATAGACTACCATCTTATCATGAACACACTAATGGAGATATTTCTGAAATCCTGGGAAAAATAAAAGACGTACCGGTAAAATTCCTTAAAGGGATTGCAATGATTGATTTCTTCATCGTGGAGCCCAACCAAGGAAATATAGTGCTTGGAAGGGTCTTCCTCCGAGCAGTTAAAGGCTTCATCGATATAGGTAAGGGACAAATCCGCTTACGCGGGAAGGCAAAAGGTGTGTACCCCTTTCCTAGAAGGAACAAGAATGAACTTATCGAGGAACCATTTGAAACGATTTATAACTCTGATTATTATGATGATTATTGATTCCTCTATGCATTATGCCTAGCTTAAAGGCATAAAAGAAAGCGCTTTTGGGAGGCAGCCCACATGAATAAATTTTTTGCTTTTGTTGTGTCTTGATGTTGTTTACTGCTGTAGCATCATCATTGTATCTTTGCTTTTCATATTTGTGCCAAGTATAGCCTCTGATAGCTAGAAAGTTCAAAAGTTGTGAGGTGCTGTCCAGGAAAAAGATTCTGTCCTTGGATAGAAAAATTCGTATAAAATCACCAGATCATCTTTTTGGTCTGACTTTTTTGGACAGCGTTCTCTATATAATTGTCTTTCGTGCGTCAGTTCTGAGTTTTTTGATTTGAGTTGCAGAAGTATCCCGAACAGGTCAATTAATGCCTGCTGTTCTGATTTTCACAGATTCTGTCCTGCTTTGCCTTACCTTCACTTTGCAAATTAAGAACTTGCTTTTTCTTTGCAAAAACCTTTTGGCAATCTTGAGAAACAGTAGAACTTCAATAATATCCTTATTTCCAGCAATGTATAATTATTTTATTAAGGGTACTAACCTCGCTAATCAGATTATGATGAGTTGTGTATGAAGGGAGTTTTCAAGTGTGCGAGGGAAGATGATAAAAAGATTCAGGAGTGTCAAGCGCTCAAGCTTGGGGATGCCCCCGTGCACCCCCAAGAAATATTCAAGGAGACTCAAGCGTCTAAGCTTGGGGATGCCCCCGTGCATCCCCTTCTCCATCAACATTATCAGTTCGTCTTTCGTTCCGCTATATTTTTATCACTTCATGTGTTATGTGCTATGCTTGGAGCGTCTTGCTTTTAGTTTTCTTTTTAGTTTTTCATAATGAGTCGGAACCCATCATTCCTTTATGTGGGCGAGAAACACGATCCACCTCTACCTAGAACATTACATAGAATTTTCATGTCTATCTATGATGTGTGTGTTCTTTGTCTTTTAAATAGCTACTATCGTGCTTTGCTCTTAGTATTCATGCTTATCTCTTCAAGAGCTTTTATTTAGTTGGTTGCTTGAACTCTCTTTAATTACCATGCTCATCTTATTAAGAGAGTTTGCTTCCGTAGCATGGATTAATGTGTCTATGATAAAGATGCTACTTGCATGATGGTGCTTAGTAGTTCAGGTTTTCTTTTGGTTAATCTCAAATAGCTGGGGGGGTCCCAATGTGTTATTGGAGTACCAACTTGGTTTGTTTGCCTATGATGTGGTATGGTTTAGTAATATATTCCTTCGAGAATTTATTTTGACTGACTTGGCGTATGCTCACGCATATTCAAGACTGTAAAGAAAGTCTGTCAAGCCTTGATGATCTTTTATTTCTGAGTAGCGATATAACTACCATGCCTGATTCAATATTGCTTTGTCGCTCTGCATGATTATGACCATCATTGCTCTTTTAGTTGGTTGCTCCCAGGCTAAGCAACTTAACCATGCAATACATAGCTCATGGGAAAGTAGCCTAAAAACTATTGTGGTAAAGAATATGTTGCCTATGTATCTTATTTCTTATGAGTTGCTTGCTGAGCGGTAACCATGTTTCTGGGGACGCCATCAACTGTCACACTTTTGTTGAATATCATGTGAGTTGCTATGCATGTTCGTCTTGTCTGAAGTAAGGGTGATTTACCGTGGGTTAAATTAATAATGCATATTGTTAGAGAAGAACATTGGGCCGCCAACCAAAGCCATGCATCATGGTGGAAGTTTTAGCTTGGACCTTAATCCTCAATCTCTCATGAGAATATGCTTATGCATTAAAGAGGAGTCCATCATCTATTTTCTATGTTGTCCCGGTATGGATGTCCTCAAGTTGAGATCTATCAAAAATGAGAAATCAAATGCAATCTATCTCCTTGGACCTTTGTACAGGTGGCATAGAGGTACCCCTTTGTGACACTTGGTTAAAACATATGCAATGCAATGATAACCCATGGGGATCCGAGCTAATTAGGACAAGGAGCGAGCACTATTGGTATTTGATGCATGAGGCTTGCAACTTATAGGATGTTTTATACATGACACATATGAAGTACTACTACCGTTGACACAATTGCTTCCATGTTTCAAAATAAAAAGCTCTAGCACTTCAAGCACCAACCACTGAGAGCATGATTGTCATTCTGAGTGTAATGTGCATTGTCCCAAAGTAGCATTGTCTTTTGCATGGTTGTGATATCGTTTATTGTGAAATGATTGTATCTAGTCATCACTAAACCTTGAAGGTGCCCTTGCATTTATGTTTTGCATCACTAAAGGGGGCAAGCTAGATATCACTTTATCATATTTGCACATCATGATCATTGCAAATCTTTTTGATGTTTCAGTTTCAAGTTGTAAAACTTTCAGTCATTTGTGATTTTCTCTTGAGACAACTTAGTTATTTTAGAATCATTGTCTCAGTAAGCTTTTGTCATATGACTATGAGAAAGTCCTATATGGTTAATAGCATGTCACCACAGAAATTATTCTTGTTATCATTTACCTACTCGAGGACAAGCAGGAATTAAGCTTGGGGATGTTGATACGTCCAAAACGTATCTATAATTTCTGCTTGCTCCATGCCACTTTTGGGTGATATTGCTATGATATTCATACACTTCCATACACTTTTGATCATATTTGGACTAACTTACTAATCCAGTGCACCCCAGTGCCAGTTTCTGTTTTCGGCTGTTTTTGTATTTCAGGTTTTCACGTTTCGAGAACTGCCCAGAAAAATCCAGAAAAATTATATAAAAAATCAGCGATACGGAAACAAGACTGCGTCCGAAGGGAGGCCTGGGGGGGCACAGGGGCTCTAGGCGCCTGTGGGCGCCCCCCCCCCCTGGGCTGCGCCGGCGGGGCGCCTGGGCCCCCCGAGGCTCCCCCGGTGCCCTACTTTGGCATATATTTGAAGGGTTCCCCGTAACCCTCAGAACAAGACTTCTTTTCGCGATCCCATCTCTGTTCCGCCGCCGCCACCGCTTCCAAGATCGGGAGCACCAGGAGAACTCTTCCCGGCACCCTGCCGGAGGGGAGGATCACCACCGGGAGCTTCTCCACCACCATGGACGCCTCCCGGATGACTCGTGAGTAGTCTCCCTTGGACCATGAGTCCATGACCAGTAGCTATGTGATGTTCTCCTCCCGTTCTTGTGCTTCACTAATTAGTCCTCGTGAGCTGCCCTACATGATCGAGGCACCTATGTAATCCTTATGCTTTTGCTATGTTGAATTTGCTGGGATCCGATGGATTATGAGATTATGTTCAGATTGATCTTGAGTAATATATTTGATCTACCTCTTTTATATTTTAGTTCATAAGTAATTCTTGCATGTTCTCCGTTGTTATTTATTGCTTTGGCCGAGTAATAGGTAGTGACTCCAAGAGGGAACGTTATGCTCGATTGTGGGTTCATGCCCCTCGATGACTAGCTTGAGTGACAGAAACATGAGTCTAGGGGATGTCCTGTTGCCACAAGGGGGAAAACAACGGTGCTTGTGCCCGCGGGTGCAAGGATTGTTTACTTTACGCAAAGTTCTTTTAATGCAGTTGTCTATTGCATTGAGTTTACACTATGGGTGGGACTCGCAACTTAATACCAGCGAGATGTTCTGGATAGATATCTCAAGGTGGATGATTAGTAGTAGATTTTGATGGATTTCAGTCTACTTACTTTGGCGTACCGCCCATGCTTTGAACCTCAACCTTTCTTGCAATGTAGTCAGCATTGGTTTGCGTTCGTGGTCCTGTCAATTGCCCAGCTGTAATTTGTTTACCTCACATAGTTATTTTATCGTCTTTTGGGAGAGAGACATCACTAGTGAACATCATGAGACTCCGGTCCATATTACCATCATTGATCACATACACTATTTACTTTTCGCTATTTTGTTTACTATTGCAAAACACTATCTATCACTACTATCATATTGCTTTTAACCCTTTGTGAACTACAAGGCCGGAGAGATTGACAACCTCTCTGTACTCGTTGGGAGCAAAGTTATTTGTATCTGTGTGTAGGTCCACGTTGATTGCTAATTGCGCCGTTAGGACTTGACACCTACCTGTTGAACCTAGGAGTCTCTGGGGATTCGATCCTTGGCATCTTTGCTAAGGGAAAACACTTCTACTTACTGCATCTTACACCTTCCACTTGGGGTAACCAACGAGGGGTTCGAGGCCCATCAAGGGGTTGCACGATAGAGTCGTATCGGGAATGGAGAAAGAGGAATCACCCTCCATGACCACGACCGAATAGCTACACTACAAAGTTATCATCATGAGTGCGTTACGAGGTTTCACCCTCGGCACCCGATAGTACCTTTGCAGAGTCGAGCAACAAAGGGGGTGTGATGTGATGTGAAGTGTCGGGCTCCGGTCTTCGATCACGTTGCTCGAGTCGTCGATGATGAAGAAATTTATCAAGGACTGGGTGGGGGTTACTGATGGATCACTATCCAACCTATACTAAGCAGTTTATCATGGTATGTAGGTAACAATAGCAGGTACAAAAGCAGGCTATGCATCAGAATAGGATCAAACAATAAAAGGAGCAAAATCTAATGCAAGCATAAGAGAGAATGGAATGGGTGTTATCGGGATGATCAAAGGGGGGGGGGCTTGCCTGGAAGCTCTGTTGAAACGGAAGTAGGGTCGTCGTCGACGTAGTCGATCACCAAGGCATCAACAGGAGTCTCGGGGTCTACCGGAGAGAAGAGGAGGGAGAAACAATAAATACATAGCATACAGTTGTAATACAGATGCACGGCATGGCAATAAGCGGTGCTAGGGGTGTTCTAACGCAGTACTACGCGATACCGACGAAGGGGGACAACATCCGGGAAAGCATTCCCGGTGTTAGACATTTTCTGACAAGCGAACCGGAGGGGATTGTTCCATGTTCGGTATGCCACGGATGTGTGGTAGACGAACGGACACGTATTCTGATTCGTCACGAAATTCTGAGCAACTTTCATATATAAAACTTTTTCATCCGAGTTACGGATTATTTTATATGATTTTTTCAAAGTTTTATTAATATTCTGCAATTTATTATTAATTCGAAAATAAACAAGAATTTGCTAGGTGCACCCGGTGCAGTGCACCTAGTAGTGCACCAGAAAATGACAGTGGGTCCAGGGGGGTCCCATTTGACCAGTCAACACTGACTGGTCAACAGGGTGGGGCCCCCTGTCATTGAGACATCTAACTAATTAGTAGTAATTAGTTAGTTTTAATTAATTAATTAGTTTAACTAAAACAACTTAATTAAGTTAATTAATCAATTAATTAATTATTTTAATAATATTTTTTAAAATATTTTTTTAAAAGGGGGCTCGGCACTAGGGCCCGTTGGTAGTGGCCCTAGGCCAGCGGGACGGGTTAGCGGGCGTAGGGCGCCCGAGAGGCCAAAACCCGCCCGAGGCGGGGCGAGGCCGGCGGGCGCTGCACGGCCGACGGGGCGCCGGCGCTAGCAGCCACCAGCAGTGGCACGCGGCGGCCCCAGTCAATGGCGGGTGCGGCACCGCCGGAGGGGGGCGGCGCGCGCGGCAGGCGCCGGGGCGGGGGTCGGCCACAAGCGGGCGAGGGTCGGCCGGAGGTGCAGCGGGAGGTGGCTGGGGGTGCGCCGGCACTGGGAGGCAGGCGCCGCGGTAGCGCGGCGCCGGAATGGACCCCCGGCGAGGCGAGGAGCGGAGGCGCGCGAGTGCGGCGCAGGCGGGGCGGGCGCGATGGCCTGCGGCGGCTGGAGCAGCAGGCAGGGCGAGTGGCCGCCAGCGAACGAGCAAGGCATTGGCGCGCGGTTACGGGACGTGACGGAGAGAGGGGAGACCGCGGGCTCACCGTAGTCCTGTAGGTGTGCGTGAGTCGGCTCGCGGAGGGCTCGAGGTCGCCGGATTTGGCGTCGACGGCCGGCGGAGCAGAGGAGGAAGGAGGGCTCGGGGCAGCGTCGCGGGGCGCCCGGGTCCTTGTAGCTCGTCGAAGAGGAAGACAATGACGAGGCCAGTCGGGGAGGAGGAAGGGGAGGCGACCGGTGATGGCAGGAAACGGCGACGAGGATGACGAGGTCGAGGAAGTGGCGTGGCCGCGGCCTCAAGCGGGCGCCGCCGCTAGGGAAAGGGGAGGGGTGAGGAGGAGAAGGAGTGGGGGTTAGGGTTCGTGCAAGAAGGGTCGGGGGCGACCTAATAGAGCATCAGGGGCAGCTCGGATGTCGACGTGTGGCCTGTGTCCATGGCGGATGGCCTCCACGGCGGCGTCTGCTTCTGTAGCTGGAGGAAAGGGAAAACAAGGGGGGTGTTGGATTGGGCTGTGTAGGCCTACTAGGTAGATGTGCTGGGAGGCCCAAGGGGAGGGGGATTTATTTTATTACTGTTTTGTTTTGTTTTTGTCTTTGTTTGCCTTTTCATATTTATGTTTATTTGTTTTTCTTAATTTTAGCTTTTATAAAATATAGCACTAGCCCCTAAATTAGTATTAGCAATTATGCCACAGCCACAACTATTTTGGCACTAAAATAAATTAGTTTATATTGGTTTATTATTTAAAAAGCATTTAAACAAATGTTATAGCCATTGTTATATTCCCAAGAAGGCACTTAATTACTTTACCATGTGTTGGGTCACCACCATAATTAGTTATGGAATATTTTCCACAGTTTGAACATTTTAGTTGTGACATTTGAAAACTTCAAATTTTGACTTCAACTTAAATTGAAATTTAAACCGGACGAAATCAAAGAGAGATTTAGCAACAGTGAAACGATGACGTGGCACCATTAACTTGGGATTACTGTAGCTTAATTATCCGGGCGTTACAATAATCCATACTTATTAGTAGAATTCATGCTTATATTAGTAGAAATGTAGTACTGTGTCTTTTGATAGTGTAGAAATCTATGTAGAAATATATTTGCAAGAGTATGTGCGAGGGTGTTATTAATTGATATGTTTTTCTTATTCAGAAATTGCCAAAGAGCCTCTCTGTGAGTTGTGGTATCGAGCCTGATGAAGAAGGCTCGGCTAGAATACGCCTTACCGCAAGGGGCTCCATCACCACCTGTGCGTATGGCATGGACACGGACGATCGCACACACTTTAGCTCGGTTGGGTGGAAGAGCTTCCTCGATGGCAAGAATCTTCGTGCTAGACATGCCATCCTAATTACTATCAGGAACACCCACCGCCCTGGCTTGAGGATGATGATCGTCGTCGATATCATCTAGAACAACATGTCTGTGTGGCTGTATGACTATCCCTAGTAGTCTGCTATATATGTGTTCTGTATGACTACCTAGTAGTGCTTATCATATATGCTACTGTATGAATCATATATGTGTGTGAGGATGCATGTTGACTATATATGTGTACCTATAATGCTTAATGATATCCTATGACTACTGTATGACATAGTTACTAAGTTTTCTCTCGAAACGTTACAATGTTCAACTCCAAAACCCCTAAACCCACCCTTTCAAAAAAAGGGCCTGCGAGCTGCTGACGGGTGGATGACTTTTGGTCCCGGTTGGTGTTATCAACCGGGACTAAAGATGGTCCTCCTGCCTGGGCGCCCTGCAGGGGCCACGTGGAGCCCCTTCTGTCTCGGTTCGTTAGCGAACCGGGACTATAGGATTTGGGCTTTAGTCCCGACCATTTAGTCCCGGTTCCAGAACAGGGGCTAAAGGGCCTCTGGAACTGGGATAAAAGGATTGTTTTCTACTAGTACGCGGATGAAGAGTGTAGATCAAAAGGATCCAACCTGAAGACACACGAATGAAGAAGAACGGCGAACATATCCGAGCAAATCCACCAAAGACAGATCCACCGAAGATACAACTCCACACGCCCACCGATAATGCTAGACGCATCAAATTTAACAGAGTCATTTTGGTAAAAGAATAAAAGCCATATATTCAAGGCAAACCCCCGAAAAAATAGATTCAAGGCTACAAGAAAAAATGGCTATGTACGAATGCATATATTAATTAATTAAGATCATTAATTATTATAAAAATAGAAATTGGTCTTCACACCTGAAAACTATAAGTTCACATCTGAAAAAACTGCACGTTACTTTATTTTTGCATTTCCCTATTTTACTTTTAAACCATCTCACTTCCGCTAAAATTGCCATGCATTGTACTCGAGCGGCAATACGGCCCATGAGCTAGCGGACATGGACTTTTTTTTTGGAGAAAAGAGAGAGCCACGTGATTGTTCTATGAGGCTAGTCATAGTGGGAGTAACTAACTAGCTAGTAATAAAGCACACTCCAAGAAACTTTTGTTTATGTGGCATATAATTAATGAGAAGTAGTAACATAATATGTTACTGTAAAAGAAAATATAATAATATACAGTCAGCCGGCTATAAGTATTAAACAACTATATTTATGCTGAGTTGAATAAGAAAGGAGAGGAGAGAGAAGGGATGCGGGCTGTAGATTAACAGCCGGCTACAGCACGGGCATCAAAAAACATTGTGAGAGTGTATGATGAGTCATGCAATAATAAAGTAGTATTACTTAGCAACTAGCAACTATATATGCTGGCTATTAGGTTGACTATATGTAACATGGTAACTCTATATAGCCGGTTGTTGGCTATACTATTAGGGCATCTCCAACAATTTGTTTGTTAGCTTGTTGGTAAAATATGACATGTTATCAACAAACACATTAACATACAACAACTCCAATGGGTTGTATCTAGTTTGCCCAATAGAATGTGAGATAATAAATAAGGTGCTCTCTCATTTTACATTTGAGCTTGTGCAAGGGTGTTGGTTCATGTACATATAACCTTCCTCTATTTCCTTATTTATTGTATTGCACATCGTCAAAAATCATTATGGGCAAAGTATACCAACAACTATCTTACAACCATTGGAGATGCCCTTAACCATGCTCTAACATAGCACTTTTTAAGACAAGATGAGTCTATGACCTAATCAATGAAGCCATCTATGACACTGCTACTATATTACTTCGTATTATAAAGGTAGTAATTTAGACTAGTGTCATGTGCATGAAAATAGTATAAGTTACTCCCCACTATGACCAGCCTAACATAGTAGAAGCAGTAGCAGTCTTCTATTCACCGTGAATCCTGATGATCTCAGCTGATGAGCTTAGGCCACCCACGTTTATGATTAGTACTTTAGGTTTCATTCAAAAATACTTTCTCCGTTCCCAAATATTTGTCTTTATAAATATTTCAAATGGACTACAACATACGGATGTATGTAGACATATTTTAGAGTGTAGATTCATTCATTTTGTTTTGTATGTAGCCAATTGTTGAAATATTTAGAAAGACAAATATTTGAGAACAGAGGGAGTAGTACACTATATGTAGTACAGAAAAAATGCCATGAAAAAAAATACACATTTTCTTATAACAAAACAAGGAAATCATAAATTTATAAATGCGACGGTAGTAAAATATGAAAAAATGCCATGTTATTTTATAAACTGCCTCTAATCAATCATAGTTTTACACCGTGGACACATAAAATATTCAACTAACATGCTACACTAATTTGAATAATGGCCTATGTCGTCTCTTCTCTCCCCTATAGATATACCATCGGACTTCGAGCTAGGTGTCCTTGGATCCAGCGCTTGCCACTATGAAGGAGCCATGACTACCCCTCTCAACACGGCCGTGTGCAGTGTGTGGTTTGGATACATGTAGTTGCATGCTCTTTCTTTTAGCGGTTGTAGTTGCATGTCGTGTTCCCTTGCAACGATAGGTGGACCATATGGGCTGGACCTGGGCCACTTTCTATTTCTTTCACTCTGCTTACATGACCTACTAGCATCAAGTAACCGGCTCTAACAAAAGAACCAAGTAACATAGGAGGCATAAAGCCATATGGGCCATCAGTAGTATACGGTGAACTTTGCATCACAATTATATTGGGTTAAGGAAAGAGCGTGGAAAAAACCCTGGAAAACTCATGTACCAGCAAAGGTGTGGATGTTCCTGTGGAGACTATCCAAACACTCAATACCAGCAAACGATATTCGAGCACATCGTCGCATGACAGATTCTAGCCAGTGTGGTATGTGTGGATCCCCGGATTCTTGGAGGCAGTCTTTACTGGAATGTACAATGTCGAGATGTACTTGGGCTCTGGTGGATGATGAGTTGGCTCAAACCTTAGCAAAAGCTAGAGAACCAAACGCAGAACAGTGGCTCTTTACTCTCATGGATTCGTTATCACGCGATCACTTTATGAAACTTTTTGTCACCCTCTTGGCGATATGGACAGCTCGTCGTAAGGCCATACATGAGGGGATATTTTAGAGTCGGGAATCCATTCAATGCTTCATCAACATGTTTGTTGAAGAGCTAGATTTTGATCAAGGAAGTCCTGTGAGTTCTGCAACAAGGAACAACTGCAACACCTATGGTGTTCATTCAGAGGCCTAAAGCCCCGGTGACAGGCTTTGCGAAAATACATGTTGATGCAGGCTGCAAGAAGGGCATCAGAAGATCGGCTGTTGTGGTGTGCAGAGATACGAATGGCGGGTTCTTGGGGGGGTCAACTTTTGTGATTGGAGGAATTGACCGTCCAACAGTCCTGGAGATAATAGCATGTAGAGAGGCCTTCTCACTAGCGCAAGACCTTAATATCCATCAGTTTGTTATTTCATCAGACGCCAAGGAGGTGGTCGGAGCTATCCATAAAGGGAGTCAAGGCAGTAATGGATCTATCGTCAGCGAGATTAGAATTTTACAAACTTCTTTTAATTGTAGTTTCATTTTGGAAGGTCGTGCCGTCAATGTTGAGGCACATAGTTTAGCCAAGTTTTCTCTTTCTTTAGTCCTGGGACGCCATGTCTGCCATGGCCAATCCCACGTTCAGACTTGTATCCCACATTCTGTGGTTTTTGCTGAATAAAATCTTGGATTACCCCAAAGAAAATTATATTGGTTAAGGTTTGTCTTTCATGAAGACTACACACGCTTACCAACAAGTACGATGAGCGCTTCTATATACATCAACCCTATAGTACCTATGATCGTTCATACCATGGACACATAATTAATATTCAGCTACCATCTACACTTGTGTGAATAATGGTTTCGATCCTCTCTCCTTTCCCCTATACATATACAACGCCCTTGTATCTTCACCGAAGTAGATAGCTAGCCAAGTCGTTCATTCATATAAGCAACAACACACATGGGTTACGGGAAGAATGGAGAGATCAGATGCAATTACATGCACATGGGAATGAGAGACATCGGAACATTAGCATGTCAGAACATTAACATATTGGGGAAGTTGCTTACAACTTAAAGAAGATGCACATAACTTCCGCGCATTCGGTGTTCCTTGTATCCTCGTTACGCAGGGTTTTGTAGCCCAGTTGTTAGGTATTACCTTACCTACGTTCACCCGGCGGCTGGCGCACACTTGTAGGTTCTTGAAGAGGGGAGGTAGAAACAACGAGTGTATCGTCCAAGCGTTGGTGCAATAGCACGCCGGCTTTGTCATGCTCGCTATGTGGGGAGACTGCGATTCCCTGAAGTAGTTGTTCTCGTGTGCCCCAAGGTGCCGACAAGCTGGTTTGAAGATGGGGAGGGATTTTCATCAGTGGCAAGAGTAGTAACCCGGCCCGGCGAAGCAACTGTTGAATAGGTCTCACAAGGCCGCGATGCAAAGGTTCGCCTCATGGCTTGTCTTGGAGGCCCAGAATGGGGCCAACTAATTACTTAAGCAAAAAATGCCAGACATACGGGGAGGAGTATCGGAGTTAACATACTGATCCCTCTACCCCTAAAAATCCAGACTGGTCCCTCTGCGGTCGCTGGGTCGGCCTGAGCGGCGTCGGCACCAGCCGGCCGCTGCTTTTCACATCCCATGGCGGCTCCTGCGCTGGGCGGAGCAACCATGGGCAGTGCATCCAGTCGGCGGCGGGGTGGCTCGACGATGGCGTGGTTGGTCGGTGGCGTGGTGCCCGAGCTTCGAGGCGGCGCGGGCTGGCGGCACCCACTAGGCCCAAATCTAGCCCCTTCAGGCCCCATCTGGGCATGAGCGGGCCAGCGGCGCCCGTGTCTGCGGTGTAGCTTCCTGGAGGTGGCGGTGGGGCGTCGGGAACCTAGGTGTTGGCGGTGCCGTCGGCGGCTTGCTGCAGCATGCCGACGGAGACTTTGCGGGCTAGATCTGAGCCCGGATGGCCTCGGGTGTCCTTTGTGCCTCCTGCTGTTGCGTCCGGCCGGCTACCGCGATGACGCTGGAGGCAATGGCCTCTAGCTAGTGTGATGGTGGTGGAGGTTGTTCCCTCCGGCTCGGCCGCGGTGTTGCCGCCCCCGGTTCCGTGCCCTTTCATTTTCCGTCCTCTAAGCCTCGCGATGGTGACCTCAGTGAGAGGACGTGGGTGGTGTCAAGATCGTGGCGGCACATGCTGGTGGGTGGTGAACTGGGTGGAAGGTTCCGGAGTGGTTCGGTAGTGGTGCTCTGGGGTGGGAGAAATCCTTGGCGGCTCGTTCGACTCCAACGCGGTGAGGCATGCTGGTGCTGCCACCCCCCTTGAGGGCGCCAGGTGACTCCATTGACTTCCTTCCTCCACGTGCCTGGGGAAACCGTAGGACATGTCCGGGCAACAGCGTCGTTGTCGCCACATTCCTTCCTCAAGGTGTTGCTTGGCACGAGGCGCTTCGTAGTGCTAGGTACATGGTGGGATGACTTCGGAGGGCGCATCGGCGGTGGGTCATCCACATGTCGTCGAGCTGCTATCATTGGATTTTGTTTCTCTTTTGTTCTTCTTGTTTTACCTATGGGCTTGATGTGTTGTTTGCCCTAGAAGTAGTTTCGTGTCGTCAGCTATATTAATACTAGTCGTCAAACCGTGCATTTGCACGGGCTAGTCTACATAATATTGATAAATTGCTATGATTCGAGTTTGTTGTTATTATCTGGCTGTTGCATTCTTCAAAATTCCACACCTTTTTCATAGTGATTTTGCTACAACTCTATATTTTCATATTCAAAGTAAAATCAACTTGATTTCTATAAAAAAATCTAATTTATCATGAATTTAGAACTTTATTGTATTTATGTTTCAAGTGCATCATTGTGCACGTTTAATTTGAAGTCATTTTTATTTGCCTACTTCATTACATCTATAATTTTTCTGGTAGTATGTAAATTGCTTCCGCTTACATCTGTAAAAATATAAATTTCCTTCAAAGTGTCAATTCGCATAAGACTACCTAATGGAAACTATACATGAATTCATAAATATTTGGAGGAAATTTACCAATCACTATCTTCCCCATGCCCGACACTGTAAAGTAGCTTTCTAAACAACATCTCCCAGTCAAACTTCCCGTTGATTATTAAAAAGCAATTCAGATATTTGTTTCAGCATAGTTGTTTCCTCAGAAATGACCATTGTTATTTTTTCTTCTGAGTAATTAGTCTCACCTGTAAGGAACACTGACGCAACTACCAAGACATATCTAAACTTGTGCTTACAGAAAACCACACTCATCATAATGTAATTTGTTTAATGGTCGCAATTGCTCATTCGTAAGGCATCACCTGTACTTGCTACTGTATGCACCATTTCAAAATAAAAATGCGTGGAAAACAACCATGGTACCCTTGCAAAAAAGCCATTAACATAATATGGGCCTAGAATTAAGATGTAATACCTAAAATTTCATTTTTCTAGTGCCAACATGATGAACTGGAGCCTTTGTCCACTATATACCATCTATTTAGATATATTACACTATTTATTGTAATATAAAGTGTGACCATGATTAAGATGTAAGTACAAAAGCCCCAGCGACTAATGTCATCAACACAAAAAGGTAAAATAGCCAGTATTGTTCCTTGCTAATAACCTTTGTTGTTATGTTGGTTCATGTATGCTGGTGTCCGTAGATCGATGCAATTTCAAACTATGTGGAATGTTATTTCATATTTAATATTATTTCTACATACAACACAAAACAATTATTTGATACTATACTTTTCACTTCCCCGAATATATGCATGTTTGTGGAATTTTTGTTTAAAATCCATATAGTATAAGACCCAAAAAAGCATTAATGTTTCTTTAACAAAACATAGTATACTTCCGATTTTTGCATTACACACCTTTTTCAACCGTCTATATTAGTTTATTTTTACCTGTTCCCAGATTCTTAGAGCATTTAGTTGGTTGCCATTGTTACTCCTGCAGCCCTTATAATATAGAAGATGAAACAAAAGAAAAGTTAGAATACATTAAGAAATCCACCTAACATCAACCAAACTGGGTTTAAAAGGGGATTGTTTCTTCTAAAAGAGAATCAAAGTGTTTTGTAAGAAAATTATGAAGGGGATCATTGGTTCCTTTGAGGAAAATAAACGTACAGCTCAAACACAACAAAGACATGATTCAGTCCCACACGTCAAAGGAATTAAGTCTGAAGCAACATGTTAGCTTCATTTGATTAATTAAGATCCAATATCCACAGTACAGATCGGCCTAAGCATCTGCCACTCTGTCTGCTCTCATCCGTCCGTTGTCTCTCTTTACTTCATATATGACATGTTCGCAATTTCCGTTGTCCTACACTACTACTTCCCGCCCTCAATCTGCATGTGTTGCCTCTGACGACCATTCTGTTGTGTCACTGGACACAGCCCATTAGTTTTCACCAGCGACATGGTAAGCATGATCCGGTCACCTTGGCATGGCTGAAGATGACGTGGTTGCCTCTAGAACATCATGGAACAACAACATGTCCTAGTTATTCACTTCTTCTACAGCCTGAACCACCACTTCGAAATCATCCAGCAGCAGTAGAACAAACCAATTCAGCATGCAAACATATCCCATTGAGAAAGAAAAATCAAACCTGTTAAGCTACCTATATGATCTAGCACCCTTGAAATCAACTTCTGTGCTTTGCTCGTGGTATTCTTATGCAAAAAAAAAGCTAGAGAAAAATCAAGCAGTATGTTCAAGGAATTTATGGGTAGGTACTTTCCTATGGAGATGGAAAACTGACGAAGAATTCGGTGACTTTGGAGATGTAAATCGTTATGCCACCAGTCCTTTAGTAGGTTCTCGAATTGTCAATGCACCACATACGGCAGCAGCACCGTCTACTTTAGAACGCCATTAGTACACCTTATCCTTCCCTGCATGACCCATCACCATTACTCCCTCCGTTCCTAAATACTTGTCTTTCTAGACATTTCAACAAGTGACTACATACGAAGCAAAATGAGTGAATCTACACTCTAAAATATGTCTACATACTTCCCTATATTGTAGCCATTTGAAATGTCTAGAAAGACAAATATTTCGGAACGGAGGGAGTAGATTGCAACCTGGTTAGAACATGGAAGACGAAGAGATTATGTAGACGATTTTTTATCAGAAGCGTTGGTGGAACTTTGAAGCTTAGGGCGGATAAGTAGAACGATTAATACTGACCTCGCATGTCAACATAGGCGACGCAGCTGCAGCCACGGTTGGTCAATCATGATCGTGGAGCTGTAGCTCAGATTGTTCAGGGATAATCTCTTGGTGGGCACTACATCCAGGGTAGTGAAGAAGGATAGGATCGATCCTTTCCATCGAGAGGAGAGAGAAAGAATAGACATGAGGGATCGGTGGTATAGTAGTACATGGAATTAGATCGCAGTTAGGAGGGATTGTTGGAATAGTATAAGGAATGAGACGGTAGTTAGATCTGATCTCTTTTGTCACATTTTTGAGAGGTAGGGATCGGTGGTATAGTACATGGAATTAGATCGCAGTTAGGAGGGATTGTTGGAATAGTATAAGGAATGAGACGGTAGTTAGGATCTGATCTCTTTTGTCACATATTTGAGAGGTCGTGAGCCTTTTAAATGGAAGGTTATATTAGCTCGTGTAACACGGTTCCACCAGATAACTCGTTGTATTTTTTATTTAATATGAATATTATATCGGCTGATCTAAACCGTAATAACTTGGCCCCATCAAGATTAACGGCTCCTATTTTCTAATTAATGTGGTAATTTCTAGGGAGTCTCAAATTAGTATAGGTATAGAGGTATAGATAGCGAGGCGCTAGCCTGTTTTGACAGGTTGTCAGTGTCAATCCCCCTTCTAGTCGATGTCATCATAGCTCCTCTCTCTGTCTTCTTTGATGCTGGCAATTGTGAAATCAAATGACTGATCTTATTATTGCGGGTCTTCAACTGTCGCTCCTGGAGATTACAAACGAACCCCACCACCCCGCCACGACCAACCACCAGCATGTCGCCGCCGCATCCCGACAGCACCTCCACCCCGCAGCCGACACGAAGCATGAACGCCGGCCGCCATCCGCCGCCATGAGCTCCCCAACCCGTGAACCTTCGCAGCCAACGAGAAGGGCATGCCCCACCGTCGCCGAATCAGCGCGGGCTTCGCCCGGCGGATCTCACCGGCGATGGCGAGGGGAAGAGGACGGGGATAGGGCCGGTCGAGGGGGTCGTAGCTGCCGCCCGTGTCGCCCCGGGGAGGGAGCGACGCGAGGGCCGGTCGAGGGTCGAGGGGGTCATAGCCCTAAATCCATATGAACATACGAGTATTCATATTAATATATTTTTGCAAACAAATATACTGTGGTCATGAATATGCATCGAATTATTGAGCAAATGGTAGCTTGGCACTGTGAAAAAGCCATGGCTGCACAGTTGCATGTCCTGCCCTCCTCTCCCCGCCATGATAGCTGGGCTGGTTTCTCCGTATCGTTTCATTCACTCTGCTTTCAGGACATACTAACACCAAGTATCCTATGGTATTATAACCATCCAGATCATCACAGATACACAATGAATATTCAACCAACATGTTACACTTGTCTGAATGATGGCCTTGGATCGCTCCCTTATACATATACCCGGCCCAATCTTCACCAAAGTAAATAGCAAGCCCCGTTGCTTCATTCATACAGGCAATGACCACACATGAATAAAGGGGAAGTTGAGAGAAATAACCTATGCAAACGGGACTTGGAGTCATCAGAACATTAGCAGCAATGAGTATTTAGCCATTCCATCTTGTAAGTTCTCCATAGGTCGCATGACCCAAGTGTCTAAGAGTTAATGGACTGTCAATGACGAGAGAGGCCCCGACCCAATTCTCCGTTATATGGCCTCGTCCAGCTGCATTCTCTGGGTTCACGGTCGTGTTTCGTAGCTCCTCGACTACGACCATGTATCTCTCTGAATTATTGTGCCCAAGCATCAGCAGCTCCTACTTGATTTGGGATCTTGATAATTGGGTGGATGCCGACCGAGGTACTGAAGACTGTGCAAACCTTCTATTGCTAATGGGATAGCTAGAATGAAAGTAGATGCCTCAACCTGCGGTCTTCTGCTGCATCGTGAGCATGCCTGGCCCTGTTCGGTTACTCTTCGTAGACGTTTGAGTTCAACAACTTAAAATCAACAACTTTGAATCGATTCGTACCGACAGATGTTTTGAGATAGTTTCCAAGTGAAAAAACATGTTCGTTCTCGACCAGTTAGAATTTATATTTCGAGTATACGACATTGTGTTAGGAATCCAAGCCCGAAACCGACCTTTATAACTATCGAGTTATGGAGTAGCGTTTGGTCAGTCCAAAGCATGATGGTCACCATCCCGAGTCCATGCGCCCAGCACGGTTCTAGGACATAGAACACATGTCGCGCTAGAGACTGATAGATAACCACATTCTGAGCATTGGTTGCACGAAGTACCTATTTGACGCATTTTATCTCAAATAGGTGGCCATTTACACAGGAGGCAACGGGCCATTCCATTTAGCTGTTTCTACTAATCCGGTTCTACAAATATTCTAGTTCAGCAGGTCTTTTTCTGATGGGAAACTCTTCTAATCAGCCGGTGGATCGCATCGTTTCATCCGCGACTTCCCACGCATGATGCGTGTCACCCATGGGACCGCCCACAGTTCCTCATATTTTACCAATGTTTTTTCATTCTTCACCACCTAAGAGCATCTTCAGCCGTTCGCCCCTCAGGACGTCGAAAAAACGCGTCCTAGGGGCGAGCCGGCGAGAATTTAGGCATGGGGGCGACTGCGTTCCCAGTCATTGCCCCCAGGTCGGCCCCAGGGCTAAACGAAGTCGTCGTATTTTGACACAAACTCGTCGAATTTCATGCAAACTCGGCAAAATTCATTCAAATATGTACACAAAAAAAATAAGAACAAACACGGCCTACCTACGCCGTCCTCGCCGCGCCTCGCCGCCGTCCGGCTTCTACATGCCTAGGCGCTTGTAGAAGACGGTGTAGTCTCTGCCGCCGTCGTCGTTGTCCTCGTCCTGCCACCCGCCGCCGTCCTTGCTGGAGCCCTGTCCAGGATCGCCGATGCGGGATGGCCCGGCTTCCTCCTCGTCGCTGTCGAGGTAGAGGACGCCGTCCACCTCGCGGACGGGCCGGCGGTGGCGCGCCTTGTGTTCCTCAAGGGCGCGGCGCTGGCGAGCCACCTGCTCGCGGACGTAGTCCTCCCTCGCCCTCCTCATGGTCGTCTCGTCGGCGGCGGCCATGGCGAGGTGCTCCGGCTTCATCGGGAGCGGCTCCGCCTCGTTTTTCAGCCGGACGAGGCGCAAGCTACCGTCGCGGCCTTCCTCGGGGATGGTTAGGGCGCCGCTACGGGCGCGGCGCCCTAGTGGGGACTCCCCCGCCGTGTCCTGTGGCTCGGGCTGGACGGCGAAGGCCGCCGGCGAGCCGCCCGAGGAGGAGGAGGTCGTCCCGTCCGACATCCGCCGCGGCATCCACGAGCTGCCGTGGCGGCGAGAGAAGGACGGGGTGCGGGGCCGGGGTACTTGGGTCGCGGCGTGTTGCCGGCCTCGATGTAGCCGAGGACGTGCTGGAGGGTGCAGCCGGGCAACCGCCACTACTCGCGCCGCCCTTCGGCACTGTGGCGGCCGCGCGGCACGACGCCGTTGGTGGAGGTGATCAGGCCGTCGCGGCGGCGGTCGAAGTACCGCGTCCAGAAGAAGGTGTTGTCGGGGCAGTACGCCGGCCGTCGCCTCCTCCTCCGCCAGCGACGACCTAATGCGGGCGATCTCTGCCCGCCGGTCCGCCCCGGTGGGAGCGGGTGGGACCGGCACGCCGCCGGTGCTCAGACGCCACGCGCCCGACACCCTCATGTCTGGGGGAGCCGGGTAGTCGGCCTCGAACAGGAGGCGTGCCTCCCACTCGTGCAGGTCGCGGCGACCGAAGCCGTTCTTCGTCGCCGAGTCGCCTGGGTACCGCGCTGCCATTGCTCGTCGGCGGGGGGGAGTGGAGTGTGCGAGAGAGGGGGAAGGGAGGCGAGGTGCTGCGGTCTGGCGTTCACCGGCGAGGCGGGCGGCTTTTATAGCCGGAGCTCGGGGCGGCGGGAGGAGCATGCCAGGCGACGCTTCACTGCGCGGCATCAATGGGCATGCTGACCGACGCGCTGCATCGCGGAAGGCGCGACATCAATGGAGGTGACGGCGCGGCAGCGCGACAGTTTTGGCATTGATTCCCGCGGGAAACGAGGCGATGTGGACGATGAAGCGGCGCGTCGCTGACAGGGCGGGCCCATCACAATTCGCGCTAAAAACGGCCCGTCAGGCGCCCCCAGGCGACCGCCAGCGCGCCGGGTTCGAGTTGGGTTCGCCGGTGTCAATTTCGGCTCAATCCGGCGGAAAACGGGCTCCTGGGGGCGCGACTGGGCAGTTTTTTCGACGCCGGCGCCGACAAAATGGCCTGAGGGGCTGTTGGGGGCGCGGCTAGAGATGCTCTAAGAGGAAAGGAGCCAGCCACCATACTGCTACGTTCCCGCCGCAAAGGCGCTAGAAGCTGTCAGACTTCATCACCTGTTTAGCGAGGCATGCCGCCCCGGAGCCGCGTCCGCCATCGCCTGTTGTTCCACGACGATGCTGTCCTGGAGGAGCACCAGCATCCATGGTTGCCGCCTCCTCAAGCTCAGCCGCAACCGTCGGTGCCCCACAGCAACAGTTGCTGCAACATGATCTTTGTTGCAGGAAAATCTACAAATATTTCTGCAATAAAATCTTTGTTGCAAAAGTTTCGACAACATCGTCCAGGTTTTTGAAACATGGGGAATGTTACAGCGAAAACATGATGATGCAGCCATACGAGCGCAGCGATTTTTCTGTTATTTTTTGGAGCCAAGAAATATTAATTGATTGGACTTTGCATAAACAACAATAAATCATCTAATTCAGTTATTTTTTCATCAAAATGGTTGGCGGGGCTACTGCAGGAATTATCCCCGTCTCCAATCTAGTATGGACAAGGTTGTGGCATTCTCCATCCTGAGCGCGTCGCCGGCAGACATTGCCCCGGCGCTAGCAGCAGCGGCAGCTCGGCTCGGCTGTCCTGGCGGGGGATGAAGCTGCAGGAGGACGAAAAGGCTGGACCAGCAGAGAAACAGGGGAAGCAGGGCGGTCTGCGGGCGGATGCAGAGCAGCAGCCGTGCAAGGGCAAATCACTGTCGCCACGGCTGCGGTTTGCACCGGAGTTCGATGGGATTGACTGTTACGAGACCATCGTGTGCCATTGATCTGTGAATCACGAGCTGCTCCTGGTCCAGCCGCGTGTGACTACTAATTCTCATTCTTTCGTTCCGCCGGGGTAGCAGGTCCTATCGATCGTTTCTGATCGTTTCGCTAGGGGCGGGCCAGGCTGAACCTCGATTGACCAAAAAAGCTCAGCTAAACTTCAAAAACTTCAAAACCGTATACATAAAAAATAGCATAAACAACAAAATAATAGACATTTTTTTATAAAAACAGAGAAAACATAAATTTATAATGCCGCGCTCGTAAAATGCGAAAATTGCCATGCTACTTTATGAAAGTGCGGCGTTTCGGTGCCGAGGTGCATCTGCACCCTGTGATAAAAAAAATCGTAACAAATTCAAACAAATTCAAAAAATTCCAAATTTTTTTGGGTGATAGATAATTTGATGCGTGAGGTCCGCTCCAAATTTCATAACATTTGGACATCTCAGCAGCTCTCGGCAATAAAGACAAAATCGGACTAAAACAGTATATGAACAGTACACATTTTTACAAACCTTCGACTTGTCTTTTTTGCTGAGAGCTGCACAGAAGTCCAAATGTTTTGAAAATTGGAGCGTACCTCACGCATCAAATTATCTACCACCCAATTTTTTTTGAATTTTTTTGAATTTTTCTAGTACTTGTTTTGAATTTTTTGGAGAGCGCGGGTGCAGATAAGCTCGGGTGCAGAAATGGATTTTCGTGATCATAAATAGCTTCATACCATGGGCACGTGCAATATTAAACTAACATGCTACACTTATATTAGTCACAAAGAAATTCATGCTACACTTATATGAATAATGGCCTCCGGCATGTTTTCTCTCCCCTATATATAAATGATTTTTTATTTTTGTGCCCCTGGTTACTTAGCTTTACTCATTCGTCCTCACGCTCTTAACTTTTTCTCAATTTTCGTCACTCCCTTACCCGAAACCCTCAGAATAGGTTACAACGGACGTTGTCGTCGCCACCGCGCGCCACCTCCCGCCGTCGCAGGTAATGCTCCTCCCCCTCCACTACACCTACCCCCTCTCGTCGCTCGCCTGCTGCCTGAACCCCAACTCCGCCGCCACCCCCACTCCCCCTTCTGCCCCCCAACTCCGCTGCCACCCCCACTCTGATGACGGGGCCGTGGAGGGGGATGCGATGGCCGGGGTTGCCGTTGCTGGCCGCCGTGATGCGACGGCCGTGGAGTGCGATGATGAGAGTAGTTGTTTTTTGATGCTATATTCATGTTGGTGTACCATTATTTTTTGATTGGGTTAATTCCAGCATCTCTAGATCGTACTGTTAATTTTAGTGGTTTAGTTTTGTTGTGGTTCAGTTATATATATGGACTGTGATATTTGGCACATGTGTGCCATATAAGCAAAACTGCCACACCTCTACTTCTTTCACTTTAAAGTATCAAACGATCCCTCTTTCTTCGACCCACCTTCTCCCGAACGACACTGCTGCTTCTCCCGCACATTTCGCGTGCCCACCCCTGAGAAAACTGCCATTTCTTCACGTCTATCACATGATTAAAAAAATATTGCGCATGTGGGATTCGAACCCACACCTTCTTGGCACCAAAGCGCGCCGCCACAACCAACTCACCCTCAGGTATTTGTTGCTCAAACTAAAGAAACTAATCGTTTTGATCCTTTTTTTACAATTTTCTTACTACGAAAAAGTACAGAAAATTACCACGATTTTTCCTCGGGACAAAGTTACCATGGTATTCGCATGCAGCGTCAGTTACGGTGCTAT
Source organism: Secale cereale (assembly GCA_902687465.1). Classification (NCBI taxonomy): domain Eukaryota; kingdom Viridiplantae; phylum Streptophyta; class Magnoliopsida; order Poales; family Poaceae; genus Secale; species Secale cereale. The sequence continues at coordinate 766,999,266 of LR738712.1, forward strand.
TTACATAGAACTTACCAGGTAATATGTTTCAACAACAACACCCTTTCAAACTTACCATTGTGTTTTGTACACAAGTTATAAGGTCTTCAATGTGTAAAATATTGTGATACTTACACAGAAGTTATCAGGGTATGTGTACATCAATCTCGCCCCTGGTCAAAGTTACCATGGGGGATTGTAAATGAGTTACCGGGTCTACAATTCGTATATTATCATGGTATTTAGAACTAAAAACCTGGGTGTGTTTCGGTGACTTTTTCCATAGGTCAAAAATTATCACGATGTTTTTGCGTAACTTATCACGCCTATAGCGGATCAAAGTGGGCCCTTTTTCTGGGCCAACCCACGAGCACGTGTGCCCCTCATGACACTAAATATTATGTGGCTTTTCCATGGCACATCATATGCTGTGTTCATCTAAGAGGCCCCGCGAGGAGAGTGTATGTTTTTAACAATTTGTTTTCCTTTGATAAAAAGTTACCATCATGTTTATATTGTAAGTTATCGGTTACGCGGTGCTTATATTATCATGTTATTCACACAAAAATTGTCCGGGTTGTTTTGAACAACTTTTTCTTGGGACAAAAGGATATCATGGTGATTCTAAGTAACCTATCAAGCCCGCAGTGCTTAAAATACCATGCTATTTACACAAAATTTATCAGGGTTATGTTTCAGCAAAATTTACCTCCACGGTCAAAACTTATCATGGTGTTTAGTTATCGCGGTGCATATGTTTTCATGCTATTTACACAGAAGATACCGGAGTATCTTTTCAAAAAAAAAAATCTTCCCTATGGTCAAAGTTACCATGCTTTTTCTACCACAATTATCAGATGTGCGCTGCGTATATTAACATCTATTTACACATAATTATTTGGTATCTTTTCACATTTTTCTTCCCCAATGGTTAAAGTTACCATGATGTTTGTATCTAAAATATCAAGTCTATGGCGTGAATGTTATCGTGCTATTTACAGAAATTACCGAGGCCGGGGTTCAACAAATTTCTTCCTAATGATCAAAGTTACCACGATGCTTTCACCAAAGTTATCACGCCTTCAATGCTTATGACCATACTACTTACACATAATGTATCGCGTGGTATACAAAAGTTATCATGTTGGTGTTGCGTCATTTATCGTGGTGATGATGGAGAAGTTACCACGGGAAAAGTTTATGTGCCAGATTTGATAGGTGAAACAAAAGTTTTTCAGTGCTAAAATATTAAAGGCAAAACATGTCAAAAACAGTATTTTTCTTAGCTTGTTCAACAATGAGTGTCATAGGCGAGGTGGTTAGCTTCCTTCATTGATTACCTGCAGACCAGAGATCAAATCCCAATTCAAGCATTATTTTTGCCCAAAAATCAGGAAGAAGGAATGAGATCGCGAGGAAAGGAAGGAGATCGGAGGACGTGCCAGAAAGGAAGGAGATCGCGAGGAAAGGAAGGAGATCGGAGGACGTGCGGGAAAGGAAGAAGATCGGAGGACATGCGGGAAAGGAAGGAGATCGCGAGGAAAGGAAGGAGATCGGAGGACGTGCGGGAAAGGAAGGAGGAGGGCGGCCACAACTGACGGTGCTGGATGCGTGTGGCAGTTTTGCAATCTGCCACACGGTTGCCACTTACAAGTATATATATATATATATATATATAT